>JBBBDQ010001359.1:1497500-2097500 GCA_037127315.1 Ascarosepion bandense | reverse complement strand
TCAACATTGGTAAATATTTTCTCAAATTAATAGACAAAAATTTCCGAATATGGACAGCCTTATTAGTTCCCATAATAGGAGTATTCTGGTGAACTTGTGCAATGCTGAATCTAGGTCCGGAATTCTAAACGAATGCAGCTGTAATTCTGTAGACGCTTGCCCGGTGGAGGGAAAATGCAAATCCACCCAGGTGATTTATCCATCTAACAAAAAAAAAACGACTTCCGGACCTATATCGGTATGTCCGCCGGTCCTTTCAAAGAAAGACTGTATAACCACAGGTACTCCTATTCGAACCCCGGTCAGAGGTACCAGACAGCCCTTTCGCGGGCATTCTGGAAAATGAAAGAAGAAGGGCTGGATCCTGAAATTAGCTGGAAACTGATAGGTTCAGTACGTATTTCGAGGAATTTTCGTGATAGGTGCTGTCTATGTTTGCTGGAAAAAATTTCAATATTAAAATACCCCCACCAACACCGGCTACTGAATCTTAGGAGGGAATTCATCAGTAAGTGCCGCCACAAGGCAAATTTTTCGAATACTTACATTTAGAATTTAAATCCCCGTTGACTAGATATTAGAATATAAATTAAAAGGGTTCAGTTTAAGTATTAATCTTAATTTTACCCTAACGTTAACCTTAAAAAGTATTTTAACCCCCCTACCTTCCTATCCAAGGCTCCTTTAATTGCCTATCTTTAGAAAATATGGATTCTTTTACTAAACCCCTTTTTCCTTAGTTAACACATGCATATATATATATATATATATATATATATATATATATATATATATATATATATAAATATTTATTTTTTCTCTAATATTTTTTCTCTAATAATTTTTAAACTGATAACTTCCTGTAATTGGCATTTAGCTCGCTTCTACCTAAAAGGTTTAATCAAATAAACTTAAATAAAAATTTTTAAAATCTTATATTGAAACCCATTCCTTCTCGCCTAAATACACCTCTTCAAACAACCTAAAATCTTAACCTTAAAAAGGTAATTTAACTCATTTAGTTGTCTATCTTTATAAAATATGAACTCCTATTCCTCCCCTTCCTAAATATACCGTTTCAACACCCTGTAACCCGGCAACTACCAGCTCTGTCCTTTTCTACTTTGTGACCGTTGTTAACCTAAAACCCCTCCACACTCTACCCCAGGGCCTTCGCCATTTGGAAAAAACAATGTCGCTGACGTGACGTAGAATCGCTATTAGAGATCCTATGTCGAAATGTACATCCGACACCTTTGAATTTTGAAAATTTTCTCTAATTTATATATATATATATATATATATATATATATATAACGCATTTCCGAAGTATATATGTATATATATATGTGTGTGTGTGTGTGTGTGTGTGTGTGTGTGTGTGTGTGTGTGTGTGCGCGCGCACGCGCGCTTCGAATATATATATATATATATATATATACTTAGAAACCGCATTATTATTTTATATATACTTAGAAACAGCGTTATTATTTTCCCAACAAATTAAATTAATTGGTATCCGAGCTTTAGGGTTTAAAATGAGACTAGAAATAAAATCAAAGAATGTGAAATCAAGAAGGCATTGTAATAATTCTAAACTTATGTTGTTAGTTTAATAAAAAAAAACTGAAAAAGTGGGCAAACAAGGAATAGAATAGGAAATTGAAAGAAAAGGAAGCCATTAGAAAAATACTAATAATTCTAGCGATACTTGGAATACCAACCCTGAAAATCAATAACTCATTCCCCCACACCTAAAGCGTACAATCCAACTCAGTTCATAGTTACCCATTCTTTTATTCAGAAATATGCTTAGCAAAATCATTTGCATAATGACAGGGAAGAGAGACAAAGCAGTTGCATAAAATCGATAGAGTACGTCATGCGATCGGAAATGGTTGGGGCTTAAGTTGCATCACTTCCTGTATACAGGGATTATGGGTAACTAACAGCAGTTTCTTGAAGAGAAATGTCTTAATCTTCGACTTGTCTGTTAATGACGAAAAAAAAAAATAGTGGGTTACCACGTGAGTAACGAACTCACAATGTGCTAGTCATGACCTGCGGGAAAAGGTAACGAACCATAAAGAGACAAAGAGACAGACAGTAAAAGAGAGATAGAGAGATAGCTAGATAGGTAGAGAGACATAAAATAAGAGAGAAAGAGTGACAGAAAAAAGAGAGAAAGTGAAAGAGAGCAAAGGGTAGAGAGAAAAGGAGAGAGACAGAGAGAGAGAGAAATTGGCAGGGAGAAAGACAGAAACAGATTGAAAGAAAAAGAGATAGCGAGATGCACAAAGAGGGAGAGAGAGAGATCCTAGATAATTGGCTGATAGAGTAGCCGAAAGCGCTCACATATATCGAGGGATTGCTGCCCAAATATACAATTAAATAAAAAGCTTAATGGTAGTACTTTGTCAGTCGTCTTTAATGAAACTTGTATAAAAGAGGGATTGTTGCCTAAATACACAATTATACATATATGTGTATATTTAGACAGTAACTATCGGATCAGGAGAAATCGAAGAACCGAGTTCAAATGCCATTTGAATTTGTTTGTGTTCACTTGCGCGCAAATATCCTTGGGTAAGGGTATCTCTCCTTTCAGCTATGGTTTAAATAGCAGGAGAGACTGGTTTCTATAGCCTTGGTTGACAACCAGTCTACTACAGAAAGTAATGGCAACCTACTGCAGGAAAATCTTCTGCCAAGTCAGTCAAATATTTGTAAGAATTTTTTGTAGGTGAAGATAATAATAATTTTTATAATAGAAGTCCTACTATTTAACTCATGGCTGGAGTATGGGTTGGTGAAAAGATGTGTCCACACTTTTCGCCAAAGTTTTTTTTCTTAAGTGAATTTAACAATGCCGACTGGAATTGGAACTTGGCTCCCTAATTTCTTATTCCGAACCGTTTACGGCACATCCAAGCTTACAGCACCTGTTATTACCAAGTAGTCGCCCATTTACGTTGCTTAACTTTGGTGATCGCCCGGGAACCGTTGTTTCAAAGTGTAATGGCTCTAAGCTGTACTTAAAAGAGTTTTTCATTTAAATTCTGATTCTCAAGTTTACTATTATCCCTTATTCTAGTACTGATGGGAGTTTACTTCCTAACTTTTTTTAAAGGTACTGTGAAAAGTTAACACCTTGAATACATCCTTCTGCTCTGTTGGCTGGGTCTTAGAATACGCCGAATGGTTACTGAGACATTAGGTCTATAAGTCTCCAAAATTCATACATCGATGTCCTCAAAGACAAATGATCTCGTAGATAAAAGTGTTGGTTGAAATCTAATGACTTGGCCCAAAGTGGCGCAAAGAGGTGTGAGTTCTGGCTACAGCAGAGATTAACAAAATCTTTGAGTGTTGAGATAACTAATACTGAGACATTTGGAAGTGGCAAGGCTCGTAGAACTATAACAATTAATCCCAGTGATCGAAATAAAGGGTTCAGTTCGAAATTCCAATCACCTTTCGAACTGACGAAATGTTGTCAATATGGAAACAAAGATGAGGACAACAGTCCGAACAATGTAAATAGTGTAAATAATTACAATGCTTCATCTCGGAAATATAGATAGATATTGAAGGTAAATATGGCAAACGGTGTAAATAATTACAATACCTTATCTTAGAGGTATAGACAAATATCGAGCATTTTGTTACAAAATGTGACACTCACGTGTCGAATTTGGAAACGAATCAATTTTATAACTTCTGTCATCCTGTTTTTTTATTACTATTTTCTCTTAATAATGCTTTTCTTTTGTCGTGTTGGAGTTCGTCTTTATTCATGGAAACTCCTTGTTTGGAAGTACTTTAACATCAAGAGATGCTCTGTAGTTCGAAAAACGAGTACCTGGCGTATGCTGGCGGATATTTCAATAACCCATGTTTATTTATATAAACACAAAAGTTGTTGTCATCGAACAAGTTAACCTAGGGGATAGGGTGGTAGTTTTATTAGCAAAATAACACTCCCTTTTTTTTCTTCCGCTAGCTAAGGGTTAAAAAGACTAAGTTTGCAACCAGTCTAGAAGAAAAACTCTGAATTCAAAACCGGTTAAGTATGTCTCTGACATTTCCGCTGCTTAAAAGACATATTTGCGAAGGAAAATACAATGATAACACCTAGCGTGGTGAGGTCATGGCTTTATAGCCACAGGAGAGTTCAATGGTAACAAGAAAGGGAAGGAAGATGTTTTTTGCACGTCTCACTGTAGGATATTAGGTAGCATGAAGATCATTACTATTCCTATAAATTCATATCATCATTATTCAGTTAAATTATTTTCTTTTGCTTTCTGTAACCTTCTACTAAGTTGTATATTACATCTTATTAATGCAGACATATCTCGCTTTGATCTTCAAATGTTTAAAGGCAATGTCAATCGTTATTTACTACTTTCTTGATTCCTCTTCTTTTATTGTTCTCTCCCCTTAATTATGTTTTCTTCTTCTCATATTATCATAAGTCCTATGCTAACAGTTTCTTCTTACACTTGTAGAACTCTCTTCCGGATTCTTGCTTCCCAATCAACTTTGATCTTCAAAACTTTAAATGAATGTCAATTGTTCTATACTGTCTTTTTAATTCTTCTCCTTTTATTGTTCTCTATCCTTAATAATCTTTTTCTTTTTTCTTTTCTTTTCACACACTGTATCTCCATCAGTCTTAGAGACATTATTATCTTTTTTGTGCTGAAACCATGAAAAAAATACATTTAGGCAATATTTTTTATTTTGTCAACTCGATTACTTAAATGAGTGAACCTCTTCTCAAGTCCATTTTTAAACCAGCAATCAATGTCCCAGCAAAACAAGCTTTAAATAATAATTCAAGTCTTTTTTTTTTTTTTTTTTGCTGTCTTCATCTTGATTTTCCTTCAACTAAGACAAATACTTTGCATCCGTTTATTTTTATTTATTTTATCCAATCGATCTTTCAATTCTCGCTGTAAATAGCATAGAAAATCGTAGTCGTTATATTATAATACAGTAATACCTATCTAGGAACCTACGTGTGTCACGCTTTTGCTATAATGAATTAAATGTATTTTGTAAATGCATTATATTTCCGGAGAAAATCATTGTAATGGAAGAAAATAAGGCAACAAAAAGAGGCAGAAAGAGAGCGGTAAAGAAGAAGACGAGAACGAATACGAGCAGAAGAGACAAGCAATCCGTAAACCTAATAGAAAACAAATGCGAGCAAGGAGGAATGATATGAACGAAGTAGAGAGTGAACTTTATGATTGTTATTGCAATATTTCGTAAAATTGTTAAGTTCAAATATTTAATGATGAAATAGGGGAATTTCTAGGGATATTTTATGGTCATAGGATTTACCAGGCGCTTTATTCAATCATTAACTGAAAAATTAAGATTCGATAAGAAAACCGTGAAATTTTCATAGGTTAAATCTAGCTAAGATTATCTTGTTTAAGACCTAAAGTTTATCCAGATTGACTAATATCTGAAAAATGTACAACAACCGGAAATGTTGTGATAATAAAAACAAATATGACTTCAGTTCGATTGTAAATAATATAACTAACAGCAAAAACCTACCTCCCTTGAAAATCAGCGTAGGAAATGCTAATATTTTTTTACCAGGACTTAAACACGGTAATACGAAATAATCATAGTAAGTTAGTTTAGTCTATTTAAAAGTAACATTTTTAAACTGTTAGTCACAAAATACAAGGCTTAAGAATCACTCAATGTAGAGGTCTAAAGAATGAAGAGGTTGTAATGGTGTAAAAGGTGGAAGTAAGAAGTTTCGTTATGAGGATATGTAGGACAGATAACGTTTGACCACATAGTTAGAGCGGTGAGATACATGAAATATCAGATTTGTTTTAAATTGTAGAAGGTAATCTTAAGAAGTTAAGAAAATGTGCTTACCTTGAAAATCAACATTCAAGATCCTGGCGTTTTCCCAGGACTGTGGAACTATTGTTTTAAGCACGGCTATCACATTTACTAAGTATAGTTTAAATCTCCCTGGGCACCTTGTGAGAATCGAAATTCTTTCAAAAATCGTGAACGCTGTCCAAAAATAATCTGAAGTATAAAGTTACTAACATCCTGTACGCCCGGAAATAACTGAAGTATTTTAAAACATGTCTCACACAAACGAAAAAATATTCATTAAATCTGTACAGGATAAAACTAAATATGCGCGTTGGTATTGTTATTGTAAGTAAAAAATTCTTTTCTTTTTTGCCACCCCGCCAGAATTTGATAAACCGAGCAAGGGTCATTGTTTTATTTATACAAGTCATTCAAACGCGTTTCAATACAATGGCTATGTCGACCTTTCTTTCCTGTGTCTAATACAAAGTGACATCACTTATTTTTATCTCTTTCATGAACCGCCTCTTGAAATGACAATTCTTTCAAGGCCTCGATTTCTTTAAGGTAGCTGAGTGGTTAGTTTAAAGCACTGACCAGTCAAAACACAACGGTTCAATTTTTCAGATTGTCATTTTCAAAGATAGAAAACATTCACAGGATTTGATACTTCAATGCGCATATGTTGTTAAATTAAAAAAAAATAAAAATACGTAATGAATATTTAATTTTTTAATATAATTTCTTCCTTTCACAATGCACCAAAAATAAATATTTCAGATTAGAAATATACTGATACGCCCTATCAGAGATTTAATGTATGTTTGGGCAGCAATCTTTCGTTTAAACATGTTTCGTTAAAAGACGAGCAAGAAGGAAAATTTTATTAATTTTTTATTTTATTTTTCCAGTATTCTCACATGTTTCCTCTTTGCTGGAGATAAGGAATGTAAAAATATTCCATAATTTTCAAATTTCCAAGCGTTTTCAGCCTCTTCACAGGCCATTTCCAAGGATATTATTTTTCCGGTGTTGTTATTTTGTCCTCATGTTTGACGGAAACGTAATTTTAGCCTCTCTCTCTCTCTCTCTCTGTGTGTGTGTGTGTGTGTGTGTGTGTGTGTGTGTGTGTGTGTGTGTGTGTGTGTGTGTTTGCAAAGGAGAATTCTTTGAAGCTATCACTTGACGCGCTCTCCTGGGCATCGCGTAAGCGATTGTCTGTTCTTTTTTTAATTTTCAAAACTCCATTTCCACTGTTAAATAATGTAAGGTTGATGGTAGAAAAAAATTGTTTGATATAGAGTGAATCTCTTATAACGAGGTGCCTTTGATATTGTGAGTTTTGAAAGCTAGTTTTGTGTGTGTGTGTGTGTGTGTGTGTGTGTGTGTGTGTGTGTGTGTTTCATTGAATAACATAGACATATTATGTCTATTTATTTTTAAACTAAACCCTTCCATTTCTCTAATCAATTTCTTGATGTTAAGATGAAATTAATGAAGAAAGTCGCCGTAGTTTTCTCTAGCCCAAGTACTTTTGATTTTTTCAAGATCACGATCAGAACGGGATGGAGATTTTACCGCAGATACAATTAGTTTGTTTTTTTTAATTTACCTCAGAAGATGATCAAGAATGTGCTTTTGAATGTTGTGTAATAGAAATTGTATCCGACAAATGAAGTGTAAAAGGTCTTGATTATGTGATTGTCAAGCCAACATAAATACTAACATTTTTTGTCAATTTTATCGCAATTACAATAAGGTTGTATCTACAGTTTACTTCTAAACTGATCTTCGAAATAATCGAAAGTACTTGCGTTAACAAAAACTAGGTCGCTTTTCTTGATGAATTTCATCTCAACATTAAGATACTGATCAGACTGGAAACGAATTGTATAAGTAGACACAATATGTCTGTTTTTTAATGAAACATACACACAAATATATATATATAAGCAATCGGATGTCATAACCGTACTAATGAGCAGTGATACAGCTGAACAGGACAGTCTGTGGATGAATATATATATATATATATATATATAGGAAAAACTACTAAAAAGTTGTAAGTTAAAAATGTATTTTTTTGACAGTATTTATTTATTTATATTATTACACATATATATTTGATATTTCAGACCGGCCTCGGCCATTTTGTTTCTGATGAAAGGCTGAGGCCGTTCTGAAATATCATATATATATATATATATATATATATATATATATATATATATATATATATATATAATAGAAATAACTAAATAATGTAAAAAAAATACATTTTAACTTACAACTTTTTAGTAGTTTTTCCTATACATATTAAGACAGTATACGTGGATTATCATTATGCTATATATATATATATATATATATATATATATATATGTGTGTGTGTGTGTGTGTGTGTGTGTGTGTGTGTGTGTGCGTGTTTCACCTTAACATCAAGAAATTGATTAGAGAAGTGGAAGGGTTCAGTTTAAAAGTAAACAGACATAATATGTCTATAATATTATGCTTCTCATTACGATTGAGCTATCTGGAGAGGAAAAAATTTAAAACAGTTACTACTTCTGTGATTTACGCTTTACTCCTTGAGTTCTCTCAGTGGATAACGTGTGTATACACCACTTATATATAACACACTAAAATTTCCTCCGCTTCATTCCATGCGCCTATGGCTTAGAGAGTAGAGACTCCAATTGACATCAAATCGGTTGAAGTTTCGATCCCGACCAGAAACAAGTAAATGTCTAACCACACTGATGAGCTGTGATACAGCGAAACAGGCTTATATGTGGATGACAATATATATAGATTTGTAGTAAATAATTGTTATCGTAAAGTGCTCAATATCGGAGTGAAGATAAAGCGTTGGTAGGTTTAATGCAAAGAATTTGTCACTTTAGCTGAGCAGGTTCATACCAACTTCGAAGTTTCGCAAAAACGCCGCTATGATGTCTTCACTCCTCAGAGTGGACACTCACTCCCGCGTACATTAAAACCACTAAAAAAGCATTGAAAAGAAATCAAATACCTTTACAATAAAAAGAAAAAGAAATAAAAAGAAAAAACAACCATTTACAGACAAGACCAATCCCACAAAATATATAATCACACCGAGCTTATAAATAAGAAAAAGACAAAACGGGACAGAAGAGCCAGAAACCCAGCCCCAATGAGTGAAGGCATTATAAAGGTGTCCACACAAAACTTCGAAGTCGGCATGAATCTGCTCAGTTAAAGTGATAAATCCTTTGCTTTGAGCCTATCAAAGTTCTATTTCCACCTTGATATCGAGCACTTTAAGATAAAAAACCTGCTTCCGAAAATACCTTTTATGAGTAAAACTACTGAAAACACAACGATCTTGGGGCTAAATATTTTCATAACTCACCAGCACTATATACACTAATTCTCATCCACATACAAGCTTGTTTCACTGTATCACATCTCATCTAGTGTGGCTAGACATGCCCTTGCTTCCAACCAGGATCGAAACTCGACCGACTTGGTGTCCCTATGCCATAGGCGCATGGTTTGAGAGAGAAGAGGAAATTTTATGTTATAGTGTTGTGGATTCTGGTTGAGAAACAACACAAAATAATAAATAACAAAGCAGTGATAGAGATAGAAAATGTAAGTTATATTGAACAAAAATATACAAACTGGAACACGGGTTAGCCAATTCAGAAATACTAGGAATACTGTTAGTAAGAAACAATATGTACAGTCTTGTAGTGAAGAAGTATGTCCAGATAATCAGTCTATATCCAAACAACGGCTATACGATTACTAAACTCAGCTCAACTCCTGATCTCTGTATAGGCAGGATTATATGCACACATTCCATATTCTTGTATAAAAAAGGGGTGTTCCCCAACATATATATATATATATATATATATATATATATATATATATGCGGTGTATACATAGCCAGCCACCGGGAGAACTCAATTCATCACCGAAGATCAATGTGTTGCTGTTGTCTTTTATTTATATTGTTTTCACAGATACGTTTTATTAATCTCTGATTTTTTACATCATGTGTGTGTGTGTCCTTTATTATCAGCTGACAGACTTGGCAACCTTAATAAAAAATATTCAAACTTTGTTTCGGTACATATTTTCGGAAAACTCCGGTTTGCATCAGGCTTGTTAAAACGTCATCCCCGACGGACATTTTCTTTCGAGTCAGTATTTTGAAATCGCTGATTAACCGAGAAGAAAAAGACAATCTTACAAAACCGGTTTCTCTGCTACTTTGTCGACAGCACTGTACTTTGTTTTCAACACACCAAAAGGTTTATATCAAAACGAGCCACTGATGAACAGGTTTCTATTCAACTAAGTCACCTTATCTAAAGATTAAAATATATCGGATACCTATCATCCCGCGTTCCTTTAATGCCACTTTGAACAACGCCTGCCTCACAATTCCTGACGGTATTATTTTAACCTACAGCGTACGATGTGTAAAATGTCGCCATTATATATTTTTAATTTAGTGCATGTGCGTTGATTGTTCTTGCTTTTGTCGACTACACAATATAATAGGGTAGGTCTGTGAGAAAAAGAGCACCGTGATGCAATACAGATCGCCAGAAATTTGGAAACAGTATGCTGTACTGTTTGGCATTCGCACCGGACTCTTCAATACGAACATTTTCAAAGCGTTTGAGTGCCAATTTGAGAACGGTCCAGAGGATTTGAAAGTGTTGGATGTTTCTAATGGGGACTACGAAAGTGTTCGTAGTTATCACTCGTGAATGAGACATTATACCTCTATTCATCTTCCTAGATGGTCTTAGACTCAACACAAATGTCGTCATCAAATGCCTTGAAGAAGTAGTGCTGCCCTGGTTCAAGAAGGTAGCTGCCGGAAGTTCCTATGTCTGGCAACAAGGCTCTGCTCCATGCCACACAATTAGAAGAAACCAGTCATTTCTGCGATATCACCACTTTCATCTGGCCATCTAACTCTCCAGATTGCAACTCCGTTGATTATTATGTATAGAGTGCAGTTGAGTAAGAGACCAACGAAACTCCTTGTCAGACCAAAGATGAACTGAAGGCAAGGGTTATCTCAGCATTCACCAACTTGAACAAGGAGAGCACCTAGCTCCACAGGCTGAGACCCTCTTGATTATAATGTATGGGGGCGCAGTTGAGTAAGAGAACAACAAAACTCCTTGTAACACGAAAAATGAACTGAAGGCAAGGATTTATGGCAGCATTTACCAACTTAAACAAGGAGACTGTTCAGAGAAGATACAGGAGATTCCGAAGTCGTCTGAAGACGTGGTTGAAGCCAATAATGATTTCACTCAATAAATTTGCACATTAGCATTCTTGTGTAATTGTGTTAAATATATCTAATGAAATGAGATATCAGTATTATTTTTTGTTTTGTTTTTTACGTAATTTAGACATTATTTTATCCATCGCGCCCTGTATATTTTCTTAAAGGTCGCCTTTTTTGTGGCTGTAATTGGTTTCAAATTTATAAAAATAATAGTTTTCGCCTGTGTAAAAACCTAGAACTTGATTTCAGTGTTCATCTATCTACAGTATCGCGTTTATCAAGTCGACCCCAACCTTGAATTTTAGTGAGTATCTCTTAAAATTACCGCATTTACGTAAATGTCAACAGAAGAATTAATATATATTTATCTATATTCACTTAATGACAGTTTGTTATAAATATAAAAGCTAACTAAATCATCGTTGTCAGCTAATCTTCCAAGAAAAACTATTTTATGTGACGGGTAGTTTTCTCAATGACAGCGTTATTTGCGGTTACTATTTTGTTACTGGGTGACAAGTTGTTGAAAATATACGATAAGGATATATACAGCACTGTGCAAAAGTATTAAAACAAGAACTATTTTATCTTTTATGAGGCATATTGACAGAAAATAAATAATTTTATTAAAGTAATTTTATTTGATTTACTCAACAAATGCTTTAAGTAGAAGAAATACTTGTTACAAAATAAATCTAATATTTAGTATATTAGCTTTACGCTTTGAAATAATAGAATAATTGCGACAATTTACCAATCGCGCCAGGTATATATATATATATATATATATATATAGTACTGTGCAAAAGTATTAGGACAAGAACTATTTTATTTTTATGAGGCATATTGACAGAAAATAAACAATTTAATTAACGTAATTTTATTTGATTTACTCAACAAATGCTTTAAGTAGAAAAAATAATTGTTACAAAATAAATCTAATATTTAGTATAATAAACTTTTGCTTTGATCACAACCTTCATTCTGTCAGGCATTGACATCACAAGCTTCTTCAATGTATCTAATGGTATCTCCTGCTAAGCAGCTTGTATTTGTTCTCAAAGTTTGTCTTGCAAAGTAACATTAGATTTATCATTTTTTTTTTATCCAAAATATCCCATAGATGTTCAATAGGATTGAGATCAGGGCTTTGTGGGGGCCAATGCAAATTCCGAAGCCTTCCTTTCTCTTACTTTTTAGTTAAAAATTCTTACAAAGGTTTGGCTTTTCACCCTGTATTTGAATTTCAGTGAGGTTTTTAGGAAAATCACCCCTGTCCTAATACTTTTACACACTACCGGTAGTGTGCAAAAGTGTTAGGACAGGGGTGATTTTAAACTTTATTTTGATGCCTCATAAAAGATAAAATAGTTCTTGTCCTAATACTTTTGCACAGTACAATAATAGTGGACGCATTTACTTTAGTAAGTTGAACCTGGTTAGTACTCAGATAGGTGAGCTCTGCATGCTATGCGACAGGCCTAGAAAGCCGAAGATTGGTAGATATCTCTAGTTCCCAAGTTCCAAAACTTTTTTTTCCATGGACTGTATTTTCAGAATTAAAATTTGCTCGCGCTTCACCAAATTTTATGTGATAGAATGTACATTTAAAACTTCAATATTAAAAACAGAGAGAAGGTTAAAGCGAGATAAGACGAAGTAAGAACATTATCATTAATAACTCTCTCCTCCAATTTGCGGACCCTAGTTATTATATTCTTCCTAACTGATATAATGCAAAAATATCTCAAAGATAAAATCGATTAATAATTATTTATGACTATTTATACCGGGACTCATGCAAAATTTTACAAGTAATTCATTAGAATATTTTAAATTTAGAAATCATATTTATTTGAAACTGTGCCGGACCTAAAACAGACTACACTACGTTTAATTTCGTTGTTTTTCTTCTTTTTTTTTTCTTTTTTTTTTTTTCACTTTTTTCAGCACAGTCCTATCGATACTTAAACTTACCGATTTTCAAAAAATATTTTGAAAAATTACACTATTTAAACAAATTTGTTGGGGGGTCAGTTTCTCATACAACATTAAAGTAAATTGATCCTCCATTTTCAATCCACTATAAGGTTGTATGAGAAACTTGTCCCCCTCCCTAAAATTGTTTAAATATTGAAATTTTTGCGATTTGTTTTTTTTTTTTTGTCATTCGTAAAGTTTAAGGTGTAAAATATAATATTGCACTGAACAAAGTCCAAAAAATTTGATAATGAACAAATTTGCAGGTGGCGGTAATGTCGTACCGGCGACTGGTTTCAAAATGGAGGTTCGATTTACTATAACGTTGTATGAGAAACTGATCCCCCCCACCAGAAAATGTTTAAATATTGAAATTTTTCAAAATTGTTTTGTCAGTCGTAAAGTTAAGGTGGTAATCGATAGGACTGCGCTGAAAAAAGTAAAAAAATAAAAAATAAAAAACAACGAAATTAAACGTGGTGGTAGTCTGCTTCAGGTCCGCCGAAACTGTTTCTAAGCCTTTGATTGTCTTGCAATAATTCTACCTCATCTGCTATTTTTTTTAATTTCTGTTGTTTCCCGGTTCACCTTAAACCGAAGTGGTAGCACTTGTTAGGGTCCCAATTATGGGCAAATAGTTACTCCAAAACTGGGGTCAAAAACACTATAAAAGTATAAATAGATTTTTATAGTAAAATTACGAGCAATACATTTGAATCTCCACATAAATTCTCTTTAAAAAAAGTATATCAATGAAACCCGATCTACTAACTGATTTCTTACAAAAATACATATTCTATTCATACGAACCTATCCTAAAAAAAAGTGTCGGCATTAAATAATCCTCTAAGACTGATATTCCGTAAAACAAAATCAACCAAACCAAACAACCCTAGTAAATATCCACATAACACTAAAAAGGGGCGCGCTGCGTGAGTTCACATGCATATATTAATGTAACTCGTTCATCTGTCGATATGTACGGCTGAATGTCAAGTTTATCTCTTATTTAAAAAAAAACTGCACACAAGCGTAGAGTTTTGTATTCATCTAAATAAATCATGTTTTGATAAGCTTTGGAACTACTTACAGTGAACCATCTGTTTGCATGACCGGAAGTCAGCAATCATGGCGTCACCAAAAGGACAACTTCGGTAAAGTAAAATAATTTCGCCCTTTCATAAGATTCTTGTTGGTGTGAAGTCACCGGAAGCATGTAAATTTATGTACTTAAAAAAATGGCTGTTGTAAAATATGTAAGTAAATATTGGAATGTTCGTTGTAGTGCAATGGTTATCAGGTGGGAATGAGAAACCAGAAGAGTCAAGTTCGAACTCCAGTTGAATTCGTTGCATTCATTTACGCGCAAATATCCTTGGGAAAATTATAAATCCGTCACTTCTCCCTCCAGCTATGGGCTAAATAGCAGGACAGATTGGGTTCTATAGTATTGGTTGGCAACAAAAAGTAATGGTAACTTATTGCGAGAAAAATATCTTCTGCTAAGTCAGTCATGTCATTTTTGAAACATGATCGTCCAAGCGTGTATCACGTATGGCATTTAACTGACTAACTCTTTTCAATTACTTATGCCAACAGTACTCTCCGATGAAGTGTTTGCTAAAATGATCCTCAGAGTTATATTTCTTAATTGGTTTATATTTATTTATTTATTTTGTAAAATAATAAAAAAAAGAAAATGTTTTCCCTATTCAAAACTATAGATAGATAGATAGATAGATAGATAGATAGATAGATAGATAGATAGATAGATAGATACTAGCGCAATATAGCCCGGCGTTGCCCGGGTTTAATGAAAGCTTTAAAACTAATCCATGGTTCAGGAGCTCAGACGCTTTGGACGTTAGCACGAAAGACTAAAAAGCAATAGTTGTTTCCAGTTAAAGCGGAATCGTAGGCTGAAAGATAAATGAATGGATGCAAGTCAAATTTTGATTTCCTGGTATCGATATCAAATAAGTCTTTTTCGTCGTAAACTGAATTTTGAAGACTAAATAAGTCCTCTGAGTAAATGGTATCAAGGCTGAGGCTAAAAACTACAATTATACCTACTTAGAGTCAAACCCGAAGCAAAAACTAAAATAAAAGAACTGAAAAAAAAAAAAATATATATATATATATTCTCGATTTTCTGCACTATTGTAAGAACTGCAACCTTGAAACTTCTGAATATCGTTTCTGATGTCTTTGTCTTTGAGTGTATCAAATTTGATTAAAATCGGACCACTCCTTCTATAACCCGATTTTTCGATAATCGATTATCGATTTTTATCGGAGGTACCTCGACACAAAACCTAGCTAAGAACACTCGCAGACGCTTATAGTACAACTGTGGAAATTTTCAAGAAAATCGGTTCATCTGTTTCGGAGTCTATAGGTAACGGATACACACACACACACACACACACAGAGACAAACAGACAAAGTTCCATTTATAAATAAGTTTATATATATATATATATATATATATATATATATATATATATATATTCTAAAAATATACTGTTAAATATAAAAGACAATGAATGGCTATTATGTTTAATCATGAGCCGCTCTAAACATCGTATTTTGGCTTTAATTTCAGGTGACAATAAAGACAAAAGTTCTCCTACGTTTGGATAATTTTTTATTAAGTTGGTTCTAAGCTTTAGGCTCACATGAGCCATCATCAACTTAAACAATCATCCAAATATTGTTGTTTATCAGTGGTTTTATTGTTAAAATGCATTTTGGTAAGCAGGAATTTTATCGTAAATTGCTCGATATCGGGGTGTAGATAGAGTGTTGCAAGATACAAAGAATTTATCTCTTTAATAGAGCAGATTCATGCTGACTTCGAAGTTTCGAAAGGACACCCTTATGATGCTATCACCCGTTTTTTTCTTATTTATACAGAATATATTTTGAATTGATTTGTTTCAAATTGTCTGTTGTTTATAACCAGTTTTGATAATCTTTGTTAATAGAATATATTATATAAAACAAAATCCTTTGTACAATAAAGACGGAAGCTGATGACGGTTCGCCTGAAATAGGCCATACTTCCGATTTACCATGAAATAACGTGTCTGCCTAATTTTTTCTGATAATTGCTCTATATATATTTATATACATATATATTTAGAGCTCTCTTAGAGAGTTATCCTAGCACTGTATGTACAGAATACTCCTTTGGATTCTTCTATATCTAAACCGCATGCTGATATATATATATATATATATATATATATATATATATATATATATGCACAATGAGTTTACATAAGCATGCGGAGTAGATATAGAAGAATCCAAATGAGAATCCTGTACATACAGTGGTAGGATAACTCTCCAAAAGAGCTCTAAATATATATGTATATAAATACATATAGAGAAAATATAAGAAAAAATTTAGGCAGACACGATATTTCATGGTAAATCGGATGTTTAGGGCTATTTCAGGCGAAACATCATCAGCTTCCGTTTTTATTGGACAGAAGATTTTACACGAATGAAATTCACAAAGACCAAAAAAAAAAACCGTAATAAAGATCGCTCCCTTAAAAGAGAAAATTGAAGAAAAATACACCATTACATCAGTTCGACGAATATACACACACATTCATACATAAGTATATATATACGCAACATATATTCAAAGAGCACGCGTAAGAACGGATGTCAAAGATATATTATGCAAGTCAGTTAGACTACTGACACGTAGATTTGGGCAGTAAAAAAGGGGGTTAAGTGAGAGAGAGATAGCGTTAAAGAGAAAGGGTAAGTATCTTAAAATAAATGAAAAGGGAAAGAAGACGAAAGAAGAGAGGAATAAAGTTAGATTAGAAAGAAAAATGACAAGAGAAAATGAAAATAAAAAAATAAAAAAATAAATATTATATATTAACGGTGAAAGGATAAGAAATTAGAGTCTAAAAGAATTAAGAAAATTAAAAATATTTAAGAGATAATAGTTAATCAATCCGTTGTAATCACAAATACCACCACACCACTATATAATCAAAATTATACTAATTATTCGGTTAACAATACAATTATAATACAATATAACGTTAATAATGTAGGAAAATTATTCGATCAACGGTACAATTATAATACGATATAACGTTAATAATGTAAAAGACATATATGTACACATATAACTCACACACACACGTAAATACGTACATACACATACACGCACACGCATATATATGTACACACAGATATATATATATACGAACACCCATATATACACATACACCTGCAAAAACAAATATGTAATCAATACCATAGACATATATAAACCCGTATGAAAAAAACCATGGACACATATAACAATAGGGTACAAATAAGAGATATTCCGTCAGATAGTGTGATATGTGTAAAGTCTTTAGTGGCTATATATATATCAATCACTTTTTGGACGAATTTTGCTGGGGATTGTATTAAAGACGATGGGTGAACATTTGTTGGCTTTTTGATTTACAATTCCGAACCAGTAACTCATTTGACCAACTCAACATTCAAGATTACAACACCTGGTATTCTAAAGTACTTATTCATCGAAGCACTGACTAGGCTCGACATTGCTTAAATTCGGTGATCTAGCAAGAACCTCTGTTTCCACTTGGTATAGCCGTGAAGCATTCTCTGGTTGGTGAATGTATTTTGTCCACCCTTTTTTCGCATGTGACCTTCGGTGAAATTTACAGTATTGGTGAGTTCATATCACTTTCTAACCGACCTCAAGGTTTAATATTAACCCCATTCTTTGCCTATTAAAATCGATTAAGTGAATTCAAACCTCAAAAAAACTGTGCGAAGTCAAATGCAAAGATGAAAGCTGAAATTTAAACTCAATATGTTTCTCTCATTTCCTGAGCCGAGAAACACTACACTGTGGAGAATCCGTAATATTATTAATCTTGATCTGGCATCTCGTCTTTAGTCACTTTCCCACAGCCGTAATGTAGCTACTATGTGTTATTATTTTTTTCTATAAATATTTTCATGGCATTTGTTCGGTCACCCATATATTGTGATTTTTAAGCGAAGTTTAGATGAGATACAAGAACCGAAATTTTGGGACACCTAGTGGGAATCGAACTCACTATTCAATTATAATGATTCTAGCGAGACAAACTTGCTAACCCTTACACCACGTCGAGGTGCCCAAAACGGTCACTCATCTATGTATTCACCAGGTTCCACGTTGCTTAACTTCGGTGATCACACGAGAACCGGTGTTTCAACGTCATATAACCGTAAAACTCTTGCTCTCTAGTCAATGCTAAGCTGGAACTGTATCAACGTTCAATTGAACATAAGCGTGTGTTACGGGTTGCTCTTTTGAATCTGCTTCGTAGTTAGGTAAACCAACAAATATTGGTCTGCTTGTTGAGAAATACTATTTTTTCAATAACAATCAGACCCTAAATCTTTGAAAATGACACGATTAAATATATCAAGACCAACAAGTATTTTCATCAAATCATTTAGTAAACTAACAGCAGAAATAAACCTTCCTGTCAAACATTTTCTCTTTCTTGATTTTCTCTCATACTCGATGTTATTTAAGTCTCTATAGTTTCAATAGTAGTCAGCCATCATTCGTTTGTCTCATCGTCCATTGTTTTTATATCTTAATAGAATCGTTCTCCTTGCTCATCACTTACATCGCCGCAATTATCCGGGAATTTATCTTGATGGCTGTGTAAAAAATGAACCTTAATACTTATATTAGCGTATTTCTGATAAAGTATATTACTGATACAGTTTATCAGTTAATTTGAATTTTGGTAATAAATTGGAAAATTCGGTTCTTAATATATATATAGTCATCCGCAGACAGAGCTGTTTAACAGCTCATCAGTACGGTTAGACATCCGACTGCTTTTTACCCAGGATTAAAACCCGACCGTTATTGGCGTCAGTCGGCGATTCTACCTCTGAGCTATGGGTGCTCGGTAGAAGGAGGCAGACTGAGAGTGTTCTAATTCATTACTGAATGAACGATGCGTAGATGCTAGAGTAGCTTTTTTTTTTCAAACTCTACCATTCTTCCAGAGTGTTCAATCAGAGTGTGAGACAATGGTTAACAAGCTTGTGTCACTAGACAATTACGACTGGTCAGTAACTTTGATTTTCACTCAGTGCTTTATCGTTTCTGCCTTGTGCCACATCTAAGGTCTGCTTACAGACAATGGGCGATCGTTGAGTGTGATTGTGCTAGAAATGATGAACGAACGTTAGTTAGGATTATACTAGAGACAATGCGAGAACTTAGGTCTTGATTGCACTATAAATGTTGGGTTTCTTCTTCTGTGTGTCACGCTCCTTTAGGATAGAGACGATCATGACTTTCTATCTCGTTTGATTCTTAGCAGTTTATCTCCCTTTGCTAAGTGTCCTCCACCCACATTTCCGCCATACATTTACACAACTTCGTCGGGTAAGTGGCTCGCTACCTTCACCGTTCTCTTTCACGCTCAATAACTTCCGTAAGGTTTAACTTTTCCAAACCTTCTTCGTTATTAAGTATCTGAAGAATTTCAGCTATTTTTCCTTATTCTGAGAATAAGTGTTCTTTCTGTTGCCATTTTTTAAAAGATTTCCTTGTTGTTTACTCGATCCGTCCATGGAAATTTCAGTATCCTTCTGTATAACCACATTTCTGCTGCTTCTAGTTTTTCTTCATCCGTGGGGTGTTTATCCAACATTCACTTTCATATAAGTGTATAGATATCACATAGCAAGCCAACACTCTTTTCTTTGTTTCTAACAATTTTTCCGCTTCTCAGCACCTTTGCTTAGCTGATGGAATGCTTTTTTATTAGTTCAGTGCGTACTTCGGATATCAGTGTCATATTTTCTATCCTCTGTTAAAACACTTTCCAGGTATTTGAACTTCTGCGTAATGTTTACATTTCTAATTCGTAACTCGCATCTTGGGCTTTTTCTCTTGCTGATGATCATGCTCTCTATCTTCTTGCAGTTAATGGTGGGTCCTTTATTCTTGTTTTCTTCTACCACGTTGTCCAGGATGGTCTGTAGTTTCCTTTCTGTGTCTGTCATCAATACAGTGTCATCTGCGTATCTTATATTGCTGAGATGACGCCGATTAATAATAAATCCTTTTAGGTACTTCAATTCCTTTAGGATAGCGTCGCTGTAGAGGTTGAATAAATCTGGAGAGTAGACTCATCCTTGTTTCACGCCCCTTTTTTGTTTTTGCATAGCTACTCAGTTCATTTTCTATACGCATAGATTAAATAGGTAAGTGTGAGTATGTGACACTTTTGAGTGCATAAATATTACACTGTGCCTAAGCGGGGCGCACAGGTACTACACTGATCCTAGACAGATATGCTGGTTAAATAATCATTCGTCAAAATTAAAAAATAAAATTCAATAGTTTTAAGCAATATCACTAAGATCTCAATTCTGTGTAAAAAAAATAAGCTCACACAGATATCGACTAAATTAACAGTTATTAACCAATCAGCGACGTTATCTCAAACGTCATTCAATCTTTTAAAAAGCAGACGACAAGGAGTGTCGTCTGCTACAAAATTTGAAAGATCACTTTAGAAAATGATTAACGATATTTTCCCTCTTAAAAATAGGAATGAAAAACTTGGAGATATATTTATTAAATAATAAGCTTCTAACTTTTAACTTCTCGTGATTCGATTTTCTTCTTATAAATACCATAATGTAAATTTGCGTTGTGGTGCAGGATGTGCGTTGTGATGCATTGGATATCGGCTCGGAACGAGAAATCGGGGAGCCGAGTTCGAATTCCAGCTGAATTCATTGCATTCACTTCAGCACAAATACCCTTGGGAAAGGTATTAATCCATCTATTGCTTCCAGTTATGGGTTAAATAACAGGACAGATTGGGTTCTATAGCCTTGGTCGGTAACCAGTCTACCGCAGAAAGCAATGACAACCTACTGCGGGATAGTCTTCTGCCCAGTCAGTCATGTCTCTTTCAAGACATGATCGTCCAAGCGTGTATCACGTATGGCACTTAACTGACTGAATCTAAATTAATATTCTTTAGTCTTCAGTATAAACCGACCGGGAAAATATAAACAATGCCGTTTAATCAGACTTTCGTATAATTTATTGAGTTTTAAGTCTCTTCTTGCAAATACCTTCTGGCTTTTAAAGTTATTCATACTACACGAAATACATGTGAGTGAGATAAATAAACAAAGATAATTGTAGTAGTAATACAAATAATGTCAACTGATAGCTTGTCTGCTACAATACATTAACACGCATACATAAAATAATGTAAATGTGTGATTGTCGCTTTAAGCATTCATATATATATCTTTTCACTCATACCAACACAATTCAATTTTTTACAGTAAGGTTCAACCCGGTACAAGGCCACTCGAGATAAAGTATTACGTTAGGTGCTGGTTTACACTGATAGAAAGGAAAGATAACGGTTAACTCTTTACTTGAACAGGTTAAGATTGTAGTGATCGGGGAAACATCCTCTTGGAAGTCTATTTCACAGAGCAGAGTTTCAGGGAAGAATCGGTTCTAGTGAAACTTACATCTCATCGATGGAATACGGAGTGAATGTGGATGGTTTTCTACTATGTAAGTGGTATGGCGGGTCCTACAGAAGGATGCTGAGGGTTCTAGGGACCGAACAGATGAGAAACGACAAGGTTTTGTAGAGAATGAACACGAAAAGGAAACTTATACTAAACATTAGGAACAGAGAGTTGAAGTTTCTGGGACACGTAATTAGGAGAGTGGGCTTGGAGAATCTGACACACACAGAACAGATAGAAAGAAAGAGAGACAGAGGAAAACAGCGTTTGATGGGCTTGAGCAAATGGTTGGCAGAACATGGTTTGGGAGAAATAACAAAACAAAATTTATTGTGTCCTACAAAAAACAGAAAGATGATCGCTTACGTTTTAAATAGACACGGCTAATAAAAGAAGAAGAAGAAAAAGAATATTTAATTGCGACACGAAGAACCTTTCGTGCTTGTTTCATGTTACGTCGGAATTATGCTGTTCCAGTTAGAAAACAGATACTGCTATTTCAGGGCCACAGGTTCAGCGCTTCAAAGAAAGCTAGCTAGAAAACTTCAAAGCTCTCGAACTTCTGCCTGATGGAAAACTTTAAAAATCGTCTACAACAGTATATGGCGAATAAAGGCAACCATTTGTAGGATGACATTTTTAAAAACGAAATAAAAAATTTAAAACAAACTGTAGCCTTTTGTTTAAAAAAACAGTAATTTTTTTTAATAGCATAATTAAATTTTCCAGACATTTGTCACTTGCATATAGGAAGGTCGATACTACATTTTCCTCTCTCTTAATATTTTGTTTAGCTTTTGGAAAGCATTTGTAGAACCGCCTCTTTCTTGCCTCAAGTCTTCTCTTCGTCTGTGAGGAAGTTGTCCAGACATTTGTCACTTTCATATTGAAAGGTTAATGCTCCATAGCAGTTTGGCACTGTTTTCTTTGTCTCTAACGACATTTTCCTGTCTTATTTTTTAACTATGGAGATGTATTTTTCTCAAACATTGTATTTGTTTAGTTTAAGTCAACGCTTGTGAATGACTCATTGGGGATAGAAATTACTACGCAATTCTATTTGTGCTAAAATTGACCTCAGAGCGAAACGCCACAAATATGTTTTTTATTAACCTTGGCAGACGATGTGAGCGAATGCATATGGTTTCCCCTGGGATCAATAAACTATTCCAATGATTTTAGTTATCTACGACACTCTTTATTCCTTCTAAAAGAGGCCGTTGCTGTGGACGTGGCAGTAATCATTAACATGAGAAATCAAAATCCGGTCTTTAGTTATTTATTTATTTCACTAATAAACAATACTAATTGTTAATAAAGAAGAAGACGTCGCAAAAAGGGTTACATCGCCATAATTAAAACAATGAGATTTCCAGTTTCCATAAAATAATCATTTTTCTTCATCTTTCTTTGTTTCCGCTCAGTCATCTATGTACGTTTTTCTTCTTTTGGGCATCGTGCTTCTTCAAAACATAAATGATTATGGCTCTCCACAGTTTCCTGTCCCTTGTTGCTCAATGTTTGACCCTTTACCGTCGTTCTCATGTTGTCGCTCTGCTATCTTTTCACACAAACTTAATAAATAATAATTGTTTTTTAAAATTGCCTTGAGGGTGAAGGCAGTTAAAATAAAACCGTCCTTCTCACTCTCCGTTTATTTATTTATTTATTTATTACGGGCCTGAAAATCTCTGTTTGTCAAATAATAATTAAAAGGCTTCTAACAATTTACATAACTGAAGACAGTTCCTAGTGTTAAGATCAATCATAAATTATTATTTATGATTGATGGTAATACTATTATTAGGAAGATGAAAGATGGCAATTGACGCTGCGTTTAAACGTTTGGAGATTGTAGCTATCAGAGAAGCAATTATGCAGAAGGGAGTTCCACACACGGAAAATGTGAAAAAAATGCTACAGTAGAAGTGGTGGTTACATTGACTATTTCGACGGTAAAAGGGTGGGACCTAGAAGCCAATCTAGTAGCACGAGTAAATTCATGTAGTCGCGGCACTAGAGAAAGAAGCTCGTCAGAGCAAAATCCGTACAAATACTTGTAGAAATGACAGAAGGAAGACACATCCCGTCGTTGAGAAAGTGACTGAAGGCATTTCTAGAGTTTCTTTCAAATCCGCTCACACCAAAAAACACTAGATGTCTAGGGACATAACAAAATACCCTTCCCTCTCCCGGACCAGACTGCAGTGCGGTCAACTTCAGCAGCCAGCTATTCTAACTACTAAACAGTGAAAATATTTGTAGAAATGACAGAGGGAAGCCACGAAAGACTTTTCTAGAGCTTCTTTCAAATCTGTCATCCCCAATTTGCAGTTTGATTCTTCAGTTGCCCTTCTTGTGAACGACCATTTTGTATTTATGGTTAGCTCTCACTTCTCACGGTCGTATTCGACTTTGTCTTGGGGTTCTATAATTGTTTGATGCCTTCCACCAATGCAGTGTCATCTTTTGTTCTTAAGTTTGTGTCCACCAATAATAATTTTTTCGAATGTATGTTCCCGTAGTGTAGTTCTAAGGCTGGCCACTCGTAGCCAAGCAAACCTGTCTAGTGGGGTGGCTAGTGATCCTCGTTGCAGACGCCTGATCAGGCAGATTTGTGTTTAATACTGCAAATATCCTTAGTTTCTGGGAGAGAGCGCGTTATCTAACGCGAACAACAGTCTGAACAAGACCAAGACGCTCGAGCCCTCGCTCATGATGACTTATGACTTCGTATTAGCACCAATATCATCAAGAAGTCCTCTTCCTGACAAGATTCGAAACCGGGCATCATGGTCAGCAAGCGAACCTTCTAACCACTCGGGCCAAGCTGTGTAGTTGTATCTTTCAAATAAATCCGACGAGAAGATGCAACATTCTTACACCCTTTTGTAAGAAGCAAATGATAAATCACTTGAATTTACATTTCTTAATGGTAAGAGGACTAAATCGAATACAATGCTATCGAACGATTGCAACAGACATTTCTATTTAGCGGCTGTAGTCGACACTTGCGCATTATGGTGCAATGGATGTCGGAATGAGAAATCGGAAGGCGGAGTTCGAATTCCACGTGAATTCGTTGCATTCACTTAGGCGCAAATACTCTGAAGAAAGGTATGAATCCATCTCTTCTCCCTCTAACTATAAGTTAAATAGTAAAACAGATTAGGCTCTATAGCCTTGGCTGGCAACCAGTCTACCACAGAAAGAAATGGCGGGAAAATATTTGGCTTAGTCAGTAATGAATCGAAAGAGACATGATCGCCGAAGCGTGTATCACGTATGGCACTTAACTGACTGACTGAATATAAAAGGCTTCTACTGGGCATAAAATGGGGAAACTGTTTTTCTATTGATATTAAGTAATAAACTGATCGCCCACTAATTACTACTTAATAATATAATACATCTCTTCCCCCTCTAGCCATGAATCAAATAACAGGACAGATTGGGTTTTATAGCCTTGGCTGACAACCAGTCTACTACAGAAAGTAATGGCAACCTACTGCGGGATAATCTTCTGCTCAGTCAGTTATGTCTCTTTCGAGACATGAACGCCTAAGTGTGTATCATGTATGGCACTTAACTGGCTGGCTGAGTTGACAATTAGGTGAGTGAAACTTGAATTTTATTTCAAATCGCAATCAGATTATTTAATTTTACTTATGACACACCACTTTCTGTTCTTCTGGATTTGCTGAATTCATTTTCTATATGTACACAGGTAAATTTCTTCCAGTAAAAGTTATGGATTATTCTAATCTCTTTCCCAAATAATTCAAGTTTCCCTACCAGTTTAAATAGATCTTTGTGTCGCGTATGTTCATCAATTAAGCATGAAAATTGTATTTTGACGACAAGAATATGAAGTTAGTCTATGGGATTGAGTGATAGTTTTATTCTATCTTTCTCGATCTAGTTTTCTCGAGTAATTCACATAGACTTGACTAACATCAGGAAAACAAACTCTTTGAAGCTGAATGATTCTCATTTAACTTTGATTCTACATTACTCGTCATGAATGGATTTTTATCTACAGGCATTCACAACGAATGTATCTTTATGTACAGACACTCGCCGTGAATTGACATTGTTATAAACCGCTCTTTTGCTTATATATGTAGTCGAACCTTCTTTATTGTAAATAAGCGTGTTAATTTCTTCAACGAACACGAACTTATTGCGAGAACTTCAGTACTGGCGAGAATAAAAGACCTTCTTCGAGTGTGCCATCTATACTTCCATGATGCAATAACAATAATGTACTGAGATATAAAGAACCAACAACAGAGACATGGCGTTGTTACTGCCTCGGACATTATACAAAACTGTTTCGAGAATTCGTTTTGATATTCTATCGCATACGTAGGAATCAGTATTGCATCGTTGAGAAAGATTGCTTGAGGAAAATGTACATGTGTATGAGCTTTAATTGTATACTGTTAACACCGGACTCCTGGTGCCTCTGTGGCTGTCGTGTGGAGGTGTTTTCGGCGAGGGACTTGTTCAAATGGTCAAAGGACAAGCAAACGACCATGGTAGCTATGGTGAGTTTTCTGCTCAAAGCCAAATTCATTACGGTTTATATAGCCGGTGTGGCCCGAAAACAAAGCTATTGTTTGAAGCTGTATGCATCTTTTCTGATTATTTATATATTTTAATTCTCTCTCTCTCTCTCTCTCTCTCTCTCTCTCTCTCTCTCTCTCTCTCTCTCTCTTAATTAGATGCTTGCAACTGGCTTAATTATGAAAGAGTTTGTGTCATTTGATTCATTTTCAAATTCTAAGTCATTGTTTTCTTAGATTCAACATTGCAAATCACATGATTGCACCCACTGCATTATTATAACAATTTCTGGGAATCCATAGCCTAGCAATTTCTTTCGAACCGAAACATAAATATAAACAATACATTGTATATTCAAATTATCACAAAATAAAATAAAATTTTCACTTTTCTGCAAATAGTTATTAAATAATATATCCGCACCAACAATTAATTTTCAAATGTTTCCCAACGTTGTGTCCATCAAAAATAACTATGGGGAGTTTTCGTATCATATTGTTAATACGAAATTATATTCCCTCGGGGCTTCCATAGAAGAGAAATGTTTGATGAGTTTACAGACTTGGGGAGAGAAGCAAAAGACGGTGAACGATTTAAAAAGGAAAAATAATTTAAAAATAAAAAAAACAACAAAAATGAACGTGTCCACTATTTCAATTTTTTTTTTTTTTTTTTTTTTGGTTTGTTTTGGACGATTTATCGTCCGTATTTAACCAATTCTCTTTATCTGCTATTCGCGGGAAAATGGCGTACGTCATGGGCACCGTTTGTTTTTCCTCGTCGACAGTCGATGAATGAGACTACGAAACTGGTCGATAAAAATGGCCGCTGAATGCGGTTAGCCACTTAAGCGACAACAGGTATTTGTGCTGGACGACGAATCACGGTGCCAAGAAGCCATGTCAGCCCTCAACATAAAACCTACGTAAATATGCTAATGCGTCCCGATCATTTTGGTTAGTTGAATATATTTACATAGTAATTAATTCTATTCTTTTTGCAGAAAAAGGTCTTCGGCCAGTTCGGACCATTTTGTTTATTATTATTATTATTATTATTATTATTATTATTATTATTATTATTATTATTATTGTTGTTGTTGTTGTTGTTGTTGTTGTTTAATTTCTAATCATTTTCTTTTTGTTTTAATATAAATGTCGCACAACTTCAGCGTTGAAGAAGAAGAAAAATTATCAACAAAAAATATAATTAAATCTGGTTTGAAGAATTTATAGCATTGCAGATGATAATTAACTGGCATTATGAAAATGATTCCGACAATGGACGAAAAATGGGAAAGCGGAAAAAAAGATGGAAGCCCATTCGAGCTATGATCAAGAGCGATTGGAAAAATTACGCGTGCGATTTACGCATTTAAAAATAAATAAAATAAAATAATACATCGACAAATGGAAGCCACACACACATACGCACACAAACACATACACACACACATATACATATATATATATATATATATATATATATATATATATATATATATATATATGCAGGGTGCGATGAGTGAACTGTCGTCTAAATTAGGACAATGGCAACTCACAAATAAAAAATGAAAAAAATCTATAGAACGCCACCATCGTTTTACATCCTGAATAGAGAAAGACTTCTGATTTCCAAAACGTGGAATTGGCGATAGGAAACTACCCTCATTTTCTGAAGAAGTCATGGCCATTCACAGATAATAAAGAAAGGAATCTGTGAAGAGCCACCATAGACACATGATTTCATGATTAAAAAACAAGGAACTAAAAGAATAGAGAAAAGCAAAACTCTTACTAAGCCAAATTGTTTTATGCTAGATTAACAAAAGAAATAACAATGAAATCATTACCTTCTAATTACTGACAAAATATATGTTTACTTTTGATAAAAAGGTGCGAGCTATATTTAACGAGCGAACACGTTCCACACAGAAATAATATTTTTTTAAAGCTGTGCCGAGATAGAGAGACATAGAGACAGAGACAGATAAAGAGAGAGAGAGAGAGAGAGAGAGAGAGAGAGAGGAGGAGGAGGAGGAGGAGGAGGAAAATGCTTATCAGACGCGGCACATCCCAAATTTAAATATTGTGGAGAGCAGAGTTATTCTTGCAACATACACCTTGCGAGGGTTAAATTGTCGCCATTTTATATTCTTAGTTTCTCACCTGGGCGTTGCCTGCCTTTAATTTTGTCGACTGCGTAGGGTCAGTTGGTCACCGTATGTGAGAAAAAAAAACACCACGACGCCATTCACTCCACCAGAAATTTGCTAACGGCATTCGCGCCGAAAGCTATAATACGGACATTTCAGAGGATTGCGCAGAGTATCTAGAAAGAATTGAGCGAGTCTAATATTGATTACGAAGGTACGGCAGCTCTGAAAATTCACTCTGATCGTTCTGATGAGAAATATAATTTCCGAATATGTTGGAGAGAGGGTCAGACTCAACACGAAGGCGTACATCAAGAGCCTTGGGGTGGTGCAGCCTTGGGTCAAGAGGGTGGCTGCTGAAAGACCCTATATCTTGCAATAGTTCTCTGCACCATGTCACACAAGCAAGAGAAACCAGTCATAGCTGTCAGACAATTTCTGCAACCATATCAACACTTACATCTGGCCACCGAACTCCCCAGAATGCAAACCCATTGATTATTAGAGACACAGTTGACCGAGTGGGCGAGAGTTGAGTTGAGCGAGAGACTAACAAAACCCATGGAACATGAAAGATGAGCAGAGGTCAAAAAATATGGCAGCATTCACCAACTTAAAAAAGCAGGAACTCTGAAGGCGTCTGTTAAACTGAGAAGTAAGCGTTTTATTCATTTTAGCGTCATTAAAATGAGATATCAGTGTTATTTTCATTTTGGCCTCATTTAGACGACAATTCATCCATCGCACCCTGTATATTTGTTAAAATTAGATGTCAGTGTTATTTTCATTTTGGTCTCATTTAGACGACAATTCATCCATCGCACACTGTATATGTGTTAAAATTAGATGTCAGTGTTATTTTCATTTGGTCCTCATTTAAAGGACAATTCATCCATCGCACCCTGTATATCTGTTAAAATGAGATATCAGTGTTATTTTTATTTTGGTCTCATTTAGTCGACAATTAATCCATCGCAACCTGTATATTTGTTAAAAGTAGATGTCAGTGTTATTTTCATTTGGTCCTCATTTAGACGACAATTCATTCAACGCGCATTGTATATTTGTTAAAATTAGATGTCAGTGTTATTTTCATTTTGGCCTCATTCAGACGAATATTTATCCATCGCACCCTGTATATGTGTTAAAATGAAATGCTATTGTTGTTTTCATTTTGGCCTAATTGAGACGACAATTTTTCCATCGCACCCTGTATATTTGTTAAAATGAAATGTCAGTGTTATTGTCACTTTATCGTCTTTAAGACAAGTTATTATGTACATCTGTTATTATGTACATCTGTTATTATGTACATCTGCTAAGATGAGATGTCAATCTTATTTTCATTTTAGCGACAATTTATCCATCGCACCCTGTATATGTATTAAAATGAAATGCTAGAGTTATTTTCATTTTGGTGTCATTAAGACGACAATATTTCCATAGCATTTTGTACATTTGTTAAAATGAGATTCCAGTGTTATTTTCATTATGGCGTCAATTAGACCACAAATCACCTTTTGCAGCCTTTACATTGTATATGCATTCGCTTATATATTTCGACTCGTAGGCTGAAGTTCCGAGATGTCGTCATTTCATCAGTTTCCCCAAGTGTATGTTAAGTTTGACCTGTGTTAAAGCATTGTCCTTATAGTCTATGTATTCTTCACACAGTTTTGGATGACGTTTTTATTCCTCTACGGGTCATGTCCGTTCATGACGTGCGCAATTATGGCTCTCCACAATTTCTTGTTCTTTGTATATCTTAAGAAAGTGTCTTTTCGCTAGCTCTCCTTATCTCTGTTCCACCAAAATTGTACACATTCTTCTTCTATGTGGCATGTCCATTTAAAATGTGTCCGATCATGGCTCTCTACAATTTCCAGTACTTTGTAGCTTTTAATAAATTTTTCATTTTTTGCAATCTCTCCTAATCTCTGTTCTGCCATAAATTTACACAAGCTCATTCTTCATCTATTTGTCGTGTCCCTTCAATACGTTTGCAATCATGGCGCTTCACAAGTTTCTGCTTTTTGTAGCTCTTAATAAATTAAGTTTTTTCACTATCTCTCGCTAGCAGTTTAATCAAGCTCGTTTGGTAGGCTACCCTCTTCTTTCCTCTATTCCTTTCTGCCTTGTGAGTATAAAATTTTCTAAGACTTTATTCTTCGTTTCCTATGTGCCTTTTCCACGGTTTGTAATTTAGAGCTACCTTTCTCCATTCAGTTGCTTCGTTTATGTTAAACACTAGCTTATTTCGTCTACTGGCCTGAACATTCGATGAAAAATAACTTAAAGAATTCACCCTCAAGCAGGATTCGAACCTGCCACTTAGTTTGAAAGAGAAACTGCCGTTTTATCAGAGGCAAACAGAACCTTCTTGATTTTCAAGATCTTCGTATCCGAGCCATTAAAGCACGTCAGATTAAACTGCGGTTTATCCTGCAAAGATGGTCGCCGGTTCGAATCCTGCCAGAGGGCGCATTTTTGAGTAAGTTTTCTCAAATCTCGGTTGATTTTTGATGCTATGTATTTATTTCTTTTTTGTTTCTGTTTTATCTAAAACGTGGTCATTACTCAATGTTCAGTCGATGGAATTCTCAGCATTCTTCTCTAGAACTACGTCGCTGTTGCCTTAAGTCCTTTCTTCATCTATGAGGAGATTGTCCAACATTCCCTACCATAACAATTAAGGTCCCCACCCCACGATCTCTATTCATGAATGTAATTTGTTCCTAATTTTCATCAAAGGTCTTCCTGATGGGATCAGCTCTCAACTTGGTATCTATGCTAATGACACAACCATTTACTCCTGTGTAGATTAATAAGTCTTATCAGTTATATAAGGTCAAATTGGCAGCAAAAAGTCGTTAATCCATTTCTTAGTTCAAATCCAAAAATATTAAATCATCTCACCCTTTTTCAGATTGAAATTAAATTCCTTTTTTTTTTTTCATGATCGTAATGGCCCGAAAGCAATAAAGTTGTAGATAAAAAATTTTTACACAGCCCTTTCCGGAATGAATTTAAAGGTAGAGCCTTATGAAATCTTTCAAAAGGATAGAAAGTAATAACTTTGTTTGTATTTCACCCATGGGCCTTTCCGTATCGACAATGCGTTAATTTAAATCGAATATTAAAATCCTGACGAAAAAATAATCAGAAATGTTTTCTCTTTTTTCATGCAACATTTTCATAGATCAAAATTTTGAAATATATATATGTGTGTGTGTGTGTGTGTGTGTGTGTGTGTGTGTGTGTGTGTGTGTGTGTGTGTGTGTGTTTATAATAAAAACTTAGTTTATCGTAACACAAGAGCTATTGTGTTTTGGTGCCTGCTTTTTAGCACCTCAACCTTGATAGCCCAAGCATCCGACAGACCAATACAACTAGATCTCGCCTGTCTCAATCCAATTTGAGCCGCGATGAAGTCGCTTCTGGTCAGGCGTGTGAGCTTCTCTGTCACTCAGAATTGTCCTCCAAAATCAAATTCACCCGAACGGCCTCGTTCACCAGCAGAGAGAATAGGATTAGTGAGAAAGGATGACAATACCGATGATCGGATGCGACCGGGTGCCGTCATACATGAAGAATTCTTAAGTTGCAAATAATTTCCGTTTTTGTTTATCGACTTTAATTATATTCTTTAAAAAATATAGTATAGTACATTTATATTTATACATTTATATTTTATTTAATCATTTATTCACCATGATTTGCAATTACTTGTTTTCACTTATCAGGCAGCTATTGATACCTTTTGAGTAAAACTTCGCAAGGTTTGATGTGAAAACCGTTTTTGACGAATTCATGAATCTGGTGTTTATTAGAGAAAGTTTTCGCCATCAAATCAAGCCTATGGGCATATCACGTTGAAACACCGGTTCCCATACGATAAAGTAAAGTTAAGCAGCATCGAGCCTGGTCAGTACCTAGATTAGTGACTGATTGAGAATACCAGGTTCTCTAAGCTTGAATTTAATTGTATTGGTGGTGTAATGGTTAACGAACAGCTGAGTTTCAGTTCTGGTCGGATTCCTAAAATTCACTTACATGAATATACCGTGAGAAAGGTATGAATCCACCTCTTCTCTCCCGGTCAACTATGGGTTAAATAGTGGGCCTTGTATCAGTCAATTACTATTATCTAAAAAAATTCTTACAATCTCACAACATTTCCTGGCTTTAAATAAATTGAAAAAAAATCCGTAAAAATGAGTCAATCAATCAAGGTAATAATCAGTTGGTGTAGGGTCAGGTCTCTATGGCGGGTTTGATATGAACATAAATACAAGTTTGAATATGGCTACTTCGTACTAATTAAATTTATTGTAATTAAATGTCTTTTGTTCCTCCTACATCCCTCTAGAAAAAAACTAGACGCCATGGTTCTTTTGGCATACTATTAAAATCCAAATTCCCTAGCTTAGTTATCTTGGTTTTTCACATAAACTTCTCTATTATAATGCTAACCAACCACCAATTGTAGATTCACGTACTTGCAAAATCTGCATCAGTTATTCTTGCTGAGCATAACTTTGCGTTTTCATGGAGGTAAAAAATATTTTCCTATTAACGAGTGAGCGCAGGGCGCTTTTCGACCGAAATTTTATGGACATGTTGCAGTTGATAGACGAATAAATGGGAATTTAATGTTTCATTGCGTTTTAATAAATCTAAAAGTATATTATCTCAGTGATTACATCACGAGCACAGGATTACCTTTCGTTTATGGATTTCAGCTTTTGGTGTTGTTTGTGGAGATCTATTCTTGTCGATCAACTGCCTTTTATGTTGAACATTATCGAATGCAACTCACTTTTCATCTACTGTGATGATATATTAAAAGAACGGTTAGGTAGGATGATAAATTCGTCATTACAGTTGAATCCCCAAAGCGAAAATTACTTATGTCTCAAGACAATAGTTTCAATTACTTTGTTTAAGCTGGTGCGTTCCTCAAGCCCTCCTTCAGAAATCAGAGCAGTGTCACGATTTCTAAAAATACTTAGTTTAATATAATCATTTTTATTCTTTCAAGGTTGACACTGATGTGTTCTCCGACCTACTCGGGGTATATGTTACATACTTGTCTAAAGCTTGAATAATATATAGATTCTTGACAATATCCCTTCCCTGTGGAAGTTGTTCCAAAGCCCTCTGCAGATAGACAGCAGAGAGTAATTTTAAAAAAATAAAAAAAACAGTGGATCAGGCTATTACTGAAAGATGATACTTTTAAGGCAATCACTCAAAACAATTATAACAATATTCTGTAATTAAAGTTATGTGACGGATAGAATATTCTTTCTTGCCGTAGATCTCGTTAGGTACAATAAGAGATTTACAGCAATAACTAATAATAAAACAATATAATATCATATAAGTAATGTGAAAGTCGTTCTTACCGTAGATCTTAGCAACAGCAGCATGTGATTTTTTTTTCTATATTTAAGACGAGAACTATGAAGTTTAAAAGGAAGGATTTGATGCATCGGAATTGCAAAGATCGCTGCATTTCAATTAAATAAATCTTGCGAATTTAATTCCAGGGATAACCGCGGTTGACTGAAAAAATTACACATGAAATTCTACGAAGGTTGATGAGAATTTATCAGGCTATCAAACCCACCGAGAAGCAAGAAACTCGGGCTCGTCTACCGGTTATCGAACACGACCAGGAAAAGCAGCAAGAACTCGTCACTCGCTTATTTCCAGCCCTACAAACCATTACCCACAAACGAAACGTTGCTAGTCTATCGCCATTTTAAATGATAAATGTTCAGATGAGCTACAGTCAACCTGTTCAAACCTAAGAGCCACCATGTCATGCACACAGAGTCGACTTTCCCACAATTCATTTGTTTTCCATTAGTAAGGAAGAAGTACTATTCAGTCAAATTAGTACAAAAATGAAGTATTGCTATCATATCTAGTTTCAAACTGTCGAATTGTCACTTTTCAGTTTTGACAGAGTTTAAAAGGTGCATACATAGCCTTGTGGGTCGTGAATTACTTCAGAACAACCTACAACCCCTTACCAGACGAAAGGTTCCTTTCATTATTTTAAATGGTAAATGTTCGGATGCTGAGAATACAATGGATCGAATGTGTGAGCACATTAGAGAAAATGGAAACAAAAAAAAACTTATATTTAACATCAGGAATGACCAGTTGAAATCTCTGGGACACATAATGAGGAAAGAAGGATTGGAAAATCCGATACTCACAGGACAGGCTGAAGGCAAAAGGAGAAAATAAAAGCAACGTGTAACATATTTGATAGGGTTATTAAATGGATGGCAGAACAGGGTTGATGAGAAATAACAAAAAGATAAAATTCATTAATTGCTACAAAAGACAAGAAGTTGTGGAGTACATCAAGTAGAAAATATTTTAAGAAGATTTATTTGTCGAGATGGACGAAATTTTCACAAGAGCAAACATGATAAGGTGAGAATGGTACAGATAATCATTGATTCGTCTTTTATGGATTATTTAAAGGCTGGTAATGTTTTTAGATTTCGCTTTTTGGGGTTTTTTTTTTGGGGGGGGGGGTTAGGGTGGAGGATAATGATTTTTAGTGATACAAGTGTTGCTAATTAACCCATAGATGAGAAAAGAAGAGGTGGATTCACATCTTCACCAAGGGTTTTTGCGTGTAAGTGAAAATAACGAACCCAAGTGGAATTGGAACTAGGTTCTCCGTTAAATAATTCTGAAACATTACTAACTAAACCACCTGCACATCCAAGCTTACAGCACCTCGTATTCCGAAGTGATCCCCCATCTAGATACGGACCGGGCTCGACGGTGATCGTAAATGAACCAATGTTCCAACGTGATATAGCTGTAAGCACTTTACACTTCTCGAGCATCCAGCACCTGGTATTCCCAAGTAGTCACCCATCTAGGTGCTGACCAGGAAAGACGTTGCTTAATTTCGGTGATCTACGTAAACTGACGTTTCAATATATGGCCGTAAGCCTTTTATATCACCTGAGTATCCACGCTTACAGTACCTGGTATTTCCAAGCAGTCACCCATCCGGGTAATGACCAGGTTAAATGTTGCTTAACTTCGGTGAATCGGCGTTTTAATGTGGTATGGCCGTAAGCCATATAGTAAATATTAGCATTTTTCTGATTTAGACAAAAAGCGCTCGGGAAATTTAGTTTAATTTTTCGTTAAATAACTGAAAAAAAGGTTAAGCAACAGATAAATAGTTACCATTAACCATACCAAGTAAACAGCGGTCTTACCGAAAGCAGTTCTAAAACCGTGTCGAGCCGAGAACAATTCAGAATGCCTTCGTATATCATGTGTCGATGTGTATAAAAATCGTTTGACTGAGGAATTTCAGTTAAGGCGTTCAACGGACATCTCATGGCTCTGTGAAAAATCAGACGAAGACTTTCAGATAACATCGGGTTGGCCGTTGACTCGAGAATCCAGTCTTGTTATCAATGAGTATTTACTGCTTCGAATTAATCTTTTGTTATATGTGAACAAGGCAGTAGGCAAATTCTCATTGCTTAGTTTTATTTTGTTTTATTAATGACTCAGATAAAGACGGCTTTGTATTCAAATGGTGGCAAACATGAACGAGTGGAATATAGGGAGAGTCACGACCGGAGAAGAAATGAAACGAAAGGGTTATCTGGGATATTTTGCAAGATAAAAATTAAAATAAACGAAATACGAAGGGTTATTTAAAACAACTGAGGATAGAGAGAGAGAGAGAGAGAGAGAGAGAGTGATTTTTAATGATTGATTCGTTTTTTACGGTTTGTCAACTCTTTGCAGGTTATTTAAGGCCAGAAACTATTTTTACACTGTAAGAATTTTTTTTTCTTTTAGATAATAATGATTTACTGAAAAAGTCTTTCTAATTAAACTATAGATGGCGGGAGAAAAGGTGGATTCATGCCTTTCTCAAGGATATTTGCGCCTAAGTGTATACAACAAATTCAACTAGAATTCGGACTCGGCTTTCTGATTAAAAATTCTGAGCCATTATCCATTACACTTCCTGCACATTCAAGCTTACAATAAATCGTAAAAAAACAAGTTAATCAATCAATCAATGAAAATCTCTTGATTTGCCTTATATGTCAAATAAATAAATTAAAATAAATGATAATTACATTTAATCCCACTAAAAACTGCTTCTGCTTACAAAGAGATGGCGGGTATCCTGATTCCAGAATATTCAAGTGATAACTGGTTGAGAATATATATGGGCTATAAGACTGGACACACTGCTGATTCTTAATCAAATGTTCAACTATTGCGGACCGAGCTATTTTGGGTCGAAATTTTATATAAAAACAAAACTTTCATTTACGAGAATCACTGCAAACGGGGTTTGATTCCCAAAGTTTGCAATCTTATACAACAGGTCTTAAAAAAACGTCTGTCTAGAACTAACCCATTTTAACCCAGTGTCCTCAGGTTTTAGAACATTAAATTCTTTACAAATCACAAGAATTTTTCTTCCAACCGGGCAATATTTGGAAGGTAATTTTATTGGTGAATCAATATGTCCTCACTACCTATATATAATAATGGTTTTATATAATGATTTATACCCATTATTTTTTACAGTTTTTTATGCTGTCCCCAAATGAGGACACTGGGTTAAAATGGGTTAAGTAAATTTATCATTGAATACACGATCAGGCAAACTGTTGTTTGTGCAACTCAAAAACGTGTAACCGTTAACTATAAAGTATAAAGTGATAAGAAAACGAAACAGATTATTCATTTAAAAGGTAAGAACAAAAATAGAATACATATATGTCAACAAAAGAGACACCTGAAATTGTGAGATACGTCTAGGGATGTTAAAATAAAGCGGACACGTCAATTCCATAATCTGAGTAGTGTAATAGCAGACAATGACATTATTACAAAAAACAAAATTTCAAAATCATTTTTTATAATATTGGGTTTAGATGAATTGTAGTAAGCTTTTCCATTCATTATTTGTAAATATAGTCTTTACTTAATAACGATAACACCTAACTTCTGTAAAATAAGACACAATTTTAAAAGTGTAAAACTTTCTAAATTATTCTACTTAAGATTTAAAAGCCGAAAACAATTCTTGTATAAATTCATTATTCATGGAAAAAGTTTTTTTTAGACATTAGTGTCCAAAATATATCTTATTCATATAAAAAATTAAAAGCTTTTCTAATTAAATGTCTTAATTTTATTACATTTTTATTTAACAATTCAGGGAAGATTTCCAGTACGTGTGGGTCTTGTTTTACGAAAAGAAATTGATTATTTAAATTCTCCAAGGATTCTACTTTTAACTCATATAAATATTAAGCTCTGCAAGATTCAATTTCTCGGAATCTCATAAAATTAAATAAGTGTCGGCTAACAGGTGAAAAAAATGCCATCATTTTCTAAAGAATTATTAAGTAATTTAATTCATTCGTGAATAAGTCCTGAAAGTTTCGGTAAAACCTGACAACTATTTGATTTTTGCAAGAATTTACACATTTATGTCTTTTTCATCGCAAAAGGAGGCTAAAATTTCCAGGACTCATCCTTGTGCTCACCCTCCACACAAGCCTGACCAAAAAAAATAAAAACAGATTTAAACAATAATTTCGAATGTTCTAAAAAGGATAATTTTTTTTTTAATCTTTTCTTTTTTATAAACACAAAGATTTGTAAGATGAAACTATTTTTATTAAGTTTGGGGAATTTTTTCATCATGGTATGCTAATATTTTTAGCAAATCATTAGTGGTACCTACTCAAAATGGCTCCAGACACATTTTGGAAAGAGAAAAAGAGTCTTGCACTACAAAGTGAACCAACTCTCCTATCAATAGAGACAACAACTGATTCTATATAGAATCAGTTGCTAGCATGAAACTTTTATTTCTTCTGTTAGTTTATTAAATGATTGATTTTGGTTTATTCAATCGTGTTATTTTTAAAGATTTAAGGTCTGATTTTTATTGAAAAACAGTATTTCTTACTAAGCAGATCAATATTTGTTGGTTTAAATACGAATTGAGAGGTTTCTGCGATTTTGCTTTGAGAAATATTGCTATTGGTCAATAGCATATATACAGAAAACAAATGAAAGAAATGCTTTTTCCCAAAAAGTACAGTAAAATGGTAGCTAAGCAAAAATAAATGTGAGATCATTTTCAGATTCAGTCCTCAAATTAGCTAAAAGAGATGTTTTGTGTCTCAACACCAGATCAATTTTTTCCGACTAGTGTAATTGAATGTAATTAATAAAATGTCTGAAAAACAGGAAATAATTTGTTTATACTCCTGAGATGAGGTAGTATTTAAATTGGTTGGAATGTTGTCCTCATCTTTATTCTCATGTTTACGATGTTTCTGTCGTTTTACGCTCCGTCCTTCTTCAGGTGATAGGAATTTTAAACCAAACCCATTATTTCGATCAGTGAAGTATATCATTCCCATTCCATGTGCGATACCACTTCAGGGAGCCATGTAGTTATCAACTCTCTAAGTTATTTGTTCACCACTGCTGTAGCCAATTATTGAGCTCACAACTCTTCGGGTCAAGTCATTGGAATTAAACAACACTAATATACACTAGGCCATAGAATGAGAATGATATACCCCAGTGATCGAAATAAAGTGATTCAAAATTCCTAGCACCTCAAGAAGGCCAGAGCGTACAACGGCCAAAACTTCGCAAACATAAAGACGAGGACAACAGTCCGAACAGTGTACATTAAGTAACAGATAGGAAGTTACTTTTTCTGTTTTAAAATTTTAGTTAGTATGATTCGAATGGGAAAATAGATCATCCATAAAGATGAAGAAGGCGCCAACAAAACAAGACTCAGCCATTACGTGAAATTTGACAAACATTTATTACAATCACTCAAATGCTATACGTGATACACGTTTGGGTGATTATGTCTCGAAAGAGACATGACTGACTGGATATAAGATTTTCCCGCAGTAGGTTACTGTTACTTTCTGCGGTTGACTGGTTGTCAACCAAGGCTATAGAAACCAATCTGTCCTGTTAGTTAAACCGTAGGAGGAGGAAGAAAAGACGGATTAATACCTTTCCCAAGAGTATTTGCGTGTAATTTAATGCAACAAATTCAATTGGATTTCGAAAATTGTCTCACAGGAACACAATGAGCCAAATCTCTTATCTGCTGAGCTAGCAACTGATTCTCTATAATTGTTCTGATCCAAGTCAGTGATAAACGTTTAAACAAGAGAAGGCACATGTTGTTGAATATTATGTCCACCCATTATCTAAACTTATTTATAAATGGAAATTTGTCTGTGTGTGTATGTGTGTGTGTGTCCGTTACCTATAGACTCCGAAACGGCTGAACCGAATTTCTTGAAAATTTACACAGTTGTACTATAAGCCTCTGCGAGTGTTCTTAGCTAGGTTTTGTGTCGAGGTACCCCAGATAAATATCGAAAATCGATAATCGAAAAAATCGGGTTATACAAGGAGTGATCCGATTTTAATCAAATTTGATACACTCATAGACAAAGATATAAGAAATGATATTCAGAAGTTTCAATGTTGCAGTTCTTACAATAGTGCAGAAAATCGATATTATATATATATATATATAAAAGGCAAGATGTTTGTGTGTGTGTGTTTCTGTTTATCTGTCTGTATGCCTTTTATACAAATCCACAATTTTTATCCGATTCTCACCAAACTTCACACAAATATTCTTTAGGCTGAGTCTCAGCTCCAGGACCATGGATTAGTTTTAAAGCTTTCATTACACCCGAGCAACGCCGGGCTACACCGCTAGTAAATTATAAACCAGGTCTCATTAGTATAATCACTTTAATGACATGGTTAGTAAAAGGGTGGTATGTTTCTGGCTCTTCTGAATGGCAAGAAGACACAAAGACCCGTAGTAATTAAAGAGATTGTCTAACTAACTAGCCACTGAAGAAAAGCTCTGAAGAAACCCTGTCTGCGTTTTGTGTCGACAGATAACAACCTAAAAGGGCCCAGTGTCTGCGGGGATAAGGCATAATGATATTGAGAGTTTCCTATTCAATACGGTCTGGGTATTGCAAACAGGACTCTCTTTTTAGCATAAAATTATCCAACTAGAGGCAAGAATGTTTGTGATTTCAGAGTTATAACCACCTGATATGATTTTACGTTGATATGAGATGCATACGCTTTATATATATATATTAGGACCTTAAATAAGTTCTCGCTGATTTTTCACAAAAAATAAAGTTTTATTTACAAAAATTAGTAAGAAATGTATCACTGTAAGTGTTGACCATCGCTAACCATTACTTTTTTCTATTTTGCTAGCAGCATTTGAATTCCACATCGGAAAAACGACACGTCTTTTGAGGCTAACCACGAGTCGACCTATTTTTGCACCTTCATAAGAATGAAGGTTCTGCCCAACAAGGCCATGTGCTATGGATCGGAGAAAGTGATTATCGGACGGGGTAATATCCGGTGATTTCGGCGGATGGGGTAGGACTTTCCAGGTTTTCACTCGTTTTACAACACGTGGCCTAGCGTTTTTTCTTTTGTTTGTTTGTTTGGGGGGGGGGGGGGTTGTTTTTTGATGTTGCAAAATCACTTTATCATGTTTCTGGTGTCGGGATGCTGAGGTAACATCAACCAGCTAATTGACAAATTTTATACTTTTATTATTATTATGTCATTTTTCATCATATTTCGATTTCTGCTTTGGTCTCACTACCAACCAAGTCTGCGGGGAGACCTAAGGCAGGTAGTGGCGTGTTGTTATGGCTCCATTTCATGTTTTTCTATCTTCCCTATCATCCCCAGCATTACATAGATAAAGTTTTCCTTAGTGTGTGGGCTATACTTAATAAGACAATTTTTTGTATATCTCTTAAGCTGGGGTTTCCAGGGATTCTTTCAATGTGTTGTTTTGTTCCATTTTTTATCATTCCAAGTGCACCTACTATCACTGGCACAACTCTTGTTTTCAATTTCCACATTTTTTCTATTTCAATTTCCAGGTCTTTATATTTTGACAGTTTTTCAAATTCCTTGGTTGCTATGTTACAATCCGCTGGACAAGCCATATCAATTAATAGACAAGTTTTCTCCTTCTGGTTTTTAACAATAATGTCTGGCCTGTTTGCTTCAATTTTTCTGTCTGTGTAGATGGTGTAATCCCATAGAATGGTTACATCTTCTATTTCTGTAACCGGTGCTGGATGATGTTCATACCAGTGTTTGTTTACAGCTTTTCCATAATGTTTGCACATTGTCCAATGTAAATATTGCCCAACTCTATCGTGGCGATTTTTATATTCGTTTGGGGCAAGCACAGAACAGCCTGAGATTAGGTGGTCTATTGTTTCTTGGTGTTTATCACAAAACCTGCATTTTGGATCCATATTATTATGCATAATATTTGCCTGAAAGTTTCTCGTGAAAAGACTTTGGTCTTGTGCTGCAAGTATAAATCCTTCAGTTTCAGACTTTAATCCAGATGCACGTAACCATCGATGAGTATTAACTTTGTCAACATTGGATTTATTGGCACGTACTGGATATTGGCCATGCAGAGGTTTGTCTTGCCAGCGCTGTTTCATCTTTTCAAGAGCTTTATCTTTGGCTTTCATTTTTATATTTTTTGCCGGAATAGTTGGTTCTTGGCTTCTGTTTTGCTTTTCTACAGAATCTACTAACTGTAAATTTTGTTTGAATTTACTGCCTTCTTTTATTATTGAATATTTTTTCTTTCTTTCTTCATGTTGCCTTACTAATTGTAACATCCAATCCTTTGTTGTTTCTATGTATGTTAGTAAGCCAATAGTTGTTGTCTTGTATGACAATTCCAGCTGAATAAGACCTGTTCCACCTTCTTTACGGGGTATGTATAGACGGTCTACATCAGCCTTTGGATGATGCATCTTATGCTTAGAAAGAAGCTTTCTTGTTTTATTATTATTATTATTAATATTATTATTATTATTATTATTAATGCAAACGTATATTCTATTATACTCTGAGGAAAAGAATAGTATGATTAAATAAAGAAGAGAAGAGGAAAACTATTTTTCTCGCCTACGCGTTTCGGACTATCGACGTAAAAACTTGAAGTTAATTTTATTTTGAATAAAGTATCTGCAAACAAAAAATTGTTGGCTATAAGAAAAAACGTTCATAAATATGCATAAGATTAACTGAAATGAATATACATTTAAAAATTGTCATAGTTCATGTTTAGAGAGGAGTTTTTATTATATTATATGTAGTATAATGTTATATTATGAGGAGTTGTGTGTGTGTGTGTGAGAGAGAGAGAGAGAGAGAGTATCCGAAACAAAAGTAATGAGACAAACTGTAAATTCTTTTGCCTAAGAAAGCTTATGTTCTCATTGGCGTCATTAGTTTGAATAAAAGAAGGACAAAAATATGTGTTAGGAGAGCATCTTGGAATATTTGAAGATAAGGCGGCTGTCATAAATCACATTAATTACCCTAGCTTATCACATCCTGGCTTGAGACTTGAAGAGAGTCTGTATGTCTCTGTGCTTGTTTATTTTATCCGTATTTATATCGGAAGCATTGTAAGATTTTAATTCAGGGACATTTTATTATTACTTGTCTTGTATACATACATATGCATACATATATACAGAAACATACATACATACAATGCATAAATGCATTGTTACGAGGATGCATTCATATATAAAAATAATACTAATAATGCATAAAAAGTTATAATAATGGATTCTATTGAGTCCTAAGTGTTATTCCCCAAAAGTTCTAATTCATGAAGTAGTCGTAAAAATAAGGAAATGAGAAATAGAACGTTTGGAAGATTGTAGAATGTTCCAGAAGAATCTAGAGAGTTCGAAAGGTTCTAGAAGTATGCAAATTAGATGTTAAACCCTATAAAAATAGGTTTTGAGCAGTGAGTAGTCAGTTGATAGCAGGATGGGCTGACCTCATTAGCTCCAGTTTTAATTCAAGGATGTATATTCAGCCAAAAGAAGCTCTCTATGTAAAGTCGATGACAAACTAAAATTTGAAAGTGTTGTTACCAGGGTTTGCTGTTGCTATCAACTACGGTTGTGATTCAAGGATTTATATCCAGCAGAAAGAATCTGTAAAAAAATGTTGCCGAGCAACTAAAACCTGAAAGAGAACAAAAAAATTTCATTGACCATACTTAAAATTATTCTTTGTATACTCATTTGAGGATTTCCCCAAAAATATAGCACTTAACTTCCTCGCCAACTTAACTGGGCTAAGATACTGACCTTACATTCTCCTTCTCTTCTCGTAACACTCGCCAGTAATAAACTCTATGTTTCTTGTTTTGAATGCAACAAAAATTGTATATTTGTAAATATTTTATTTCGTGTGTTTTGTAAATTAGATATTTGTGATTTATCTCTGAGTTTTGGTCAATCATTTTTTTTACTTTTGCTACACTTAGCACGTAACAGCATCTATACATTCTTACATATGCGTGCCTACATTTATACCCATCCAGGTATATGCATGTATTAAAGGCTTTTCTTATACTTATACATATATATATATATATATATATATATATATATATATATATATATATATATATATATATAATAAAACAAATTCCGATGTTCAAATTTGTTGTATGGTCATTTCTACGAGAAATTTCTAAGAGAAATTTCGCGTATCATCAGCAACCAATTTATTATAAAAGCCAAAGACAAAATGAGACAAAGATATTTTACCGGCGGAAGTTCAAAAAAATATTCATCGGGGAAAATTAAAGGTGATTTCCGTGATGAATATTTTTTATAATAAATTAGTTGTTGATGATACGCGAAATTTTTCGTAGAAATGGTCATACAACATATTTGAACATCGGAATTTGTTTTGTTTTATAATTGGCTTTGTAATTTGTATATAAATTGCATTGAGCCCTTCACCTTGATCAGTTTTAATATTAATGGAATTAATATTAATTAGGATCGGGTTTTTGGGATTTACCTACCTGCTTTTCCTTTTGGATTATATATATATATATATATATATATATATATATATATGCCCATCGACATATACATGTGCACACAGAGAGAGATACATATCATAGAGGCGTTTAATCAAGTCATCATCTTCACTCATATACACATGGTGTATCAAAAATATTTTTAAAATTTTAAGGCGGGTTCCTCACGTAAAAACATAAGGACAAAGTATACATCCGCAATGTTGGTAAAATTTGCCATAATTCATGGATAAAGCGCAGGGATCAGTTTATGTATTGATTACAATCTCCCGAATGTATATTATATAGCAGCAGCAGTCTATCATAGTCACAAAGTAAGGGATTGAAGGTAATGTTGACAACGTTCCTGGATATAGAGTATCCTCTTGGCATCTGTTGACCATGTCCGTCGTAGTATATGGATATAGAGTATCCTCGCCGCACGTAATCTGTTCAGTGAAACAACGTCAAAGACCATCACTCTCGAATCAGACACTCTCTAGAATCGGATTTGAACTCCAATACTCGGAAAAATATAGCCGCAATTTATACACGTCGCATTCAATATTTTGAGCTTCCTGATATTTATCTCTGGGACCACCTAAAAGAATTGGTTTATGCAACAGACTTTAATAATGCAGAGGTGCTTCATCAACGTGTCATGAGGGCCTTCGAAACCATTCAATACTGTGTGGGAGTATTCGAAAGTGTCTGCCAGTCAATCATCCGACGGGTGTATGCGTGCGTAGAAGCAAGCGAAGAACATTTAGAGCATTTTTATGAGTTGCTGTGTTGAAGTAAAACGATGGATTTGGGATATATGAGCATTTTATCTTGTTTTCGTGTGAGAAACACGCTCCCAATGTTTGTAAAACTATTTTTGGATTGTATCTTGGATTGTAGATGTAAGAGCATCTACAGTAAATTTAATAATTCAAAAACGAAGGATCTGCGTGTTGGACTTTTTGGTACATACATATACTGTGCTGACCCCCATGAGCCAACCCATTTCATAGTTCAATATGAGGATATACGATCATAAATAGTTTAAATAATTATTTATATTACTTACAGTTGAACTAAGTGCCTTCCGGCATTCGTCAGAGTGTGTCGATCCGGAAACATTCATGGAATTTCAAACTGAATATTTTATCTACTCTAGGGGTTGGTTGAACTCAAAGGGACTATGTCGCCATAACATATAATAATTGTGTTTGTCATTACCTTAGTTAGTTCGCACGACGGTTACGCCCTATCAATACCAATGAACAATTCCGTTTTGATCGTGTGGAAAGACAATACATATCAGCGACGCTATTTGATTTCAGTGAAAAGAAAGAACAAAGAAAGAAAGAGAGAAGGTGTTTAACGTCTCTTGCCAATACCACATGAATAAGAACCGATTCCGTTTCAATCGCACGTGGGAAGAGGGGAAAAGACACTACTTGGTTTCAGCAAGAAAATTAATGAAAGAAAGAGGGGACAACAAAAGTGTTTAATGTCTCCTCTTAATGCCTCATAAATAATGGACTATATATACTGTCTTAATCAAAGGCGAGAAAATGTAATAAGGAATGGTAAGAAGTATTTAACGTCTGTTTCAGTAAAAGGAAAAAATTCTACACTTTCAAATCGTTTCATTTGTACCCTCTTACTTCTTAAAATAACGACAATATAAAAGTTGTCATGCTAATAATTCTATTGCACTTCTCGCTTTTGGAAGTTACTTCTGGCTTCTTAATTTCCAACCACCTTTGACCTTCAAAAACTTAAAAGCAATGTCAGTCGTTATCTTCTGCCTTAATTCTTATTCTTTTATTATTCTCTCTCCTGAATAGTAGTTTTTCTCATATTCTCTAACACTCGGTAAACCCTTGCATCCTAGTAGCTTTATTGCCTTCTTTGTGGTGAAATTCAAGCAAAGAGACTCATCTGAGAGAAAAACAAGTTTTCCATAAATCAACGTCTTTCACTTTCATCTACTGACAACTGATGCAATGGCAGACACTAACGAAAATGGCGGACATTTTACAAGTAAGGGCATCACTGACGGGTCGGTTTCTTTACGCGCCCATTAAATGCGAACGGCGTTGATTCTATTCGCATTTCATTACGGGCGTTGAAAGGTATCAGCGTTCTGTTTATTCGGTTTTTATATTGTGTTTCATGTGCTGAAGCTAATGGAACAAGGGGGTAGATGTCCGTACACAAAGATGGGTGTGTTCTTGGCCAGCATAGAATAAAGCGTGGGTGTCCCAAAATTATATAAGCGATGCTACCCAGAAAATTGGGGAATTTCAAGTATGAAAAAGATTTATATATATATATATATATATATATATATATATATATATATATATATATATGTGTGTGTGTGTGTGTGTGTGTGTGTGTGTGTGTGTGTGTGATGATATAAAATAGATCATCTTAATATAAATTATTAAGGAGATAGATCCATACAGAGAGCTCATTGCTTACTATCGAGGGCAATATGGTAAACATCAAGAAAAAGCTCAACGCATCATTGAAACTGGTTATAACCTATAATTTATTTTGACGGGTAAGCTTTTGATACCTGTCTCATCAAGCTGCAAATTACAAATGGTTCGATTTTATCAGAACACTAAAAAAAAATGAAGAAGAAGTCAAACAAGAATTTTTTTTCGCTAGAAGTTTATAAAGTTGAGGGCATAAGTGGTAGAGGATGGACAGTTAACTTTCCATCGGTCAAGTGCAGGTTATCTCTCAGGTGCCCCGTCTATACGAATTTACTCGAGTTACTTTTATCCCAACTTTTTGCAGTTCAACCAGTCAAAAGTTACCGCCACTTTTAGTCTAACAGTTTGTTTTCTCGTACTTCCCACCTGTGGATTATCCTTCTATATACTACACTCTGTGTTCTTCCAGGGGTTAGCGATCGTGACTCTCCACAACTTCCTACCCTTTATAGTTCTTAGTAAATTTTGCATTTTTGCCATCTCTCTTAAAGCCAGTTTTGTCAACCATTTACACAAGCTCGTTAATTAGGCCATGCGCTCTTTTCTTTGGTCTTTCTCTCTCAACTTCAATATGTCTTTTGAGTGACAAATTTTCCAAGCCCACTTTCCTCATATGTCCCCTAGAAATTTCAACTGTCTCTTTCTGATTTTATATATAAGTGTTCTTTATGTTTGAATTTTCTCTAATCATTGTCGTTGGTCACGTGTTCAGTTCATGGTATTCTCAGCTTACTTCTGTAAAACCACATTTTTGCTGCTTTGAGTCTCTCCTTCATCTTTGAGGAGATTGTTCAGCAATCGCTGCCATATACAAGGACAAATATCACGTAAGAGTTCAGTATTCTTTTCTTTGTTTCTGTTACCCAACATTCGCTGCCATACAGGAGGAAAGATATCACCTAACAGTTCAGAACTTCTAACAAAATCTTCAGGTCTCAGTATTCTTCTTATGGCCATACAAAACAGTTAAGTAGATATTTTTGTTTGGTTCTAACGAAATATTCCTGATTTTTATTATTTCGATTAGCTTTTGGAAGGCATCTTTCTGTATTCCAGTATAATTTCAGAATTCGGTGTCGTATTGTCCACCCGCTGTTAAAACATCTCTGCGATGTTTAAATTTTGTATTTGCTTAATTTTGGCATATCCATTTTGTTATTCGCATGGTGGGCTGTTCCTTTTGCAATATCTATACATTCTTGGCAAATAAACTATAGCTCAACCGTGCCATGTGATGTCTTTGTGTGTAATGGCATTTTTTGTTTTGTTTTTACTTTAATCAAAAACGATTAAAAATAAACGTGGTAGAAATAAAACTGTTTTTGTTTTTTTATTGTTATTTTGAGAATAAAAAAAATCCTAGATATATTTTTATGATTTTTTTTTTATTGGTAAAAATTAATCCGCTGGAATCCCACACGTTATTTTTGAATTCCAAAATATAAATCCCATAAGTTAGAAACTGCGTCTTATGTGTGTCTATAGCTATATCGGTTCTTTTAAATATAAGCCACACAACAGACGCACATATCTTTCGGCGACAGTGTATACAAAATGACACAAGACGCAAATGAGCTTAATGTCGTGTTAAAAGTCTAACATACAAGTGATATTCTATTCATTTAAAATATTGCCTCGGCGTAGGGTAACGTTAAACGATGCCAGTTTCTTTAATTGGTTGGTATTTGTTTAGCGGCATACCAACCTCTTCGGGTTATTTAATGCCAAAATCTATTCTGTACACAATTTTGTTTTTAGGATAACGGTTTTACTAATTAACCCATGGATGGGGAGGAGACGTGAACTGATACGCGCAAGTACCCTTGAAAAAAGGTAAGTGAACAAAACGAACCCAACTGGAATTGGAACTCAATTCTCTAATTAACAATTCCAAACCATGATCCATTACACCACCCGCACATCCAAGCTTAAATTTTATTCAGCACTCTTAATATATATATATATATATATATATATATATATATATATATATATATATATATATATATATATCCAAAACACTAAGCTTCCAGCAATCACTTTGAAATCATCTTGGTAGGCACTATAGTTTCAATAAGGTCATTGTTTTGGATATTTTATATCTTACCTTGCCCTACGTTTTTTTTTTTTGTTTTTTTTTTTTGTGAAAATATTATTCAGTACTCTTAATTTAGATCAACACGAAGTAACGACAGTTTGAACGCAATATATATATATGGCGATCTTTATTTTTATTCCGTTTTTTTTTTGTCTTTGTGAATTTCAGTCGTGTAAAATCTTCTGTACAATAAATTCGCAAGCTGATGATGATTCGCCTAAAAATAGGCCTACACTTCCGATTTGCCATGAAATAACATGTCTGCCTAAATTTTGACTGATATTTGCTCTATATGTATTTATATACATATATATTTAGAGCTCTCTAGTTATCCTACCACTGTATGTACAGGATACTCCTTTAGATTCTTCTATATTTACACCGCATGCTTATATATATATATATATATATATATATATATATATATATATATATATAATGTTGAGTTGTGATGATGCTTAGTGCCAATATTCTTGTTTTTTCAGTGGTTTACTGATAAAATGATATTTTGGCAAGCAGGGTTGAAGTGCTCGATATCGAGATAGAGATAGAACATTAGTTGGATTAATGTGATGTGGAGAGTTTCTCGCTTAAATAAGCAGAGTCATGCTGACTTCGAAGTTTCGTGAAGGCACCATTGTGATGTCTTCGCTCTTTGGAGCTTTTTTAAAACTGTTGTTGTGTCCCGGTTTTATTTTTATTTATATGGAGCTTGGTGTAATTTAATATTTTGTATGTGAGTGGTTCTACAGATGACTAGTTGCTTTTGATTGCATTTCTTGTGTTGATTTCTATTTATTGCTTTTTGTTGTGTTAACTTCTTTTTAGCGAATGTGTGTATATAACAGCAAATCCACTACTTATATTTTTATGCAATGCCAATCACCGGACGGAATGATTATTTCCATAGCATAAAACTCTAAGTAGCGAATTTCCTATTATATAAAGAGAAAAAAAGTGAATGAATAAAAACACAGTTTCCTTTTTCTTAATTAAAATTATAAATATAGCTGACTAAAACAATATAAATTGGTGATAGTGTACATAGTACTAGCGGTGTCAGGTAAAAAGCTGGTCTTTAACTGTGCAAATCTGATCTAAAGAAACTTATTAAGCTTAAACCCTGCGGTGGCATCTCTCTTCCTCACCAGGTAGTACCTATTCTTCGAGAAAGGGCTGAAAGCTATTACCCGTCGCCTGGGCGTCCTCAAACGAAAAAGTGTCGTGGGGGCTTGAGCAATTTTTCTATGGCACTACCGTTAAACCTCGACATTCTGTAGCGACGTGAGGACACTAAAAATACACTTATATAAAAAAAATCTCATATTATTAATAAAAAGATGTTGAAATCCTGACAAAGTTTCGAATTATATAAGTAGAAATGTTGAAAGGAAAGATTTGATCAAATAGATGATGCATTTCACCATTCAAGGCTTCATCAGATCTAAAACGAAAGAGAGAAAAGTATGTATGTGTGGATTTGTGTTGTTTAAATAAATAATGAAACTTGATGGCGTTTCTCGTGAGAAAGAAGAATGAAAAACAGTGACTTTTAAAAAAAATCGTTAACATACTTCTTAGTTCAAATCGCAATTTTTAAAAATTTTCCAGCTTTATTTTTCCGGATTAAAGTTAAATTCCTGTTTTCATAATCGGAATGACTTGAAGTAAGAAAATTATGAGCCTTTTCCGAAATTAATCCAAAGCAGATCCTCATGTAATCCTTCAAAACTTATCTTCAATTCATTTGTAAGTAGAAAAAGTGAAGAAAAGTTTGATAAATTTATTGATATAGACTCGAAAAAATCATAGATATTTGTAAAAAGCGATAGACTGGAAAAAATGTTTTACCTGAAACCCCCCCAAAAAAACACAAATATAGTTATTGCTCTTGTCCATCTCTTTGTTAATTTTCACGATCGCTCTCAATATCTCATAAATAATAGACTATTCTGTTTTAATCGTGAGGAAAGACAAAAGACATAGACGGTACTTGGTTTCAGTAAAAGAAAGTGTTTAACGTCTCCGACTAATACCACATAAATAATGGATTATTCCGTTTTGATCCTGTGAGAAAACAAGGCATATCAGAGACACGACTTGGTTTCAGCGAAAAAAAAGAAAGAAAGAAAGAAAGAAAGTAGGATAGAAATGTTTAACGTCTGTTTTAGTAAAATTTAAAAAAAAACTGTCAATTTCAAATATTTTCATTTGTACCTCCCTATTTCTTAAAATAATGTCCAGCGTTTATACTTATGATTTGTATTGCAATAGTTTGTTAACGTTGTTAAGCTCAAATATTTAACAAGTTGATAGGAGAATTTCTACGAATATTTGATCGTCGTAGAATTCGCCATGAATTTAGTCAACCATTAAATTAGGAATTTAGATTAATTAAAAAGAAATTTATAATTAGAAAACGATGAAATTTTCATATGCAAAAATTGATCAAACCCCATCAATAATTCTTCTTTTGATGATGCTTCAGGTGCCGGGTAATGAGTTCCAAGGATGTACTGCGTGGGGTGATGAGGCATGAGCCTTGAGCCTGATATTATTCTGAAACTACCCAGCCGAAGCAAGGTGAGTATTACTAGTAAGAAATAAAATGAAATGTTTGCTTACCTGTCCCTACGTTTAAGTTTCGCGGGTAATATATATATATATATATATATATATATATATATATATATATATATTACCCTCGAAACTTAAATATATATATATATTACCCGCGAAACTTAATATATATATATTACCCGTGAAACTTTACTATATATAGATATAAAACGTAGAATATTTGGTATTTAAGTCAAGTAAATTCCAATAGAGACACACTCAAAAGAACTAAATATTAAATATTTTGTTTCATTTAACAGAGTAATATAATCAAAAGAAAGAAAGAAAAAGAAAAATAGAGAAAAATATTTCCTCGCTCATTCAAAAACTAAAGAAAGGAAGAAAAAGAAAATATAGAAAAACATTTTTCTATATTTTTCTTTTTTTTCCTTTCTTTTGTTTTTTGAATGAGTGAGGAAGTGTTTTTGTAGATTGCCGTTGCAAATTACAAATGTCTATTCTCAATATGGGCACGTGAGTGTCTGTATGTGTTTTTTTTCGATTAATTTTGAATGTTAACTGTTGTATCATTTGGGTCTGACGAGCAGCATGTTTTGCTGTGAAATACGTATTACCCATAAATTTGAAAAATATCTCAAAAATTTTCGAGAATATATACATATATATAATCCTTTCACCCGAAGCAGGGCTTTAATACCACTAAGTGGCAAGAGGCTACGGAAAGTGAAAGAAAATGAAAAGACTTTCGAAGTAACCAGAAATCCCACCCTAAACAGGGAACGAGGGGTAAAGCGCTATTCTCGTTCAAAAGCTTGAAGAGAAGCATGAAAAGGGATCACTAAACCTATCTACTTCTATTATATATATATATATATATATATATAGCAAAATCCCTCAGATGTGAAGACATTGCAATAATGCCTTTACAAAACTTTGAAGTCGGCGTAACTCTGTGTGTGTGTGTGTGTGTGTGTGTGGAATCAAGAACATAGTGATTGACATTGCTCTTAAATTTTTGAAGATGCAACTTGACTGAGAAGCAAGAAGCCGGAAATGAGTTCTACAAGTGGGAAGTGCTAAAAACGGAACTTAGCGTAGAACTTATAGTTACATTTAGCAATTTCAGCTGTAAAATGATGAGACCTTGCCGCCAATCTAGTACTGCGTTTAAATTCATTTTATGGGAAATTTTTACTTCTGTCCTGCAAAAAAACAATAAATAAATAAATAACTTTTAATGGTCAAAGTTCAAATGACTACCAAAAAGATCTTTGCCATCACATAAATCAATGTTGCCCCTTTCTGTGTTTAAATCGTCAGTAACTATTAACAGACAGAAATTGTTACTAAACAGACGAACAAATTATTACGTAATAAGAGATTACTGCATTTAATGGTATAAAAGAATGCATCCTCTATTTCAGAAGCGAATATTTAAAAACAAACATGTCGTATATTTACGAGTAGCCATTGAATAAGAATTAGATACATTGGTTAGAGATGGAAGAAAAGAAGCGACTCTGTCAACAGAAGCAAATGAAAGTGTCAGAAAAATCCTCTTAACGATAATATCACAAATTACAACAGTAAAAGCCAGCTTCACTATCGTCTACCAAACAGCACAAATTTGCACATGAAACTCAGCTATTATTTTTAGCTACGGGGTGAAGGCAAATGGATCTGATATGTTATCAAAAAGAGTAGTAAAAAATCAATTAAACTATTTATGAAAAGAATAAAGAATTAAAAATATAGTTGGGTGTAACGTTGTCTAGTGTTTACGATATATACATGACCTGAAGATTAAGTTCAAGAATTAAACAGACTGTCGCTATTCGATGTTGACCTCAGTATCCACATATGTTTACAGAAGCTCTACTCTGGATATTGAACACTTTCACCCATAAATAAAAGCATACTTTAAAACTTTGCCACTTTCATATATATTTATATATATGGCCACTCATATTCAAGGATGCCTGTCTACTTAGGGCATCTAGCTAACCCCTGCTGCAGACGCCTGCTCAGGCACGTTTGTTCAACTATCACAGATTCCGCTTGTGTTTTATACAACAATTATGCTACGTAAACGTGTTACACTTTCTAGGAGATAGCGCCTTATCTAGTGTGAACAACAGTTTGAACAAGACCAGAACGCCCCAAGCCTCGGTCACGATGACACAACCATCAACTGCACAATCATCAACTGTTCCCAATGGGTGCCGTCTACTCAATTTCACCTCAATATTTACTTGAAATTTATGACATAAGTATGTTATAATATCACTACAAAATAACTATTTTGCTTCGACACTTTAATCACTTTTTTAATAGTATGAGTATTTTTATGTTAAATAATAAAACGTTTTTTAATTAATAAAAATTTACTTCACTAAGCTACGTACCCAAGTAAAACCAACTGCATTTTGTACCCCCCACTACTAGTTTTCACTTCTCCCCTGAATTTGGTTTCGATCGGTCAATGTACGGATATATTTTAGAGTAGATACCGCCACTCATTTTCGTTTTAAAGTGAATTTATAAAAATAAAAAAGCTTTTTTGAAGCTTTCATTTTAGCTTTAATTGAAAGCTAAGTGATTAGATTTACTATTTTCAGTAAGAAAAATGGAAATTATACTGATTGGAATCTAAAATCTTCAAGAGTTTCCAAAAAATTTCGTCTATTTTTGACAAATTGACTGGTCTGAAAACAAAAGTTGATTTTCAGTTTTAAAATCTTGCAAAAATAAAATATACATCTGTGAAACTTTTTTTTTAAATGTAAATTTAAATTAATCTGATTTGAAACAAGTATTACTTGTCTATAGCATGAAATTTAGAATAAAAGTATTTCTTAATCACGGAGGTCATATTTTTCTGACGCGTTAAGTGATTGATAACAGACAGTTGTGTTGACAAACTAAATATGGTTGACCAGAATTGACATAAATTTATGAAACCTAAGTGAACTTTTCGTAAGGGGAGCAACGCATGAAACACGTAACCTTTTTATGATATGTCACTTATGACATTCTATACTAAAAAAAGGTTTATACACACATATACTCACACACACACACACAAATTCAATTATTTTAAAAATTTTGGTGCGTAAAGATTTGTATTAAGCTTTTCAATTTTCGATCAGTAAATAAGGTCTTCACTTCACAAATTAATAACCTAATACAGACATTTTAAAAGATTTTTGAAACTTTATAAATTACTATAATTAAAAAATAAAAATGAAAACAATTCTTGTAAAATTTCATTGTTCATCATTTTTTACTTCGGACTATGATATTCTTAATATATATTATTTATAAAAGAAAATTAAAAGCTTATTTTTTTAAAAAGTGGCATAGTTTTATTGCATTTTTTATTTCACTATTTGGAGCAGATTTTTGGAGAAGTGGCGACAGTTTGAAAAAAAAATAGGGGATTTATATTCCCCAAGGAGTCCTGCATTTAACTAATAAAACAAAGTTTGCAGACAGTAAACAATTTTTTAATATTGCAGAAAATTAATTTGCCGGGGGTAACAGATGTAAAAAAAAAAAAAAAAAACATATTTTTACCAAGATTTTATAAAAATAATGTTCCCAAAAATAATTTCATTCATTTGTGAATAAATCCTGAAAGCTTCTTTAAAATCCTACCATTACTTGATTTTGCAAAAATTTCAAAGTTAATGTGATTTTCACTGGAAAAAAAGAGTTTCGTCATATTACATTATTCATAATAAACTCTGGTAAAAGTTTAGTCACCCGCTGGCGGAAAAGAAAAAAAACAAGAGTTTTAACCAAAATTTCGTACGTGTTAGAAAAAAAATAAAAAATATTTTTAAATAATTAAACGAATACTTTGATCTTTCCACTTAATAATAACATGAATATTTTGATGATAAAACTTGTTTTATTATGTTTGGAGTCTTTTTATTATGCTGTTTTTTCAGCGAATTAGTGGAGTTACTTATTTTAGAGGCTGTGACGAACGTACGCCCAGACGGCCGGACGGAAAAACGGAAATCACAAATTTTTATATGTACAGATGACTACACAAACATACAAATATTCATCTGTGACAAAAACTTTAGAGAAGAAAACACTGACAATTCACAGATATATATATATATATATATATATATATACACACACAAGTCAGATTAAATAAATTGCAAACATTGTGCCTGCTTAATCTTAATAATTTTGGATAATCTTCTCGTTCTAATGAACGCTAAAAAATTTATCAACTGTTACATTTGAAGCAAGAAAATTTACAGTAATTTTTAGCAACACAGTTCTGCGGTAATTTTTTGTTACCACAACTCGTACTCCTGAAGATGATCGAGGAAGGAGATTAAAAGTAATTGGGAATATGTAGAAATGAATAATAAAATCATCTGTCGAAGTTACAGCTCATTTTTTACACCTTTCAATTATAATAAGTGAAAAATTATTCGAGCGTATGAATGGATTTTATTAAAAATAAGCAGACACAATGTTTGCAATTTATTTAATCTGGCACACACACACACACACACACACACACACACACATATATATATATATGTATATATATATATATATAATTAGTGGTATATACTAATGGATATATATTCCACTGGTAATTTTTACCTATTATAAAGTGCTCGATACAGATTTATAGAGATATAATTATTATTAGTGTTATAATAGTACCATATGCTATTATTATAATACTAATAATAATTATCTCTATATAGATCTGTCTGTCTGTCTGTCTCTCTCTCTGTCTCTACATATATATATATATATATATATATATATATATATATATATATATATATCATCATCATCATCCACATGCAACAAAGGCTGAAAATGATGTAACCATTATTAATAAAAAAGAAACTTTCATAAAAGAGAGATTGCTGACCAAATGTATAATAGATAGTTAGATAGATAAGTATTTTAGGCTTCAATGTTATTGAAACCTCATTTTGTCATGGTATCTCAAAGACACAAACATTCAATTATTACGAAAACTTTACAAAACTCAACACTGGCAATTCATAAATACAGATAATAAAACAAAACAGCAAAAAACACAAAACAATTTATAAACGCCTTCAACACAATCGTATAAAAATACTGTAAGTGTTTTTATGGCATTTAGCATTAGAAATTACTGGAATAATTTATGAACTATTCCAATGCGAAAAACATTTGGTGCCTCTTTTAGAAAGTCTATTTACCAAATTACTTATAATCACAATTTTTCAACATATTAGATATTGAATGTTAAAGCTAAAAACAATCTTAAAATAATTTAGTCATTTCTATTCGCGCTTAAACACATTATATATATATATATATATATATATATATATATATATATATAGATAGATAGATAGATAGATAGATAGATAGATAGATAGATAGATAGATAGAACGCCGGTAACTTTGTACGAACTTAAAATTTGAGCTTTTAAATAATTTGTGAATTATCATCCCTATAACGAAATCATAAATTCACATCACTATTATTGTTATTATTTTAAAATTAAATATAATGAAAAAAAAAAGATTTACTTACCTGTTTTTTAAAAAGAAATAGTCCTTTGTAATTCGAAATGATGAAAAAAATTGATGTAAGTTTTGGTAAGAGACCTTCTTTTTGTCGGAAGAAAGAAGCTATTTAAAAAGAATAAAAGAAAAAAGCGAGGAACAGGTTCCTATTAAAAGCCACGAATCTGTAGGTGGTAATTTGCGAAAATCAAAAGTAAAACGAAAAAAAAAGTTTACAAATATCCCACTTTTTTATCACGGAGTCCCACAAAAAAAAAACGCTTCAAGTCAAAGTGAAAATTCAGTGTCTGTTTACAAGTAGCAACCTTCAAAAAAGGTTGTTGTTGTTGTTGTTGTTGTTGTTGTTAGCCTGGAAAGATGCCGACAAGAGAGCAACACGAAACTCACTTCTTGTTAAATAAGTATGTTAACGAAGAAAAGGGTGAAAAAAATCTCTGCCAGTTTGATAAGTGGTGAAGCTGAGGGCGGATGACGTAACGAGGAGGTGGTTTGACTGTTATAAAGACGAAATGATTGTCTCCCTTCTCAACCTTCGTGATTACAAAATAAGTGAAGTTTGCCAGTTGTCGACTTGAAACGAGTGAGACAGTTTCTTTTCTTTCGTGTTTATCAGATTTGTTTATTTATTATTCTTCCTCTTCCTTTTTTTCTTTTTCTTTCTTTCCTCCTTTCTTTCTTTTCGTCCGCTTTTTTCTTTCTTTCCTTCTTTTCGCATTTGCTCTTTATTTAATAATTTTTTATCGTATACACTCTTTCTTTTTCGTCATTCCCGCACGTTCTTTCTTTTTCATCATTCACACTCTTTCATTCGTCTTTCAGTGTGTTACTTTCCTATTTTTCACTTTTTCTTTCTTTACCTTCACCTTTCATTTTCATCCTTCAATTTTCATTTTCTTTCTTTCCTTCCTTTTCCATCTTTCAATTTTCTTTCTTCCTTTCTTCCCTACTTTCTTTTTCGTCATTCATTGTGTTTCTTTTCTGTTCTTCACTTTTCCTTTACGTCACTCAGATTTCTCTCTTTCTTCTTTCCTATTCACACTCTGTTTTTCTTTTTTATCATTCACTCTTTCTTTAGTTTTTCAGTTTGTATTTCTTGTATGTTTTTCACTTTCTTTCTTTACCTTGACCTTTCTTTTTCGTCCGTCATTTTTGTTTCTTCCTTTATTTCCTTTCATTTTCGTTATTCACATATTTTTTCTTTCTTTTTCGTCAATCATTTTCCTTTTTTTTTTCAAATTTTCTTTCTTTCTTTTTCGTCATTCGTTGTGTTTCTTTCCTGTTCTTCACTTTTTTAAATGAGTGCAGTATACAGGTTCCCGTTTGTTTTTTTTTGTTTTGTTTTTTTTTTTAACAAAAATGGAAAGCCAATGACGTGGTAGAATATTGTTGTGTTGCTGAAAACTTGCTCAATCCACTGATGTTATTGGGCTCCCAGGATCTATAGTATCTGCATCAGTAAACTACCCTGCACCGCTCTTTGAGAATAGGATGCCAGCGTCGATCTAGATAAAAACGTGCAACTTGCGGCAGACTGATCGAGAGAACATTCAAAAGCAGTGATGACAAGCGAAGCCATAAGATGACGGACAGAAGACGGCACAAGGGGCAAATTCACGCGCCACACACCAGTGCGGGAGGTTGCGTGTTCGATTCCCAGTCAGGTCATACTAAAACTTTAAAAATGCTACTCGGCGCTTCTCTGCTTAGCACTCAGCAAAAAAAGAGAAGGATGGAGGGTAAGTGGAAAAATCCAGGAATAGGAGTCGATCCCACCCTTATCACAAGATAGCAGCAAAAGAAAAGGAAGCCTTCGAGTTGTCCTCTGCCTAGCGGTCGACCAACTTACAACTTACATGCGGACGAGATTGCCATTCAGTTATTGAATTCTAGATGCTGCGTTCGTCGGGACTAATTTCCATCGATCAGAGCTCTACAGTTATCTTACGAGCGACCTCAAGTTGAACGATTACATCGAATCAGTAGCTGCATCTACTGCTAAGAAGGTTGGGTCACTGTGTCACGTCAGAAAGCTTTTCTCGTCAGAATCCATCTTGCACAGTTATAAAGCTACCATTCGTCCGTGCATTGAATACTATTGCCATATCTTGTCGGTACTCTTGCTATTCATCTCGGGATTTTTGACAAAATCCGAAGGAGGATCTGCAATGTAATCAATCCCGATTTCTCACCGACGAGATGTGGCTTCTCTCTGTCTTTTCTACAAATATTTTCACAGCTTCTGCTCTGATGAGCTCATCTCGCTTGAGTTCTGACTACACGAATTTACTCAAGCTACTGGATTGGCAACTAGGTCCCACTCTTTTACAGTTAAATCAATCAAATGTAACCACCACTTTTCTATTAGTTTCTTTTATTGCACTTTTCCCTATACTTGTTTCTTTGATAGTTACAATCCTCAAGAGTTTAAGTGCAACGTCAATTGCCATCTTTCATCTCTTTGATTCCCACCTTTCTCTGACACCCCCTGTACTTTTTCTTTTTTCGCTTTCCTCTCGTGTAACCCCCTGCGAACCAGTGACAATACTGACTTGCTTGTGTGAAACGATTATAAAAAATATTCGACTAAAAAATGATGATAATATTAATAATAATAAGTCTACCATTAGTTTGCTCAGTGTGTCGTCTGAGACAATTTTTCTCTCCAGAATCTATCATACATATCTATACGGCTATCATTCATCCAGGCTTCGAATATTGCTGCCAAATATGGTCTGGTGCTCTTGCTATTAACCATGAGCTCCTTTATAAAATCCCATGAACAATCAGCAATATTATTGGCCCTTATCTAGCGGCTCGGCTCAGTCACTTTCCTACCGCCGTAAAGTTGCCTTTCTGTGTCTTTTCTGTAAATACTTTCATGGTAATTGTTCGAATGAGCTATGGTAACAAGATTTTTTAACTTAAGCGCAGCATTAGACTGGCGATGAGATTTCATCAATTTACAGTTAAGCTGGCACGATGTAGCTGCAAGTTCTATGCTAAAAGTTTCTTTTCTCACACTACCCGCTTGTGGAACTCCTTTCCGATTCCATACTTTTCAGCCAACTTTAATCTTCGAAAATTTAAATGCAATGTCAATCAATATCTACTCTCCTTCTGATTACTCTTCTATTTTTCTCGCGTCTAAGCAATGTTTCTGGTTTCTGATCCTTTCTTTACAACCAGTAACCCCTTGTTTCTTAGTAAATTCACTGCATTGTTTTGGGTGATACGGATTAAAACAATATATTAATTTAAAGACATGGAAATTGAAATAGAAAAATGTGGAAACTGAAAACAAGAATAGTAGCAGTGACAGTAGGTGCACTTGAAATGATAAAAAAAGGAACAAAACAACATATTGAAAGAATCACCGAAAATCCCAGCTTAAGAGATAAACAAAATCCAGCCCACACACTAAGAACTTTGTCCATGTAACGATAGTGATGTTATAGTAGATAGAAAAAAAAATGTAGTCATAACAACACATCACTACATGCCTGAGGTCTTTCCACAGACTTGGTAAGTAGTGTGACCATACCAGAAATCGAATTATGATGAAAATGGCATATAAATAATAATAATAACTTCCCGAAAACCCATGTTTCAAATACTTTTATTAATAAATTTATTTATAAATAACGCTGTAAAAATGAAAAGATTTGAAATTGGCAGATTTTTCGGAATCACTGAAACAGACGTTAAAGACTTTTATCTTTCTTTCTTTCTTTCTTTCACTGAAACCGACTAAAGTCTTTGATATGTCAGTCCCGTGTCTTTACACGGTCAAAACGAAATAGCCTATTATGTATGAGGTCCTAGAAAAAATCCTGGAAAATGTCACGGTTTTCTTATTCGAACTAAAGAAGTAATTAACTAACTAAAAGAGAGATAAGCAGAATTATAACAGTATTGGCAAGGAGTAACGGTCGGGTAAACAAAGGAAGTAACTATCTAACGATAGGATAGACAAACAAAATTACGATAGGATTGACAGGGCGTAATGGTCGTGCGAACTGATTAAGGAATTAACTAACGAAAGGATGAACAAACAGAATTTTAATAGGATTTGCAGAGAGTAACGGTCGGGCGAACTAACTAAGGAAGTAACTAACTGACGAAAGGATGGACAAGTAGAATTATTATAGGATTGGCAGGACATAACGGTCGGTCAAACTTCTTTTTCTCTACTTTATATTGTGCTGTACAAAGCTAAGCTTATTAAAGAGGGATAGTCGTAATGCAACTACATATTTCTCATTGGTACCAGCAGTGCAAATATTGGCGCATTCCAAGAGAGTAAAGCACTGCACCTTCTTCGCGTCACGTTTTCCACTGACTTGAAATGAAGCGACTGCATTGAATCAATAGCTGCATCTACAGCAAGGACAATTTAGGTCACCAGGTCGTTCCAGAAAATTTTTCTCGTCAGAATTCATCTTGAACATTTACAAATCTGTCATTCGTCCGTCCAATGAATACGGTTGCCATATCTGGTCGGGTGCTCCTGCTGGAAATGTCGACATACTTGACACATCGAAAGAAGAATCTGTAACGTCATCGATTCTGACCAGGCATCACGACTTCAGTTTTTTTCTCACTAACATGGCGTGATTTCCCTCTGTCTTTTCTACAAAGCTTTTTTTTCTCCCTGATGCCCCGACTTGATGAATTTAAGCTTCCTAATAGATTGACATCTATGTCTCAACCAACCTTTTTACTTTTTTTTTAATCATTCATCCCAAGCAAGTTGGGACCACCACTAGTGTGCAGGGGCTTACAATGAGAGAAAAGACTGGATACAGGGCGTATTGAAGAAAGAGTAAAAGATCAACGGCATTCAAGAAAGTAGAAGGCGGTAACTGACGTTCCATTTAAAATTTTAGAGATTGTAGCTATCAGGGAAGCTAGTAAACGGAAGAGAATTCCACATGCAGGTGGTGCGAGAAAATAAACTATTAGGGTAGAAGTGGCGGTTACACTTAACTATTTCAACAGTAAAAGGGTCGGACACAGTAGCTTAAATTAATCGAATTTAATTATTCGGAATCTAGTAGCTTAAATTAATTTCCTTGAAAATGTTTGTAGAAAAGACAGAAGGAAGTTACGTCACGTCGGTGAGAGAGTGACTGAAATTGATATGCCAAGGCAGGACCGAGTACATTGCAAATCCTTCTTTGGATTTTGTCGAGAACCTCGAGATGAATAGCAGGAGCATCCGACCAGATAAGGCAACAGTCTTCAATGCACAGATGAAGGGTAGATTTATAAATCTGTCAGTCTTTCTGGCCTTGTACAGAGATTCAACGTTCCTAGCAGTAAATGCAGCTATAGATTCGATGTGGTCGGTTGAAAAAATAAATGAGTCCAAGGAGGTACAGTGTGTTGCTCAACCATGCTGATGGCTGACAGGAAAGTTTTTCTATGGTGGTTAAAGGAGAGCAGTTTTGTTTTGAAGACATTAAAAATTACCAGCATTTTCCTGTGCCAGTAAACCAATTAGAGATTCGTTTCAGGAACAGCATCCAGGTAATTTCCTAATGAAAAAGAAGTAAATGGTGATGTCGTCTCCTTAGGTGCCTTTTTCTCGCACTTCTCGCCTGTGGAACTCACTTCTGTTTACTTGCTTCCCTGATAACTACAATCTTTAAAAATCTAAATACAACGTCCTTCTTGAATTCAGCTCACCTTTTGTGCTTTTCTCAATCCTCCCTATTCTCAGTCTTCCCTTTAATTTTCATTTCCTGCAAACCCCTGCATACTAGTGGTATTACCGCCTTGCTTGGGGTGAAATGACTATTTTCTCGAAATAGGTTGTAGCGTTCAGTTTTATGAAAGAACTATTGTCATAATTGAAAGAACGGAGAATCTGAACATTTTGTTTCAGCGAAAGAATTTCATTAGATTTCGAATTAGAGAAACATCTATTCATGAATTCACTTTTTTTTTTCACCTTTTGTTTACATTACAGGGATTATTTTTGGCGGGAAGGGGGTTGTTTTTTTTTCTGCTGTTGTCTTTCTTTGGTTTGTGGATAAGGGCGTATTTTCAAAATGTTTGTGGCATGCTCCTCCCAGAACAGAAGCTAATCAAGCAGTGGTGCACCTTAATATCGAAATGTTTTCATAACCCACATCGTTCGAAGAGAATTTCATTTTGGCTTTCTACCATGAATAATTAGGTCGCTATTCCCTGCCTGTTCGACGCACCTTCTGACGACATACTATCAGGGGCCAGGATACAGGGCTCGCATCTATTTTGAATAAGCTAACTGAAGCTTGTCAGCTTTGAGAAGCGACCGTTACACCGCGTCTTATCAATGTCATCATCGGCTGTTTATCGCAACCTACTATTTCGGGAATTTCAAATTATTAGTCATGAGTACAAATGCCAGAGATTGGCGCAATGTCGCAGATTAAGTGCCGCGCTGCTAATACGCTAACTCCTTAGGTAATTACAAGGAGGTGCTGAAAAATTCACACTCCAACTGTTTTCCTTAAAATATGATGAAATATGTCACCACATTTTTCTGTTGTGGGGCGGATAATTCCTTATTGATCAGAAAGATAATTTTATCATCAAACACATCATATATATGTAGGTATTACAAAATCTTACGGAAAATTATAAAATAGTATTAACCGATATATCTATTTAAATGCATTTGTTTGAACATTGTTTTTAATGAGTGCTCGTATTTGAGTGGATAATCTGTTTTTCTATACTTGAACACTGCATTTGTATATATCCAACGGCCTGAATATTCGAGAAATCTTGTGAGAAAAATATGCATCTAACAGTGGAATTCGAACCTGTGACTCCCATATACTGGGGAGAAACCGTCATCAGATTTTATGTGTCTTACCATTCGACCACAGAAGATTTACAATTTATTTCGACTTTGTAAAACCACAGTTAAAATTCTACATATATTCGGTAGATATATATAATATACTGTTTAATTATAGAAAAATTGACTGTCCACTCAAATAACAGCAGCCATTAATAATAATTTTCAAATAAATAAATTTAAATATGCATGTATGTGCATAAATAGTATATAGAATCAAGACATTATTTAATCATTTTGACAACGCGCATGCATATATATATATATATATATATATATATATATTGTGTGTGTGTATTTTGGCAGCATTTTTTCATTAATACAGGTTTCGTTGAATAATATAGACAAGTTTTGTCTATTTATTTTATGTAGGATCCTTTCGTATAGTCTGATAAGCTTGATAGTGCTATCGCTAAAAGACAACAAGAAATCGAAGTAATTGTTGATTTTTTTATCAGGTCTGAGCTTTCGGCTTATATCAGCCATTATCAAAGTGTGAACATATAAGTGATTGACAAAGTAGAATTAAACAAAGAGACAATTCCATTTTTAACGTGGCGGATGGCCGAAGACGGTGACAAAATGGTGGTGGTATGGTTCTTTGTCACGTGAGGGTATAGTGGCATGAGGGGATTGATCTGCGAGCTACTACTGCTAAGGGCAAAAGGGGTAAGCGGAGTAACTATGACCTCTCCTGTCGATTACAGACATTGGAATATGTTAGTAGAGATATCGAAATTTATTTTATTTAAGCTAGCCTTAAGCTGTTTGATGTAGATAGCTTCTAGGATTTTGAGTTTTCATTTATTAATTTCTTGTCTAAGTATACATGTATTTTCAACAAGTGTTTTTCTGAGAAGTGTGCGTTGATACCCGTGGTGTTTTAAATGTCGGATTATGTTTGAATTGTCATATAAGTGTAGTGTAAGACGCCTTGAAAGCGAGTTGGTAGTATGGCCAATGTAGATATTATTTAGTTTGTTAGAGATACATTCTCGAAAGGGGCATTTGAATTTATAAACTACATTGTTTTTTTGCAAATCGCTAACAGTAGGGGAGGAGTCGTTGCGCACGATTGAACTGGATGTAGTGGATTTAGCGTAATATATGATGAACTTAATTCCTTTGTTAGGACCTGTTGAAGAAATATTAGTGTTTATGAGTTTTTTTAGGATATTTTCGTCTAGTTTGTAGTTGGAGTGCATTTGGCTACGAATAAGAGAGTGATATGTTTGGGATTGGTTGGGCTAGTACCATGTGTTGTTTTTTTCTGTTAAGGTTTTTAAGAAAATGTCGTATTTGCTTCTCAACTATGTAATTGGGGAAATTATTCTTGATGAGTATCTGTTTTATGTTTTTTAGTTCGCTGTGGAAGATCTATTTTGTAGACGAATTGGTTTTTGCACGATGTAGTAGATTTTTTATAATGGCTGTTTTGTAATAGTGGGGGCATTCGCTAATATAATTGAGTGTTTAATAGAAAATAGAAAAAATTAAATATAACTTCTTTTTAATACATTTCTTTTACACCTAGTTTTAAATACTCAATATTTATTAGCAATTTACTTGGCTTTTCACCCTGTATTTGAATTTCAGTAAGGTTTTTAGGAAAATCACCCCTGTCCTAATACTTTTGCACACTACCGGTAGTGTGCAAATATGTTAAGACAGGGGTGATTTTAAACTTTATTTTGATGCGACATAATAGATAAAATAGTTCTTTTCCAAAACTTTTGCACAGTACTATACATATATATATATATATATATATATATATATATATATATATATATATATATAATGTGTGTGTGTGTATTAGGTTGTTACAAAAATAATAGCTGCTTTAAGTATAAGAAGGTAGTGGACGCTCATGCAATCTTCACAACGAATAATTTCAAGCAGTTGTTCAGCAAAATTCCTCGTCAAAGTGTCATAAGAATATCTTAGATGTTTGATGTCAGCACTGCAACAGTCTCACGCCATTTGCAGAGTATTGGCAAATTGAAAAACTTGATAAATGGCTTCCACATGATCTCAATGAAAATCAAAAGCGTTTTGAAGTGCACTCGATGCTCTTTCTGTGTAAAACCAATTATCCATTTCTTAACGGAATAGTCACTTGTGGATCCTTTATAATCGAAAACGATCAGGTCAACGGCTTGATCGTGAAGAGTTATCCAAATATTTCCTAAAGCCAAAGTTGCATCAACAAAAAATTATGGTGACTGTCTAGTGGTCAGCAATTAGTGTTAACGACTACAGCTTTCTGGAAGCCAGTTAGAGCATTAATGCAGAGCTTTACTGCAATCATCTTGACGAAATGCATGCAGGCCAACAAAAAATGAGGTCTGCATTGGTGAATCGACGGGGTCCGATTCTGCTCCACGATAATGAGCGGCTACATGTTGCAAGAATGACGTTGCAAAAACTCACAGACTTGGGATTGGAGTGTTTACCACATTCTCTATAATCTCCTGAACTTTCACACACTGATTATCATTTTTTACGCATTTAAGCACAAAACTTTTAGATCCAAACCAGAGGTGAAATCAGCTTTCAAAGATTTCGTTGCATCACAGCCAATAACTTTTTATCAACGACGAATAAATAATCTCACCGATCGATGGCCGAGGTGCAGAGATGCTCAAGGCTCGTATTTTGACTAATTTCAACATTACTACAGTTAATTTTTGAAGAATAAAATTATGTTTCTGAAATCGACCATTATCTTTGTGACAACCTAATATATATATGTATTGATGGCAGCCGATTTCGTCTCTGGTTTGCTTGGTTGACTTTTTTATTAATTTAATTTTATTTTCCTGAGCTTTTAAATTTAAGAATTAATATTTATATATTTATTTATTTATTTTCTAAATTTTGTCGCATATAGCTTTTGATAATTTTTAAAATATACGTGTGTTAGTTAAGATTTCAGTTAGCTCTTTTAGGCGTCAGAACAGGAAGGTTTTTTTAAATTTTTGTTTGAATTTCTAAGGAAATATATGTTAAACTTTTCTTGTAGTAGTTACTAATGGACCTCATGCCTTTAATTAAGTTAAAACTTACGGAATGTTTAACCTTTTATTTTTTTATTATATTATATTTTATTTTTCTATATTTTAATTTTTTAAAAATTGGAGTAGATAGACCCTACTATCGCCCGGTTCATACTCCCCCTCTTCTTTTGAACAGGAGTAGAGGCCCATACCTGGCTTTCTGTTTAGGAAGGGGTTCCCGGTTTCTTTCCTCTCCTTAGGTCTTGATAGTAGTGCAGTTGTAAGCTTTCTGCAATGTGTGTGGATGGTAGCGATGTCTCTTTGTTCTGAGGGTACCGGGTTGGCAGTTTCCTGGTTAATACTTCCGACTAATAATTAGGAGCCTGAACTCTTGCGTAGCGTCTTGAGAGACTGCTCTGAGTAACAGTTTGATAATATCGGAGTATCTTGTAGTGCCATGTTGAGCATGGATGGGTGTCCCTGAGGCCACATTATGGGGTTGTCTGCGCCAGTTTCCTTTCTATGCATGTTGCATTTGACGACCAACTGATACTACTACTCTAGGCCTCTCCTTACCAAAAAATATCACTAATTATGACACCACACAAAGTAAGAAATAAAATTAAACCAGCTAAACTTAATAACATCTCTTTTTCAAACATCCGTGGCATCCGTACCAAGTTTTGCAGCGTTGAATCCTTCATCAAAGTAAACTCACCTGACATCTTAGCCCCCGGTGAAACTAACCTTGACCCCTCTATTTCTTCCTCTGATTTCTGTACCCCTGGTTATCTTCCTCTCTTTAGGAAGGACTCCAGTGTCTATATTCTTGGAATTGGTATTTATATCAGCGAACGTCTCTCTCGAGCTAGGGTGTTTTCTCTTGAAATTTCTGATCATCCCTACATGCGTCTCCGTCTCTCTACTAAACTCGGTTAGCTATCTTTGCTTTCTCTACCGCTCCCCTTCATCTCCTGACTGTCCCGTACTTGACAGCATCTCTAAAAATATAGATAAGGCCATTTCCTCTCATCCATTCGCTCATATATTTATGTTTGGAAACTTCAATGCCCACCACGCCAAGTGGCTGGAAAACTCTGTCACAGATCTTGCTGATGTCCATACCATGAACTTTTCAATTACTCAATTCTTTACGCAAGTAGTTGATTTCCCCACGCGTTTCTTTAATAACACTAATGGAGCTGTCTTGCTACTAGGTCTGTGTTTCACGTCTATCTCTGACTCTTGCCATGTTATGCAGCTTTACCCTCTTGGAAACTCTGATCATGCTGTGATTTCCGTTAAGATATCTTTTCACATCCCCTCCTCCCAAGAAACCCAGACCAGCAGAATATCTTACTGTTACCAAAGAGCAAACTGGGAGTCGTTTCCTGTGTAACGTCTCATAGAATTTTTAGTCTTCCCGTTGAGGACTGTGTGTCCGAGGTCTCTTCATGTGTTAAAACTGGCATCGATACTTTCATCCCAGCCAGGAAGTTATGTCCCCCTGGTTCTCCCCTGCGTATTCGGCTGATATTGCTCATAGGAATCATTTCTTCCGGCTTTATCGGAGACACGCCTCCGACCATAATAGGCGCCTTTTTGCCTCTGCTCGTAATTAGTGCAAGTGAATCTTAAATTATGCTAGGCGGTTGTTTGCTGAAAGAATGAAACAGCGTACAGCATCTTGCAAGTTCGGCTCCAAAGACTACTTGAGGCTCTATAAAAATGTGTTAAATAACAGCAAGTCTTCAGTCCTCTCTTTAATCAATGAATTTGAGGTGCTCACATATTCAGCGTACAAGGCTGAATGCTTTGCTCTCAGATTCTCCACCAACTCGTCATTTCGTCTGGGGTATCCGCACCCGACTTCCCACCTAGAACTGAGGCTCAACTTAGTGACGTTCACTTTACTCCCTCGCTAGTCTCTAACATAACTTCAAAGCTTGACCCCCATAAGGCGAGCGGATTTGACGGAATTCCAATCCTTGTCCTGAAGAAATGCGCCCCTGAACTCTCCTCAGTCCTCTTTAAACTCTACAGCTACTGTTTCTCTTGCTTCCCTACCTGATGGAAATCCTCCTCTGTGGTTCATGTATTTAAGAACGCTGAAGAACACTCAGACCTCTTCAATTATTGCTCTATCAGCCTCCTACTGATTTTTGGCAAAATACTCGAGGTTATTATTAATGCTGAAGTTGTTCAATATTTCAAAGCCTATGGCATCTTCGATAAACAGTATGGTTTCCGCTTCACCAGGTCTACTGCTGATATGTCAACGACCATCACAGAGCATATATACCAGGCTCTCGCTAAAAACAGCGAAGCTCGAGCTATTGCACTAGATATCTCCAAAGCTTTTGACAGAGTCTGGCATGCTGGCCTTCTACGCAAGGTACATGGCTATGGTATAACTGGATGATTGTTTGACCTAATCCAATCTTTCCTTTCAAATCACGTAATGAAGGTAGTACTGAATGGGCATGCTTCCAGATACTATCATACGAACGCTGGTGTCCCTCAAATCTGATCATTCTGATCTTCATCACCAATCTCCCTGATGTAATCAGATCCCAAGTAGGCATTTATACTGACGACACAACCCAGCCCGATAAGAAATCTGCCGAGACTGACAAAGCAATTTCGCTGCTGATCTTGAAAAGGACCTTCAATCTGTGGTGGACTGGGGTAAGAAATGGCTCGTAAATTTTAATGCTTATAAAACGAAGCTGCTATCATTTAACCACCATAGACAACTGCTTCTACCCCCATCAGAATAGATCAGACTAGTCTCCCTGAAAGCAATACACTGCGCCTCCTAGGCCTAAATCTATCAGCCAACCTCAAGTGGAATGACTACACTGAATCCATAACTAAATCTGCTGCTCAGAAAAGGAACTTTTTCTTGTCTAAATCCATCTTACCCATATATAAATCTACCATCCGCCCGTGCATTGAACACTGTTGTCACATCTGGTCGGGTGCCCCTGTTATTCATCTCGGGCATTTTGACAAAATCTAACAAAGAATCTGTAATGTAATTGATCCCGACCTGGTAGCTTAACTCACTGACGTAATGTAGTTTCCCTCTGTCTCTTGTACAAATACTATCGCGGTTTCTTTTCTGACAAGCTTAGCTCCATGCATTTACACGAGCTACTAGACTAGCAACTAGGTCCCACCCTTTTACAGTGAAACCAATCAAATGTAACCGCAATTTCTACGCTAGTAGTTTCTTTGCTAGCACTTCCCGCCTGTGGAATTCCTTTTCGTATACTTGCTTCCCTGAAAACTACAATCCCCAAGAATTTAAATGCAATGTCAACTGCCATCTCTTATCTTCTTGACTCACATCCTTTCCCTGACACTCCGTGCATCATGTGCGATGGGTAAATTGTCATCATTCTATATTTTCAATGTCGCACATACGCGTTGTTCGCTTGTTTTTATTTTGTCAACCGTACAGTATACAAAGGGTCAGTTGTTATTATTATCATCATTTTCATTATTATCATAGACTTTATCCAGAGAAATGTTAAGATTTTACTTTGCAACATAAAAAAAGCAAAATATAATCAGGCTTTCAAATTTTTTTAAAACTTTTATCAAAATGTAAATCTGCGTCAGGATTTTTTTTTTTTTTTCAAATATTTCCTTTCCTAAAAGACATACATTGTTTCCGAAGTCAATGTACATGAATATAACTATATTAACAATTAAAGGTTTACCTTGACTTTTACTGTCAGATTTAGGAATATTTTCGAATATTGTTAAATATTCAAATTTTGGAAATCTAACGATATTTTTACTTCTGTTTATAAATACATGTTGCAGAATAAAATAAATTGGGGTGATAAAAGAAGTCAAAACGCGTTCATAAAGGAATTATTTATTTTGAATTTACTCGTGTGTATATATATATATATATATATATATATATATATATAAAGAGTGCGTGATCTAAAGAATATATATATAAAGATTGCGTGATGTAAAGAATATATATATATAGTGATCTAAAGAATGCCGCATTCACCCTTTTGTATTCAACCCACCCAGTAAATATTGGCTCTCAATGTTCAGCCTGCTGTAAACCATCCCATGTTTACTGTACCATGATATATGATGACATCATCGCAAATAATTCGGGAAGTCAAGTAACCCACGAGACTTTGAGAGCCAAAATTTACGGGTCAGGTAATGTTCAATGCTAAAGGGTTAAAAGAGAAAATAACTTGCTTATATTGAAAAATGTTCCCAAATTTTTTTCAAATAACTTCTTTCCTAAGAGAAATATTCCTGTATATTTAAAAAAAAAATTTAAAAAATTAACCACATTTTACTGCATGATGATGGTGTTTTAGCACCGAAACTTTATAGCTAATATATTTCAGTATGCCATTACTGTTATAATAATATTTACTATATATATATTTACTGAAGATAAGGAATATAAAAATGGAAGGGAATTCCACAGGCGGGAAGTGCGAGAAAAGAAACAGATGGAGTAGAATTTGCGTTTATAATTTATTGGTTTCACAGTAAAAGGGTGTGACCTAGTTGCTAATCTTGTGGCTCGAGCAAGTTCTTGTATGGTGGGTGCCAGTGAGCTAAGTTCATCTGAACAGAAGCCATGAAAGTATCTGTAGAAAAGACACAGGGAAGCCACATTGCGCCGGTGAGAAAGTGACTGTATCCGAGCTGCCAAGTTGGGATCGATCACATTAGATTCTCCATTGGATTTTGTCAAGGGCATATCGGTTTATGACTATAAAACTGTTAAAATATTAAAAGAAAACATTTAAATCAAAACTTATTATTTAAAATAATTTAATACGTAAATAATTCACAAAATTAAAATAATAAATAATTTAAATAATAGAAAATTTTTTTAGTAATTACAATAACAATATTTAATCACTTTTTCTTCCAAAGCATTAAATTATATCACATAGCATCCTACATATTTGACCTTGACGTTTACTGTTAGCCCTAAGAATATTTTTGAGAGTTCTTAAATGTTAAATCATCTTATGCTGGGTACCAGAAGTTTTATATAAAAGTCCTCTCTTCCAGTGAGATGTTTTAGGTGACAGGGCCTATATACGAGGTTAATGTTAGCATAAAGCTCACCTTATTAAGTGGCGGAAATGGTGCGTTGAAATTTTTTTTTTTTTTTTTTTAGATAGAAAAAGCCGCCAACGCAAATTCCTGCCAACTCCTTTTCAACTCGTGAGGCTCGGAATAAATGCTACAACTATTAAAACAGAACAAAAACTACAACTTAATTAGTCAAACATGGAAAGAAATTACTAACACTTAAAAACAAACGCATTTGAAAATGGATAAAAACGTGGCCAAAATCTGTTAATATCTATCTATCTATCTATCTATCTATCTATCTATCTATCTATCTATCTATCTCAGTAATATTTATTTCAGTAATATTTATCTAAGTAAAGTTTGTTTATCTATCTATCTATCTATCTATCTATCTATCTATCTATCTATCTATATCAGTAATATTTATCTAAGTTAATCTATCTATTATATATCTACCTCAGTAATGTTTTTCTATCTCTATATGTGCCACAGTAATGTTTTCTGTATATACATCTATCTCATTATTAACTATCTGATGATGAGACATTTCTAACGTAATAATATATATATGTATATATATGTGTGTGTGTGTGTGTGTGTGTGTGTGTGTGTGTGTGTGTGCGTGTGTGTGTAGCAATATGTATATATGTGTATAGCAATACAACAATATTTTTCTGTTATGAACATGTTGTAATACAATTGTATACATTTAAATGTTTCATAATTGAAACCAAAAAAATTAATTTTCCAAACCTTTGAATTCCACAACCCCGACTTAATTGACTGGCCATTGGTAACAATTGTGTTGTTTCTAAATGTTTCATTTCTACATATAACGATTCCTAACAGAAAAATATTTCACAGCCTGATGAGTTGCTAACAAGTAGTATCGAAACACAACAGCTCTTGAGTTGCAGTCAACTATGTTTTTATTATAAACGCTTATAATAAAAATACTACTATAAATATTGCTCTGCTAAGTATCGAACACTCTCCAAAAAAGCAAATCACTACAAACAGTGGAATGTTGAGCCATTTGTTTATACGACCCTTAAATTATATATATATATATATATATATATATATATATATATATATATATATATTATGTCATTTTTCATCATATTTCGATTTCTGCTTTGGTCTCACTACCAACCAAGTCTGCGGGGAGACCTAAGGCAGGTAGTGGCGTGTTGTTATGACTCCATTTCATGTTTTTCTATCTTCCCTATCATCCCCAGCATTACATAGATAACGTTTTCCTTAGTGTGTGGGCTGTACTTAATAAGACAATTTTTTGTATATCTCTTAAGCTGGGGTTTCCAGGGATTCTTTCAATGTGTTGTTTTGTTCCATTTTTTATCATTCCAAGTGCACCTACTATCACTGGTACAACTCTTGTTTTCAATTTCCACATTTTTTCTATTTCAATTTCCAGGTCTTTATATTTTGACAGTTTTTCAAATTCCTTGGTTGCTATGTTACAATCCGCTGGACAAGCCATATCAATTAATAGACAAGTTTTCTCCTTCTGGTTTTTAACAATAATGTCTGGCCTGTTTGCTTCAATTTTTCTGTCTGTGTAGATGGTGTAATCCCATAGAATGGTTACATCTTCTATTTCTGTAACCGGTGCTGGATGATGTTCATACCAGTGTTTGTTTACAGCTTTTCCATAATGTTTGCACATTGCCCAATGTAAATATTGCCCAACTCTATCGTGGCGATTTTTATATTCGTTTGGGGCAAGCACAGAACAGCATGAGATTAAGTGGTCTATTGTTTCTTGGTGTTTATCACAAAACCTGCATTTTGGATCCATATTATTATGCATAATATTTGCCTGAAAGTTTCTCGTGAAAAGACTTTGGTCTTGTGCTGCAAGTATAAATCCTTCAGTTTCAGAATTATTATTATTATTATTATTATTATTATTATTATTATTATTATTATTATTATTATTATTGTAAGTTTATAATAAAAACAAGATGTGCATTGTGGTGCAGTGGATATCGGCTTGGAACGAGCAATCGGGGAGCCGAGTTCGAATTCCAGTTGAATTCCTTGCATTCACTTACGCGCAAATAACAATGGGAAAGGTATTAATCCGTTTCTTCCCTCCAGTTACAGGTTAAATAACAGGACAGATTGGGTTCTATGGCCTTGGCTGGCAACCAGCCTACCGCAGAAAGTAATTGCAACCTACTGCGGGATACTGTTCTGCCCAGTCAGTCATGTCTCTTTCGAGACATGATCACCCAAGCGTGTATCACGTATGACACTTAACTGACTGACTGAATATAATAGTTGGAAACATGATTAAGGCTTCTACTGGTCATAAAGTTGGGGATCGGTTTTATTCATTTTTTTTTTTCTGCTTTATCTTCTTCCGGCTTAAAATTTGACATGTATAGATTTTCGTCGCGAAACATGAGCTACACTACCGTCTAGTGTATCGTACGCACACCGTTCTTTGAACTGTTATCACCTCCCACTTCACTTAATTAATCTCACTGGCTGACCTAGTTTTTATTTCTTCATTTTTAATTATCTTTTTATTTTTTTTATTTTTAACTCTCCTTGTCTGTATATTACAAAAAAAAATAACCACATTTTACTGCCTGATGATACTGTTTTAGCACCGAAACTTTATAGCTATTATGTTGCCGTATGTCATTACTATTATAATAATATTTACCATACATATATTTACTGGAGATAAGGAATATAAAAATGTTTCATTAATTTTTTTCCAAGGCCTTTCAACCAATTCACTGGCCATTTTTAAGGAAGTTATTTTTTATAATATTTTATCATAATTTAACAGTGGAAATGGAGTTTTAAAAGTTTTTTTCCTCCAGAAAGACGCTATCACGATTTCCAGTTGCGCGCGTCAAGCCATAGCTTTTAAAGAATATGTATAAATGAATTTTGTTTTTTGATTTAAAATTAATATAATTTACATGTTAATACAAATGAAAGTACATTCTCGTTAAATATTTGCTGTTAAAAAGTACTCAATACGAAAGTATAGCATAGATGTATAATAATAATAATAATAACTATATTTATATATAGTTATTATATATATAGTTATTACTATTACAATAATAGAAATATATGTATATATTATTATTATTATTATTATTATTTATTATTTCTTTAAAACATGTGCAAACTACTAACTACGACAAAACTGTACATTTTGTTTCGAAAAAATATTGAAACAAAATGTACAGTTTTGTACTAGTTTGTAGTTTGCACATGGTCTAAAGAAATAACTAATAATAAATATACATTGGTCTATATTTATATTGAGCACAGTTTTAAATTAATGTTTTGAACGCTGCAATTATATATATGTATCTGTATGTATATATGTTTATATATATATATATATATATATATATATATATATCTTGGAGTGTGCCGTTAGCAAAAGAAGTTGACATACGAACAAAATCGTAAGTTATGAAGACAAACTAGAAAAAGGAGTCACGATTGAAACACGATTAAAAATAATTTTTATGTAAAAAATTATTCACCAATAAAATACAAAAAGCTCAACGGGTATAAAAAAGAAAAATATTTACTCAAGGCTCATTGTGCGGGAAAAAGGAACGTAAAAAGTTCTCTATTTGTCTGTACAGCTTCGGTCTCTCTACCTTTTTACAAATGGATTCTTGTACACATATCTTCGTTACTTAAGCTCTGATTCCTGTGGGAAGTTATTTTACCAACGTCACCCTCTGATGAAGTGGTGACCGAAAGGATCCTCATGGTTTTTATTTAAAAAATGTTTCCTTTTTTTTTAATTCTGTTTAACTTCTGTTGTATTCTGTCACAATCCTTGTCTTCAGTTCATTCTTTGTGTTACAAGAAGATTTGTTGGTCTCTCGCTTAATTGTGCCCAACACAATAATCAAGTCTGGAGTGTTAGGTAGCCAGATATAAGGTGTGATGTGGTTGCAGAAATTGTCTGAAAGCCATGACTGGGTTCTTCTGCATGTGGAGCATAGTACAGAGTCTTATTGCCAGGCATAGGGTCTCTCAGTAGCCACCCTCTTTTCTTAGAAAATACATCTGATGTAGACATCCGTGTTGATCCTAACGCCCTCTCCAACAAAATCGGAAATTCTGTTCTTATCAAAGAAAATTTTCAGAGATGCCGTACCTTCGTAATCACCATTAGACTCATCGAAGTGTTTCCGAATCCTCGGCACTGTCCTAAAATTGACTCTAAAATACTTTGAAATGTACGTATTGGAGCTTCCGGCATGATTTTCTGGAATGCATGATAGTGCTCTTTTTCTCAACTGATCCTACTACACTGTGCAGTCTTCTTCTTCTTCTTCTTCTTCTTCTTCTTCTTCTTCTTCTTCTTCTATGTGTTTTGTCTTTTCAGGACGTAGGCGATCATGGCCTCCCACATCTCCCTATCCCTCATGGCTCTTAGCACACTTTCTCCTGTAACATCTCGCAGTCGCCATTCTGTCGTCCACCTTCTCAGGCCCTTCAAATTTGTTATCCACTGCTTTCCTCTGTCTCTTTTTCCCTCTATCTGGCCTGTTAGTATCAGGTTCTCGAAGCCCTCTTTCCTCATTGCATGTCCCAGGAAATTCAGTTGTCTCTTCCTGATGTTCAATATTAATTTCCTTTTTGTTTACATTCTTTCCAACATCTCGTCATTGCTCTCATGCTCGGTCCATGATATCCGCAACATCCTTCTGTAGAACCACATTTCAGCTTTCATGTTCCCTTCATCTTTGTTGATATTGTCCAACATTCACTGGCATATTGAAGAACTGACATCACATAGCAATCTAGTACTCTTTTCTTTGTTTCTAGTGAAAGTTTCCTGTGTCTCAATACTTTACTCAGCTTCTGGAACGCGTCCTTTGCCATTTGGATCTTTGTGTCGCACTTTCCGTCTGTGCAGTCTGCAAAATCAGAAAAACATACCACGCGCCTGCAGGAAATTAAAATATAAAACGGTGGCAATTTACCTATCGCACTCTATATGTTACTATCTAAGAAACTAGGCAGGTCACAAGTTAGATGGTTTTGATTAAAAAATTAAAAAATTCTTCACCGGAAATACGGGCCGTTCATCTTGGAATTTCATATCAGTAAAGGTTAAAGGAATGGGTTGAAGAAGAGGTAGATAGGCAATACACGGTTTCAGGGAAATCTCGCACGTCTGGTGTAACGTCTGGAATTACGCAGCCTGACCGAGACAGAGAAACATCACGTGATTAGAAATTACTGATTTTGTAATCTTCTGATAAGTGAAGGTAGAAACTTGAAGAGAGGCATGATCTAGATCGTCCTCATTCTGTCTTTGATAAATACCGTTAGAGACAAGTCTTGGAAGAAATGGGTTAGTAGCTAGAATTACTCAGTAGCGAATAGCCACTAAACATTTTTTCTTTGAGTTGCCGCAATTGTGGTGCAGTTAATATATTAACTCCGAACAAGAAATCGGAGAGCCGAGTTCGATTTCCACGTGAATTTGTTTCATTCTCTTACGCGCAAATACTTTTGGAGAATGTACTAATTCGTCACTTTTCCCTCCTGCTATGGATCAAATAACAGGACAGATTGGATTCTATAGCCTTGCATAGCAACCAGTCTACCGTAGAAAGCTATGGTAACCTACCTTTTATGCCCAATCAGTCATGTCACTTTCGAGACATGGTCGCCCAAACGTGTATCACACATGGCACTTCACTGACTGACTAAATGAATGTTGCTGTCACATGTAGTCTACGGCTTCTGTTATATATTTAGAGATTCTTAATAAAGTACAAAGAATCTGCAATGTTATTGATTTTGACGTGGCATATTGGCTTCAGTTACATTCCCATTTGCTGCAACAAAACTTCCTTGTGTCTATAAATATTTCGGATTAGCTTTTCTCTTTGGTTCATAGATTTTATAAATTTAAGCGCAGTAATACAGAGTGTGATGGGTGAATTCCCGCGAAATTATATTTTTAATTTCGTGCATGCGCATTGATTTTTTTTATTTTGTCGACTGCACACCATAGTAGAGTCAGTTGGGCACCGTATGTCAGAAAAAGAGCACTACGGCCAGTTAAATCCGTCAGAAAATGAAATGCAGTAATGCGTTGCATTCATGCCGTAAGCTCCCATACGAACGTTTCCAAGTGTTTGGGTGTCAATCTGAGGACAGTTCAGAGTATTTAAAAAGAGTTGGATGAGTCTAATAGGTGTTTGAATGGATCACTAGTGATAGAGGCGTTATGTCTTCATTCATGTTTCTACATCTTTAACTACGGTCTCCAAACAACTTCGGATTATCTTCTGGACGGTCTTCTTGTTTAAGTTGATGAATTCTGTCATAATCCTTGCTTTCAGTTCATCTTTGGTGTTGGAAGAAAATTTGTCGATCTCTGGTTGAAGTGTGATCCACACAAAATAATCAAGGGCAGTCTGGGGATTTATGTGGTCAGATGTCAGGGGTGATGTGCCAATCTAGTAACACGTTTCAATTCATGTGGTCGGGACAACACGGAGGGTAGCTCATCAGAGCAGTTATCATGAAAAGACAGAGTGGGATATAGAAAAAAATCTTTTTTATTTCTAAAGTGCGAAAAAAGAAACTGTTGATATAGAAGTGACGGTACATTTAGCTATTTCAACAGTAAAAGGATGGAACCTTAGATGTCAATCTAGTAGCACTCTTGAACGCTGAAATTCATGTAGTCGGGGAACCAGAGGAAAAAAAGGTCGTCAGAGCAGTTGTCATGAAAATAATTCATAGAAAAGATAGAGGAAAGTCAGATCACGTCGGTAAGAAATTGATTGAAGTCGAGATACGAAGTCAGTACCGATTACATTGCGGACCTTTCTTTTGATTTTCTCGAGAACATCGAAATGAATAGTAGAAGTACCCGGTCAGATAAGGCAACAGTGTTCAAAGTACCCCTATTCATTTCTCATTTCAAAGTACGAACGAATAGATTTGTAAATGTGCAAGATGGATTCTGACGAGAACATCGAGATGAATATCGGGAGCACCCGACCAGATAAGGCAACAGTATTCAATGCACGAACGAATGGTAGATTTGTAAATGTGCCAGATGGATTCTGACGAGAACATCGAGATGAATATCGGGAGCACCAGACCAGATAAGGCAACAGTATTCAATGCACGAACGAATGGTAGATTTGTAAATGTGCCAGATGGATTCTGACGAGAACATCGAGATGAATATCGGGAGCACCAGACCAGATAAGGCAACAGTATTCAATGCACGAACGAATGGTAGATTTGTAAATGTGCCAGATGGATTCTGACGAGAACATCGAGATGAATATCGGGAGCACCAGACCAGATAAGGCAACAGTATTCAATGCACGAACGAATGGTAGATTTGTAAATGTGCCAGATGGATTCTGACGAGAACATCGAGATGAATATCGGGAGCACCAGACCAGATAAGGCAACAGTATTCAATGCACGAACGAATGGTAGATTTGTAAATGTGCCAGATGGATTCTGACGAGAACATCGAGATTAATATCGGAAGCACCCGACCAGATAAAGCAACAGTATTCAATGCACGAACGAATGGTAGATTTGTAAATGTGCCAGATGGATTCTGACGAGAACATCGAGATTAATATCGGGAGCACCAGACCAGATAAGGCAACAGTATTCAATGCACGAACGAATGGTAGATTTGTAAATGTGCCAGATGGATTCTGACGAGAACATCGAGATTAATATCGGAAGCACCCGACCAGATAAGGCAACAGTATTCAATGCACGAACGAATGGTAGATTTGTAAATGTGCAAGATAGACTCTGACGAGAAGCATTTTCTACTAAAACACAGTGAACCAACTTTCCTTGCAGTAATGCAATCATTAATTCGATGTCGTCACTCTATTTCAGTTCAGTTGATTTATTTATTTATTTTTTAATAAATTTCCATAGATTTCTTGCCTTGGAAACAAGTCTAAAGCACAAGATCCAAGTATAAAGAGTAATTCAGGACCAGTTCACGATTATGATAACGACAAAAACATTTTAAATCGATCGGCCGCTTTGTAATACAACTGCTTTGTTGAATGAACGACAATTGTTTCACATACGATGGCTAATTTAACCCAGATGAAAGCAACTCAGGGAGGCTATTGAATACGTAATGTTCACAATGAATGTGCCTTTTTTATTCGAGGAACTTGTAATTCAGGTCTCGCGTTACTCTCGGCAAAAGAATGATAAAGACTTTGGATTACGAAAGGAAAAGAGGAAGAGAAAATTAATGGGAGATGATGAAAAGGGAAGAAAACTTCTAAAAAAAAATGGCGGTAAGAAATTGAAAACTTAAAAGGTCGGAATTAACCAATGTAACGAGATTGAAGGAAAAAACCAGCGAAAAAATTGAATGAGAAATGAATGGGGGTAGGGAGGAAATAAAAAACGAAGAATAAAGGAATTTAAGTAAATAAACAATAAGTAAAATCAAATAAAGCACGAATGAATAGGGAGTCAGGGAGCCGAGTAAAGTTTGATAATAAATAGAATAAAGTAGAGCAAAAAGTAGAAAGGAATTCGACAATACGAAACAAAATGTACATACAATGGAAAAGACACGATTAAGCGAAATGCGGAAAAAATAAAGTTGATGTGAAAGAGAGATGAAGGAAGGAAAAAAGAAGAAAGGCACAATATTAAGACAAAGAAAGAAAGAAAGAAAGAAAGAAAGAAAGATTAAAGCGCAGAGGAAAAACAATTAACAGAGAAAAGATAAAATGAAAGAAGAAAGACGGAATATTAAGACCCATAAAGAAAAAATGAGATAAAAGAAGAGAGAGAAAGAAAAAGAAAGAATGAAAAGCAAGCAATATTAAGAAAGAAATAAAGAAAGAAAGAAAGAAAGAAAGAAAGAAAGAAAGAAAGAAAAGGAGCCACACAAAGAAAAAGAAAGAAAAAGAGAGAAAGAAAAAGAGAGAAAGAAAGACGCAATAATAAGACGAAGAGAGAAAGAAATTAATAGGAAAAAAAGAAAGAAAGACGGAGGAAAAAAGAAAAAAGAAAGAAAGAAAAAGAAAGAAAGAAAGAGGCAATATTAAGAAAAATAAACAAAGATAAATCTAGAGAACGAACAATGAATGAAAAAAACAGTGAAGAAAATCAGAGAGAAAGATATATATATTTTTCTTAGGTTCGCCATTTGGATAGCTGTTTTATAAGTGTTGGTTATGCATCGCAAATACCATTATGGACACTTAATGTATGATAACATGTATAATAATAACAACAATAAATATACACTTTAAACAAAACGTTAACGGCCTGTAACACTTTTTATTCTATACCAATTTCTCTCGTTAAAACAACCCTATTTCTGTTTTTAATATATATATATATATATATATATATATATATATAAGAAAACTCATCACATCATTTAAATTGGTTATAAATTATAATTCATTTCAATAATCTAAATGAGCTCATTTCATCAGACCACATAATATTCGTTCCATTTGGTACAAAATTTTTTTACCGGCATATGAATTATAATTTATAACCAATATAAATGACGTGTTGAGTTTTCCTTTATAAATATCATATTGCTCCGGATAACATCCATTCAGCTCTCTATATAGATATAACACTTAATATTTTATATTAAGCTGATCTTGTTGAATTATCATCGCCGTTTACAGACTGGACATCTATACCTAATATATATATATATATATATATATATATATATATATATATATATATGAAATGAATTGTTTGAACATTATTTTTTATCGATACTCGTATTTAAGTAGATATTCTGTTTTTTAATTAAACAATATTATATATTTATATCTACCGGCCTGATTATTTACGATAAACTGTTAATAATCAGGCCGGTAGATATAAATATATAATATTGTTTAATTAAAAAACAGAATATCTACTTAAATACGATTATCGATAAAAAATAATGTTCAAACAATTCATTTCAAATTGTCGGTTGTTTATAACCAAGTTTCGTTAAAATTCGTTAATTTCCGTATATATATATATATATATATATATATATATAAGAGCAAGAGAAAGGGAGAGAGAAAGAGAGAAAGATTAACAGAAAAAGAAAAGATTATCCTACGAGAAAGAAACGCTGTCGAAATAAACATGGCATAAAGAAAAAAAGAATTGGTAAATAGTTAAATAAGATTAGAGAAGTGGTTAGAAAACGTCGTAAATAAAAAAGATAGGGGAAGAAACTGAGTTAGTGAAATCTGAAGCGGGGAAAAGAAAAAGCACCGAAAAGAAAAGAAAGGAGAGAGACGTAAAAATGCAAAGCTTCCTATGCGAAACAAAATTTAAAAAAAAAAACCATAAGCAGCTAATTGAAATGGAATGATGATCAATAGAGAGCAAATCAGATTGAATGTTGAAAGACTTCATCAAAAGTTTCGGAGTCCAATCATCAAGGGCAGATAACTCGTATATCACGTTTGGGGTGTGGGGGCGAAGTATGGCAACATTTTTTAAAAAATAGAACATATTTTTTATCCTCAGCGGCATTTTTCATTCAGAATTCTCGTTCCTTAAATATTTCTGAAAGCGTTTTGGGATTTAACACAGATTTTTGCTGGCTGGACGTATTATTTAATACGACAGTGTACCCACTAAAAATGCGGCAAATTCATTCTTCGAGAAATACATCACCTTCAGTTGGTCCATCTCTGTGGTCTCCTAAATGCCCAGGTCTGAATGCTATGGGTTACTGTATCTGGAACATAATCCTAACTCACTTGCAAAACCATCGTCTTAACATAATCAATATTGATTAATTTAAGTGGAATTTAACAGAAAGTTTGAAATGAAATTCCTTTTGATATTACTGCCTGCTGGTTACCACGCTTACAACTTTGTGTTGAACATTCAGGCAAACATTTCGAACATCTACGATGATTGTTTCGTTTATGAAGGAGTCAGGAGAACTAAATAAATTTATTTCTGAATTTGCCACTATTTTACTGGCCAACCTGTAGTATCTCGATCATGAGACCCCTAACACATTAGAGCCGGAAGGGCACCACGTGTACTGCAGTCGTTGCAACAGAGTTATATCTTTGGCGAAATAGCCTGACGAAGAACAATCTTCACCAGGCTGATTTTAAATTCAAAGTTTTTCCTTCTTCTATGACCAGTTGCTACCCAAAGCTATAGGACAGTCTGTCTTGCTATGTATCGATAGTCTGGAGAAATGATGGATTCATACCTTTCTTAGAGATGGATCAGTAGGTGGCATCTAGAGACAACTTATTCCATATCCGACAAACAGCTCAGCTCTTCTATCAACTCTCTTTTTACCTTCACATGACGACATGCGGCTGACAGTACAAAAGGGCGACATCCAAATTATCTAAGGAGCAATCTGTCCCCAGCCAAGAGCAGACCAGAACTGGATATTCAGCCCAACTGTGATTGTTAATATAGTCCAGCAACTGATAATCATTCGATTTTGTCGTCCATTGACCCTAAAATATTTTTATTTATTTATTCTTCGGTCAAATTGTTGTTGCTGAGAAGACCCGAATTCAAAGACTTCATTCGTCATCCCAAAAACCAATGACGATCTCTTCCTTTTCTATTTGAATGACCTAAAAGTGTCACAACCAAACGCCACTTGTTAATCCTTTCTTTTATAATAAAAACTGTTGTGTATAAAATGGCAAACTAGGTATTATCATTAAGTTTCTAGTAAATAATCATGTGTAAAGTTTATGTATATAGTGTCTCATGTATGTTAAGTTCCGAACACGATAAATACATTGTTGCTATGTTCATAACTGATGTCATTAAGTGTAGGATTTCTCTTTTTTATTAGTAATACCTACATTATTTTTAATTTTCTTTTGCATGTCGATGATGATATTATGGATGTATTATCAACGAGGCTATCACAGATAGGTCTTGGAAGATTTCTTAGTACTTTGCTTAGCTTTGAAAGACATATTCCGCGGTTCTAATGTGACTTCGGATATCGGAGTCATATTGTCCGTCTTTTTTAAAAACACTTCTCAGATAACATTTTTGTACTTTTAATTATTAATTTTTCTAGTTCGCAGTTCATGTGTTGGGCTGTTCCTTTTGCTGACCACCATCCATTTTATCTTGTAAGTGATGTGATAGTATGCCGCTCTGTCCTTGCATCTCATACATTCAACCTACAAACCATATTATTAAACATCAAAAGGATAAGAACTTATAATGAAGTCAGTAAATAACACAAAAACAGAAAGGAGCGTCGGACAAGATTTATTCATCTTTTACAGTGCAGCAACTTTTAAAGCATTAGAAGACCTGCCAGGATTCATTATTGACAGTCGCAATCTTAACAATATAAGATATGCAGATGACACAAATGTTTTAAAACACTTTCCGGATATTTAAGTTTGCCTTCTTGCCTGATTTTAGTATCTCCCATTTGTAATTTGTATGTTGGCCTCATCCTTTTTGCTAACAACCTTGTATTCTGTTTTCTTGCAGTTGATGTTTAGTCTTTTATTCTTGCTTTCATTTACTACTTTCTCTCGAAGTTAAACCTCTAACCAAACTCGTATTTCTTTGAAAATTTATTTCTATATATCATATAGATATTAAGCATATTTTAGCTTGTGAACTGCTGTACACAAGGATGGATTTCAAAAGTTAAGCAGAGTATTGAGAGACAGAAAGATTTCGTTGGAAACAAAGAAAAGAGTACTGAATTGTTATGTGATATCTGTCCTCCTATATGGCAGTGAAGAGAAAAAACTTGAAGCAACAGAAATGTGGTTCTACAGAAGGATGCTGAGGAAACCATGGACCAAACATGTAAACAACAACGAAGAGTGAAGTTGATTGAAAAGTTGTCATGTCAATTTCATACTTTTTCACTACAACTCCAGAAAACTCCAAACGAAAAAGAAACTTACTCTTAAGATCAGGAAGAGACAGTTCAAGTTTCTGGGAACATAATGAGGAAGAAAAGCTTGGAGAATCTAATACTCACGGGACAGATGGAGAGAAAAAGAGACAGGGGAGAGCAACTCGAGACATATTTGATTGGCTTGAGCAAGTGGATGGTGAAACAGGTTTCGGAAGTTATGCCAAGAGAAAATATGTTAAGAGTACAAGGAATAGGGCTAATTGGAGATCCATAATCGTCTACGTCCTCAAAGGATACGGCACATAAAAAAGAAGGGTGTTTTCGTGTCAATAGTCGACGCCATTTGTAGTTCGCATCTTGTGTTGTTCCTTTTGCTTACAATATATTATTTCTTATAATTGATAGTCCTTTCTTCTGGCTTTCTTTTACTACATTCTGTAGAAGTTCCTGTAGTTTCTTTTTTGTTTCTGCTATCAACACTGTCGTTTGAATACATAATGTTAAAATTAAGACCGCCAATAATAAATCCTGCTAGTTATCCCATGATCATCTCAATTTAAAGTTTGATTAAGTCTGGTGAGAAGACGCATCCTTATTTTACACGTCTTTTTTTGTGTATTTATTTAATTCAATTTTCTATCCGCCTTCAGTCACTTTCTCACCGACGGGATGTGGCTCTCTCTGTCTTTTCTACAAGTATTTTCATCGCTACTGCTCTGATGAGCTTTTTACCCTGGTACCTCGACCATATGCATTTACTCGAGCTATAGATTGGCATTAAGGTTCCACTCTTTTACCGTCGAAATGTAACCGACTCGTCTACTCTAATAGTTTCTTTTCTCGCACTTCCCATTTGTAGAATTCACTTGCAATCATCCCTGATAGCTACATTCTCCAAAGGTTTAAATGCAACGTCAATTACCATCTTCTATCTACTTGATTTCCATCCATTTCTTATTATTTCTTCGACATCCCCTGTAACCTTTTTAGTCTTTCACTGTAACACCCTGCGCACCAGTGGTATTTCTGCCTTGATTGGGGTGAAATGATTATTTTTAAAAAACCTTTGAAGGCTGTTTGTTCCCAGTATGATTTCTAGATTGTCAATTCTTTCCTAAATGAATCAAGTTCAAACAGTTGTCCTAATTTTAGCCTTAATCTAAACGGGATTCTCGCTAATCCCCGATTTATCTCAACAATAATGACAAACATTAATGAAAAATGAGAGATTTCTCATCTTAAATCCTCTATTTATTTAATTAACGATCTTTCCTCAACAAAGACTCCCCCCATGTACTCAGTTCCCCTACAGACGGACAGAGAAGACTGCAAATCCTGTTGCATTTTTTAAATGACCTAAAATCAATTTTGTGGGTAGATTCTTACCATCGACGTTAAAATTATCTTAATCTGTGAAGTATAAAATCAGTCAGTCACTTAAGCGTCATACGTGATACACTGAGTAGGCAGAAGATTTTCCCGCAGTATCTTGCCATTACTTTCTGCATTAGGCTGCTTACCAACCAACTCTATAGAACTCAATCTGTTTTGGATTTTACCCATAGCTGAAAAAGGAGGGAAAAGCGATGGATTCATACCTTCCCAAGGGTATTTGCACGTTTGTGAATACAAGTAGTTCAACTTGAATTTGAACTCGGCTCTCGGATTTCTTGATCTGAGTCGATATCTACTGCACTACAAATTTAGCTCAAATAGTGTTTATAATATTTTTTGTAGTAAATTCTCAAGAACAGGAAAAAATATGTATAACTACAGTTTCAACATTTGTTTAGATATTATTCGAATCGTAATCATCGGTTTAAAAAAAAAAATATTGCCGAAGAGTGAAGGTGATTGAAAAGTTCTCATGTCGATTTCATATAATCTATTCTCTTTCAATTATCAGTTTTTCATTACAATTCCAAAAAACTCCAAATTGTCTGCATAAGGTTACAATCAATGACATTCCTTTTTAAACAAAATAACTAAACAGAAACTAGTGTATAAAATGTACCGTATTTGACGGCATATAAGGCACAATTTTTTTACTAAAAATATCTTTTAAAATTCCCCTTCGTCTTATATGCCATATGTAGGTCTCAAATTCAGAATAGTCGGCCGAAATTAGCTACCTGGCAACTTCTTTTAGCTTAGACTTTAAAGTAACCTTCATATACCTGTTGCCATAATTTAAAAGTCTGTTATGCAGATTAAAAGTGTTATCATGATAATATTCATTACTAGCAGTATAGCCCGGTGTTGCTTGGGTGTAATGAAATCTTTAAAACTAATCCATGGTCTTGGAGCTCAGACTCTTTGGACATTGGCACGAAAGGCCAAAAAGCAATAGTTGTTTCCAGTTAAAGCGAAATCGTAGACTGAAAGAAAAATGAATGGGTGTAAGTCAAATTTTGATTTCCTGGTATCGATAGCAAATAAGTTTTTTTCGTCGTAAACAGAATTTTGAAGGCTGAATAAGTCCTCTGAGTAAATGGTATCATGGCGGAGACTAAGAACTACAATTATACCTACTTAGAGCCAAACCCGAAGTAAAAACTAAAATAAAAGGGTTGAAAAAATACAGACATACAGGCAGATAAACAGACACACACACACACACACACACACACACACACACACACACACACAAACATCTTGAATTATATATATATTATCGATTTTCTGCACTATTGTAAGAACTGCAACCTTGAAACTTCTGAATATCGTTTCTTATGTCTTTGTCTATGAATGTACCAAAGTTGATTAAAATCGGACCACTCCTTCTATAACCCGACTTTTTCGATTATCGATTTTCGATATTTATCTTGAGTTCCTCGACACAAAATCTAGCTAAGAACACTCGCAGACGCTTATAGTACAACTGTGTAAATTTTCAAGAAAATCGGTTCAGCCGTTTCGGGGTCTATAGGTAACGGACACACAGACACAGACACACACACAGAGACAAAGTTCCAGTTGTAAATAAGTTTAGATATTAATTTCGTCACATTTAATATTAGTACCTTGTTTCACTAAAATTATATGCAATAGATTCAAATTATATATTTGTAAAATATATTTAATTACATTAATATTTTTCTTGTGATAACTTCCGGTTGCATTGTTATAATTTTATATCTTAATTATTCCATTAAGACGCAGGTGTACAGATCATATAAAGGAAAAGTTTTGACTGAATTTCACATCTTCAGATATGACAACAGAAAAAAGGGGTTAAGCTACACTGTTATGAACAAGACTCGTGTAATAAACTATGCTAAAGAGTATGGGAATAGAGTAGCTGCAAGATATTTGGGCTCTACAGAAAAAATGATACGTCCTTGGCGGCTGCAGGAAAAATCCGACGGCCAACAAAGAAGGGACACTGTTTAATCGTAGTCTTGGCTTGTTTAACTAAAATCATACCTCATACATATAACCAAGGTTATACCATTTAGTAATATTTTTACTTATTACTAATTTATTCTTAATTTACCCCACTGAAAATGGGGTAAACCTTATATGTCCGTGCGTCTTTTATGCCGTCAATACGGTACTTCATTTGAAATTGTATTTTTGTATATAGTCTTTTAATATTATTACAGTACGGTAGTACAATACTATATATTACGGAGGGCGTGTGTTCTTTATTAGGATTGTAAATTATACGAGTAAAATGTTTTGAAACAACGCCTTATTGCGTACACGTTTATCCGTGTTTACAACTACTTTTTCATAATTTTGGAAAAAATAAAACTGAAACCAAACAACGGAACATTGAAACGTATAGTAAAAACATTTTTATTCATACAGTGTCAATTTTATCCCTGAGTTCTTAAGGAGTTATCTGTACCTTGTTTTTCTTTATTAGGTCAACGTTTCTCCATCTTTTTACCTTTGTGAAAAGTCTTGAAATGTCGTAAATTGCGCTGCACAATTCGACCTCAAGATTTTTAGCTGAAAATTCTGAATAAGGCCTATATTTACCGTATAGGTCGACTTCCAAACGTATGGTAGGCTACCAGTGGCTCAAAACTTAGACCTACCACTAAATTAAGTTAAGCTACACTATAACTTGTGCCAAAACTGTATAAGGTCCCACCACTGAGCGACATATTGAGACACTAACCGTAATATATAAGTTGGATAGCAAACATCTACCGGTAGACATTATTTACATTGTTCGGACTGTTGCCCTCATCTTTATTGACATGTTTACGACGTTTCGGTCGTTGTACGCTCCGGCCCTCTTCTAGTAACTTCGAACCGAACTCTTTATTTTGATCACTGGAGTCTATCATTCTCATTTCATGTGTCATGCCACTTCCTGATGCCATGTAGTGCTCAAAAACACATGGCCCAGTGGATATAAGGGTTAGTTAGTTCCAGTGACTTGACTCAAAGAGTTGTGAGTTCAATACCAGGCTATAGCAGTGGTGAACAAAGTCAGTTAAAGCGTTGGTTAATTCCCAATGACTTGACCCAAAGAGTTGTGAGTTCAATACCTGGCTACAGCAGTTGTGAACAAATAATTTAGAGAGCTGAGTTAAAGGGAGATAATTACATGACATCTGAAAGTGGCATGGCAAAACATCGTTTTTTTTTATTTTTTAAAGAATTCTTTTCCCTTGGTCTTTGTATTGTAAAAACGCTATCAATTTTCTATGTTTCAAATTTTTATATGATATTTTCTTTATAACTTTACATATACATTGAAAATAATTTTTTCTTCGACAATTTATGGATAACTTTTCCAAAACTAGGGCTCTTTTTTCTGTCAATTTCATGACCATATTTTCAGTTTTGGCATTTCTTGCATTCCTTTTCTATACTGTACGTTTCAACATTTTATTCTCAGTAGAATTATACTTTTTAACCAATTCCAGATGTAGTATAACTTCCACATATGCAGTTCGAAACAAATTCTTTAATTATAATTGTTCTAATATCTTATATTTACGAAATGTATCAGCCACACCTGGAATCAACTTTAACTGAATAAGTTCGTCCTCAGTAGTCAAACCTTGAGTTACAAGTTTCTTAAATTCACAGAATCTGCCATCTGTGAAGATATTGCATAATTCATTCATCTTGTTTCTGTTTAATGGACAGAAATTTGATTCTTTCTTCTATGACAAGTTCCTTTTTAGGTTGTAAACTTCTTTTGATAATTTATGAAATTTCAACGAAAGTCAATCTTCCAATTCTTTTGCGTTTGTCATAATAGAAATTTTCATTATAGATTCACAATCTGTTGAATCTAGGAGAAGGTTGGTTATTTAATCCCAACCACCTTCCCACCGCTTGCCAATTTTTCAGGACTCCAAAACACAGGATCCAAATCTCGGCAAATTCTGATTCGTCCAAGCGACTTAAACATCCTATCAGCACCGCCATATTGTTGCGTACTGTTGTTCTATGATCAGTAATCAACTTCTTCTCCTCTAACTTTATATTCTACACTTTATTTATCCTGTAACCAACAGATACAAATTAATAAAATCTTATTTTCCAGTCCCATTAGAACTATTTTATTATTTTATATCCTCTGTTAAGATACCAAATTTGTTTGCCAAACAATTTTTAGTGTGATGTATTTGCACAGTGGTGTACTGTAATTGGTGTACAGTTATTGTTAAGAGTGCTGTCCCACCTTGTTCACGACACGGTAGTAAAGGTTTGCAATTTTACCCCCGCCATATAAGTCGGCCCCTATTTTTTAGGTTTGAAAATTCGGCTTGTTCGCGAAATCTACAGTAGTTTTCATGGTAGATATAATATCTGGACACCATCCATGCAAGCTCTTCTCGAGTTAGTATCTCATTGATACTTGAAACCGCCACGTATAGGTCCTTTTAACTAAACAATTTAGCAGTTTTACACTGACGCCATTAATACATCCCCTATGATTATTATAATTTAAAATAATATAAGATGTCGATGCTTCTATTATAATTATCAAATAACCAAGTATTTTCCAACAATATGCCGTACGTGTATTGTAAAATTATTAATATAAAATTAAACAAATTACTAAAAAAAATTAGCTTATTTGTTTCTTGCGGAACACCTAGCAGCCTGTTGACGAAACCTAGGATTGAAAAACACTGTATTAGATCGTGGCAAAAATCGTGTACAGTCAGTTTCAACGTCGATCTAAAGAATACTACTCTTATTACAAAAGAAAGTAACTTAGAAAATTCTCGAGAATGCCGACAGCAAATCTCATCAAATTATAAATCAGAGCCTCAGATTATTTCTTTTTCAAATATCTCCGTTTCTAAAAGAATTACTCCTTTCCCAAGCCAAGATATATTACTATAAAAATGTTACAAAATTAAGAGGTAATGGTTAAATTCATAAGCCATAGCTGCATCTGCTAGGGTGGTTGGGTCAGGGTTAGGAAGTTTTTCTCGTCAGAATCTATTTTGCACATTTATAAATCTACCATTCGTCAGTACGTTCAGTGTTGTTGCCTTCTCAGCTAAGTGACAAGTTTCTCCAATTAATTCTCTCACTTTTTCTCTGTGTGTGTTTGCGCGTGCGCGCGCATGTGTGTGTGTGTGTGTGTGTGTTTGTTTGTTGAATATGTGGATGGAAATCCGACAAGATGAATAGAATAAGTAAAGAACAGGTAGGAAAACTGTCTTTTATCTGATATGTTTCACTTTATCAAGTTTCTTCAGAGATTTGTTTACAGGGCACGAATTTAATTTCGTTTTAAATTTTTAAAAATCTTTGTTGTTTTTAATCGTGTCTTGTAAACATGTCAGATTAAAGACACTTTTCCTACCTGTTCTTTACTTATTCTATCACACATACACACACACACAAACATATATATAATTATTAACATGTTATTGGTCAGAATTAAATTAGACCAGTATACAGTTGTAATAAAAAGTGCTCAATACATATATAATGTAGAGCTTTTAAATATTTTCATTCAGAATTCAGCTGATTACGCAACCTTGGTTTCGGTATATGCAGACGTTCTATATTAACTGAGTCTTCAACGTTTTTTTTTTGTTTTTTTTTTTGAACGAATAACTGAAAATTTAAACTTAGGAAGAAGCTAGTCAACAAGTGGAGGCATTTTCATCCGGGTTTGTATGATCCTAAAATATATTTTTTGATGTGTTTACATCCAGACATTATTTCGGACCTTTCATTAAGCAACCATTTCTCATTTTGGAAATGATGCTATGGCTAACTTCTCTTCTTGGTATTATCTGCAGACATCACCGCATTTGGTTATATATATATATATATATATATATATATATATATATATATATATATATATATAATTTAGCATTATATTTATATTTATAAAAACAGTGACAGAGACAGGCAGACAGACGGACGAAGAGCCTTAATGCAAAAAAAATGAAGCAACTTGCGGGGGCTTAAGACATTCATAATCCCAAAATAATTACAAAATACTGAAACTTTCACTTCTTTGCAAAATTAAGGGTTATCTTATTTTTGCAAGACAGTTGTCGAGGAGTGTTGTGTAAGCTGAGGTGTTATCTGGTGATACCAGACGCCCTAAAAAAAAATTCTCCAATCGTTCCAGAACCGCTGTGTGACGTCATAGATTTTTTTCTTTTTTCCTTCTTTTTTTTTTTTTCCTTTTTCTTCCCCCCGCCCTTTTATCTCAATATGATTCATTACTCAACACTGCCTGGTGTCTACGCTGGACGAATTAAGGATCAATTTAATCTGAAATTTCATGTTATATTAGACGATGGCATCTAGAAAAATTAAGATTGTGAGGCATATTAACCTAAGTACAATTTCTCCCTAACCCCTAATCCGTATTTTCCCTTTCGGCTGTGAATCCAAGAAATAAATACATCAATAGTCGATGCTAATCATACAGAACTTCTTGAAATAAAAATGTGAACATTCTAAAGCAGTGCTTCTCAACGTTTTTAAGCAACATGGCACACAGGGGAAAATGATAATATCACGGCACACTTATAAAAATATTTAAATGATATCCATTACAATGTTAAGCAATAAAACCATAGATTAAAAAAAATTTAAACGCACATATGAACTTAATTTATTTCTATGTTTTAAATCAAATATTGATACAGCTTATTTAGTGTGAAATCAGTGACTGATGTTTTTTCGCGATTTCATTACTGTTTGGTCGAATATGCGATAAACAGACTGTCATTTCTTAAATTAAATGTCTTTCTCGTTTCTTATATTTAATGTCATTTAGAGTTAAGAAGTCCAATTTACATAAATAAGAAGTAAAGAAATTGACTTATTTGCTCTGTTCGGGCTAGTTTTTTGCTTTTTTTCCATCCTTATTGCCATGTTTATTTCGGCCGTTGTATGCTGCAGCTTCCTTCAAGAAAATTCGAACCGAACCCTTTATTTCGATCACTGGGGTATATCATTCACATTTCTATGTGCGATGCATGTAGTTATATCCCTTTAACTCAACTCTCTAATTACTTGTTCACCACTGCTGCAGTCAGGTATTGAACTCACAACACTTTAGGTCAAGTCACTGGAGTTATCCAACGCCTGTATCCACTGGGCCATGTGTCCTTGAGGACAGGTGGCTCAATTGCCATAAATCTTATAAAGCCTTTTTAGCTAATGTGGGATAAAAAGTTTAATACTTATTAATTTATTCAAATACTAACCCTGTGCCATTAGTCCTGCAAAGCACGCACGCACACACACATATATATTAATGGTCGGCAACCTACGGCCCGCGAGCCTGATTACCAATGACTCTATTTTTAACATGAGAGACGAGGCTTTCGAATTCAACAAAAGGCCTGCTGTTATCTTCCTCTGATCCCTCCAACCGAATTTGAATACTATGACCTCAAAAACACGATCAAAACCCAATCACCTCCATTTATGCGTAAAAAATAATAAAATGAACATAAAACAAAAACTGACAGCCGATTTGACCGACCGACCGGCGACAGGCATTAGGCGGGGACACCTTCAAAGGGATAATGTTGTCTCAGTCGGCTTTCTGTTTCATTCCTCTAACAGCGATCCCCCATCGCTTACCCCTGCCACCTACCCTATGTAAGTTGCTGGAATCTTTTAAATGGGCCATGTTCTTATCTTATCATACGTAAGTGTATGTTTACAACTATTTGTACTCGTATGTATGGGTATACGTGTTTCGTTTTTGTTTGATGTGTGTGTGTGGCTCGTTTGTGGTACAATTTTCAATAACAGTTTTAAACTTGCACGTCATAATTTCATTCATTTCACTTCGGTTGATTTTTTTCGCTTTGACGTATTTTGACGTTCCTTGAGGAAAAGTAATTTTTGTTAGGTGTTTTTTAATTTTAGATTTTCTTCTGTTTTTCTGATTTCTCAATGTTTATTTTCATTTTGGTATTAAATATTTAGGTTGACAGAGGTCTGCATATGTAATTTTCCTTAATTTTTTATTAATGGCCTTCATTTGTCATTATAACACGATCCGGCCAGCGGAGTCGAATGAGTTGCCGACCCCTGATATATATATATATATATATATATATATATATATATATATGCTGTGACAATATTTCGCGGCGCACAGGCGAAGAGTGTACTGAGTAACGGCGGTTGAGAAACCCTGTTCTCGAGTGAAAGAAAAATAATCGTACGCTGTCGTTGCTAAGGTCGATGATAAAAATCGAATCTTCTATTTATTTGGTGCTCCTGCTACTATATATTTAAAGATTCTTTTAAAAAAATCTAAAGAAAAATATGCAATGTTATTGATTCTGAACTGACATCTCGAAATCAGTCAATGCTGTAACAGTTTTTCTGTGTCTTTTCTATAAATACTTGTTAATTGTTCTGAGAAACTTCCCTCTATGGTACATAGACTTTATCAATTTAAGCACAGTACTAACTTGAAATCAAAGAGACGAATTCGAATGCAAGTTGAATTCCTGCATTTACTAACGCCCGAATTTCTTGTGAAGGGTATTAATCCATCTCTTTCCTTCAGCTATGGGTCAAATGACAGGACGGATTGGGCTTGGATGCCAATCAATCTACCGTAGTGAGTAATGATGACATACTGCGGGAAAAATCTTTCGAAGCGTGTATCACGTATAGCACTTAAATGACTGACTAGTATAGCGGCAAGATCTCATCATTTTACAGTTGGAACTGTTGGAAGCAACCGCAAGTTTTATGCTAACAGTTTCTTTTCTCGCGCTTCTCGCTCGTGGAACTCTTTTCCAGCTTCTTAAATTTCAGCCAGCTTTGATCTTCAAAAAATTGAATGCAATGTCAATTCTTACTTTTTGTCATTGTTTCTGTTCTTTCATTGCCCTTACTCTTTAAAATGCTTTCTTTTTCTCATTTTTCCTATTCAGGAATTTCGTCTCTGTGTCTTAGTGATTTTATTGAGGTGAAAAGATATATATATATATATATATATATATATATATATATATATATATATTTGTGTGTGTGTATGTAAGTGTCTCAATGAATAATAGACATTTTGTGCCTACTTATTTTTTTTATCCTTTCCGTTGTCTAATCAGCTTCTTGATGTTAAGATGAAAATCGTCAAGGAAAGCGACGTAGTTTATTTTATTTTATTTTTTTGATAACCTAAGTACTTCCAACATCTTCAGAGGTAAATTTTTGCCATGAGACAACCTTATTGCAACTGCCATAAAATCTGCATTCCGTGGCGATAGTGCTTTTAAAAAATACGCGCGCATGCGCTCTGTTAGAATTATTTCAGAACTTTTATTTATCCGTTGTTGTTATGAAATTTTTTGACAACAAACAGAATTTATTATGAATATAGCAACAACATATTATAGTGCATATAACATAAATATGTATATTGTTATGGTGAAACACACCAATTCCTCAAATAATGGACTCTCCTATATTAATAAGAGTTAACAGGAAGTTAACTCGAGAAGTTCTTGGGAAGTTCATAGGAGTTCTTAGAAGTTCTAGAGAGTTCTTTAGACTTCTATTATATGGCACGATTATAACTTTCCGTGCGAAAACTACTCCACAACATATATAATAATAATGTACATTATTTAGATTGTTCGGACTATTTTCCAAATCTTTTTACAACGTTTCGGCCGTTGTACACTCCGGTCTTCTTCAGATCAAGTCCCTGGAACTAACCAACGCCTATATCCATAGGGCCATGTGTCCTTGAGGACCCAAAGAGTTGTGAGTTCAATACCTGTCTACAGTAGCGATGAACAAATAACTTAGAGAGTTGAGTTAAAGCGTTTGTTAGTTCTAGTGACTTGACCCAAAGAGTTTTGAGTTCAATACCTGGCTACAGCAGTGGTGAATAAATAAGTTAGAGAATTGAGTTAAAGGAAGATAACTACATGACTAATGGAAGTGTATCGCAAATGGAATGAGAATGATATACCCCAATGATCGAAATAAAGGGTTAGGATCAAAATTCCATGCATATGAAGAAGGCCGGAGCGTGCAACAGCTGAAACGTCGTAAACATGGGAATAAAAATGAGAACAACAGTCTGAACAATGTAAATAATGAAAATACTACCTCATCTCAGAAGTGTAGACAATTCACATTCATGCAATTTTAACTTTCTACCAATATCCAGTCATTTTCCTCATATTAAAACGTTTGTTTTACGGTCATGCATCGACACAGCTGTATTCACACGCTAAAACCTCGTTGCTTCTGGCCCAACCCCACCGTATTATAGGCTACCCCAACCAACCTACCAACAGGAAAAGAAACTTGAAGCATTCCATCTATGAACTAATTTTTGAGAACACCTTCCAAGCTGAGCAAAAGAAGAAGATATGTAGGGATCTTCTGTTATGTATCGTGTCTCTTCAGGGGTTTGGCAATCATGACTCTCCACAACTTCTTGTCCTTTGTAGCTCTTAATAAATTTTGTCTTTTTGCCATCACTCCTCAACCCTGCTCCGTTATCGATTCGCTCAAGCTCACCATGTTATGCGTTTCTTTCCGGCATCTCTCTTGCCTTCAATCTGTCCTGCGACTATCGAATTTTCCAAGCCCCCTTTTTTCTTAACACTGTCCACTTCTTTGTAGCTTTGTAACATTTGTCTTTTTGCCACCTCTACCAAGCTCTGCCCCACCATCCATTCACTTAAGATCTCCAGATAGGTTGGTAGTTTCTTTCCTCTGGCCCCTTGCCTTCAATCTGTCATGTGAGTATCGAAGTTTCCAAGCCCATGTTCCTCCTCATACACAGGAATTCAACTGTCTCTTCCTGATAAACGTAAGTCTTTTTTTGTTGTTACTGTACCTAGAACTTCACTTTTGCACACATATTCTTAGCATCCTTCTGTAGAACCACATTTGTTACATCAAGTCTCTTCATCTGTGAAGAGATTACCCAGCATTCACTGCCATATAGGAGGACTAATATCACATAACAGTTAAATACTCTTAGTTTCTACTGATATTCTTTAATACTTTGCTCAGTTTTTGGAAATAATCTTTCACTAGCCCAATGCACTTTCGGATTTACGTGTTACACTTTCCATTCTCTGTTAATATGCTTCTAAGATATTTACACTGTTGCATCTACCTGATTTCGTTATCGCCAATGTGTAATTTCTATTTTGGGCTGTTCCTTTTGCTAACTGTTGTGGATTCCGGGTAAGAAACCGTACAAAATATTGAACAACAAAACAGATATGGAGATAGAAAAGTAGGTTATATTAAACGTAATACACAAACTTGAACGCAGGTTAGTAAATCCAGGAATACTATTAGTAAGAAATAAATATATACAAGTCTTGAAGTGAAATCGTTGGAAATTTTATATCCAGTGTATATTATTCTAGCTGAGTGGAGCTCAGAGCTACTCTGACTTTTGATGCGGTAGCCTCTGGGTAACTTCGGTATCTCTCGGTAATTTACGTATCAGTTCCGGTACTCTCCGATAACTCACACGGATCTCTACGATTACTGCCCAACTCTCTATGGCAGGGCTATATGTATATTCAGTCGAGTCCATTATCATATACAAAAAGGGTAGATCTCACAACACTAACAAACATGCATTCTGTCTTCTTACAATCAATGATTAATCCTTTCTTTTCGCTTTCCTTCACTAACTTATGTTGGGGTTCTTTGAGTTGTCCTTTCTGTGTCTGCTATCAACACTGTGTCATCTGCATATCTTATGTTGCTAAGATTGTTACCACCAGTAATGAATCCTGGGATGGCTTCTAATTCTCTCGACGTGATGTAATGATTTACAAGCTTGTCTCGCTAAAATCATTGCAATTAAGTAGTGAGATCGATCTTCACTGGGTGCCCCATACTTTCGACCTTGTGCCACACCTAAGCTACACCTAAAAAATCACTTAATTTTTTCAGAATCGCCTCATCTCCTCACTGAGATATGATGTAGCACAAGGGCTAGAGACAAAATTGCTCAGTCCCAGCAACCGTTGTCTGCGCTAGCCTTAGTGGCGACCACTCTTCTGTTGCTTCAACCTCAGGCATGTGTTCCTCGAGACTGGGCACCACTCAGTATAGGTTGAAAAGTCTGGTGAGAAGACTCGTAACAAGCGGTTTGTTGTTATAACCGTTGATCCAAACATATGAGTCACGGCGTTCTCATTTCACCATCGGCTTTGTTTAAGCAACTTATGTAAATAAATATACAGTACCTTCCGCTGTTAAAGTTGGCCTGATAAATAAAATAATCAGTTTCAGATTTGGCGAGTGATATTAGTAAACGGATCTCTCCTGTTGTGGAGCTAGCGCGGGAGTGGATTTCTTTGACGTGGACACTAACGTTTGTTTTATTAGTTAACTGGAAGACGCTCTAAGTTTTATTGCCATTTTATTATATTTTGTTTGTCTTATTAGAAAACGCGAATTAGGATTTTTTTAAAATTGGGTCTCTAAAAATCTCTTTTAGTAGGTGGTGCTTATTTTGCAGAAGTCTTACTCCTCCGCAGAAGACGCAGGGTGCTATTTACTCATGAAAGAACTTTTAAAAAAAGGAAGAAAATATTACATTATTATTATTATTAATAATAATAATAATAATAATAATAATGCTTATTATTATTTTTATGGTGTTTACTATAAACGATGATGATTTTTATTATTATCAAAGTTGATTTTTATTATTACTGATTTTTAGTACAGATAATTTTCACTGATGCTGATTATTATTAATTATTTTTATTATTAATATTAATAATGATAATGATTTTTATTAATGATGATAAATAATGATGATTATTATTATTAATGATGATTATTAATAATAATGATGATTCATAGTGTTAATTATTATTATTATTATTATTATTATTATTATTTCATTTTCATTCGATTTCTTCAATAGTCACACTAACTACCAACTATGCAGAAAGACATAAGGCCGGTCGTGGGATGTTGTTATGGCTACATTTCATTTATTTTTCTATCTTTGATAACATCCCTAGCGTTACATATACAAAGTTCTCCTTAGTGTGAAGGCTGCACTTAACAAAACATTTTTGTATATCTCTTAAGCTGGGGTTACATTGAGATTCTTTCAATGTGCTGTTTTGTTCCATTTTCTATCATTCCAAGTGCACCTACTATCGCTAGTACTATTCTTGTTTTCAATTTCTACATTTTTTTCTTTTCAAGTTCCAGGTTTTTATATTTTGATAGTTGTTTCAAATTCTTTGGTTGCTATGTTACAATCCGCTGGACAAGCTATATCAATTAGTAGGCAAGTTTTTTCTTTTTGGTTTTTGACAATAATGACAGGCCTATTTGCTTCAATTTTCCTGTCTATAATCCCATGCATGAAATCGTTCATTTCTGTAACCGGTGCTGGGTGATGTTCATACCAGTGTTTGTTAACATATTTTCCAAAGTGTTTACATATTGTCTACTGTAAATATTGCCCCACTCTATCGTGACGATTTTTATAATCATTTGCGAAAGGTACTGGACATCCTGAAATTAGATGGTCTATTGTTTCCTGGTATTTGTTACAGAACCTGCATTTTGGATCCAGATTATTATGTATGAAATTTGCCTGAAAGCTCCTAGTGAAAAGACTCTGATCTTGTGCTGCAAGAATAAAGCCTTCAGCCATGCTCATTCAGCATCCCCATCTGTAATTCCATCTCATGTTTGTTCTGGTATATTTTTCATTCGTTCTGTCTCTTGCACAGTTCAATCTGTTTTTTTGTTATGTTCTTTAGCGCAAGCCCATATTTTTCCAGAACTGTATAACCTCTACCATTTTTTTTTTTTTTGTGGATATGGCAGAGGAGATGTCAACCCTGAAATAATGTTAATGATAATAAAAAAGGATGTGCCGTAAAACAGAAAACAAAAACAACTGAAAGAGAGACTGTCTTCGATGTTGATTTTGAATTGTTAATGTACAGAAACTTAATTTAGAAATACAATCTTTTTATAAGAATGCAAAGGATATCATTTTACTAATGAAATAGTAATAATTTGAAACTTTTGAAGAGAAATGGATTTTGAAACGATAAGAATTGATGTTAAAATTAAGGATGTTTTGATCTAGAATTTATTTTTTAAACAAGACCTCTGTAGTTGCCAAAAAGAATGTCAGAATAATTAATAGCAAGGTGATAAAACAATAGCGTTTTATTGTGATCCTCGAAAACCGATCGATGGAAAAGTAAATTGTTTATTCCCGAGAAAGTTGAAATTGTACTTTAAAAGTATGTCATGAATGGGCGTTAATGTATTGGAACTAGGGAGAGGTCGATAATCAGGTTGTATTCTGAGACCACCAGCCTCTATTTAAGCGCGTGTTTGCGCAAGCACAGACAGAAGTACCGAGAAAGAATCGACGAGAAGTAACAAGACGATGAGAAGAGAAGAAAGAGTCGACGAAGAGAGTCGACAAGAAGCACCAAAAGAGCGTGGATGAGAAGAAACGAGCGAGAGTCAAGAAGCACTGAGAGAGAGTCGACAAGAAACACCGAGACGTGTTGATGAAACGAGAAGCACAGAGAGACGAGTCGATGAGACGCTATGAGACGAGTCGATGAAACGAGATGATACGAGAAGAGAGTAGAAGTTGGGGGTTCGATGGCCTTCGAATGAAGTCGAATTGAGTTAAGAGATGTCAGAGACTGAAGGAAGCGTCTGCTGTGTGTGTTGCTGATACTGAGGGCGAAAAAAAGAAATACCGGTGCTAACATCTAAATACCACTACTCCTACTACTACTACTACTATTACTACCATTACTACCACTGAGAACCGGAACGAAGGTTGTAATAGTTGCGCTAAAAAAGGGTTAAGCGAAGGACGCATCTCTCCTTTACCGAAATTATTCGAAGTATTTGTGTTTTATTTGGTTATTGTTCATATACAAGAGACATTCAACTTTGTGCAACAAGAATTTTGTGTGTGTGTGTGTGTGTGTGTGTGTGTGTGTGTGTGTGTGTGTGTGTGTGTGTGTGTGTGTGTGTGTGTGAGATATAAAAAACTTTTTGTCCTTCCAAAATCGCATTGACTTGGTAATATTTATTTTTCTGTTAATCCGATTCTCACCCGACGAACTCGCAGGTCGACCGACGGAGAGATTCTGGGTTTCTACGATGTGATGACCGCTGTTCTAGGATCAAACAAAATCACAGCGTGGCTAGAGGGTGACATCGAATTGACATTGGGAACCGGAGACTTGTGTCTAACCCTTAATACTGGACCTTACCGGACCAACGGCCGGTTTGGTGAAGTGCGTCAATGAGGTGAGGATACAGTGTTGCATGTAGAATCTTGATCTTTTTTATAGTGACTTATTCTTTGATCTTTCAGTTGTATTGCTTACTTTATTTTTTTCTTTAGTTGACAGGACTTTATTTTCATACATAATATTGTATTTCCTTTCGAAATTTTTTTTTGCCTTTTTTAGTTCTTACATTTATTCCTCTTGCCAGTTCATCGAGTATGATAATCCACTTCTAAGATGTTCGATTTCTTTATGGTTTTCTTTTCCAATGTGGATCTTCTTTTCTGTGAGAGTACCTTGTTTTTACTTTGATGTTGCTGATGCATATATTGCTTCATTAAGATTTATATGAGTGTCTTCTTCATCTAGAATTAATTTGAGTGCTGCATTGTAGAGTTTAGTAGTTTTGAGGTTATGCTTTGTTGGCAGTAACTTTGGGAGTTGTCCTCGTTCCTTCATTGTAATATTTTGTGTCTGACTTATATGGCTCTTGATTTCTTCCTTGGATTCTTGCGTATCATTCTAGTTCTCCGTAAAATAATTATGTTCAATGTGTTTTGAACTCGTTTCATTGTTGTCTCGTGACCGACCAAAATCACGTCTTTCCAACACTTCTAATCTTTCAGCATTATTTTCACAGGGATTTCTGTGTATTTCGGTTTCTTCATGATGACCTGTGGCATGTGTGATGTTACTATTTTTTTCTGATTCCGATTCCCTTTCATGTTTTTTTAATCGTCTATTCTGGTTGCAATTATTTTTATTTCTTTAATTTCAGCCTTTGCCACTCGGCTATTTCGCATGGGGTACCTTTTACATTGGCTAGTTAATTTTTGTCAATATACTTTCTAATTGTTTGTTCAACCTTTCCTCGCCAAATGTTATATGTTTGGCTAGTGATGTTTTTGTGAGGTTTGAGTAACGCTTCATGAATTGCAGTCATTATGACCAGTCATAACGACTTTGTACTCCTCACGAGACCATTCTGTTTGTTCTTACATTAAATGTACGGTTATGGATCTAGCTAGAGAATTTGCAAGGCCATAATTGGGATTATCCTGGTTGTAGGGACCTGAGGATTTATTCATTGTGTAAGAGTTTGTTACTATGGCAGATTTTTTCGACCTTAGGTTGGTTCCCTCTTGAAGGACGGGCTCCATGATTATCCACTGGAAGAGCCATACTTAACTTTTTGCTCCTATTTTTAATTCTCATATTAGTTCACACTCCACCCACATCTATTGAACAGGTGAAGAGGCTCATCCCTTGTTTCCTGTTAAGGATGCGGTTTCTGGTTTTCTCTTTTCCAATCTTTTCACTCTTTTCTTTTTTTCTTTTTTTCAATTGGAGTAGATAGACTAAACTATCGCCCGGTTCACACTCCACCCACATCTATTGAACAAGTGAAGACGCTCATCCCTTGTTTCCTGTAATACTGTTTAACGGAGTATTTATATTTTATTTTTTTGAATTGATAACATATTTGTATACAATATACATATATATATAGAGAGAGAGAGGGGGAGAGAGAAAGAATAAAAAGTGTGAGAGGCGGTGAACGTTTTGTTTAGTGTATAATTATTGTTTTTGTTATTATACATGTTATGATACTTTAAGTGCCTATAATGGTATTTACGACGATACACGTATTTCGCGTCTAAGGCGAATAAATTTGTGGCTTTACGTATCGAGTTCCTTTTGTTTCTGATGGCCAAGTTGTTGTTTAAAAATAAGTAAGTAGAAAAAAATAAGAAAATAAATAAAATCAGTAAAATAAAATAAAATAAGATAAAAATAAATCAAATGTTGGCGTGTTGAATAGTCTGTGTTTTCTCACATCAACACGTGTATAAATGGATAAACAGAAAAATAAATAAACAGATGAATGAATCAAATGCTTACCCCAATTTGGAATGATGATTTTGGTCTCGGGTTCCCTCCTTAGTACGTTAAAATTATCTTCTAATCGCATATATATATATATATATATATATATATATATATATATATACGATAGAAAAAAAACAAAAACAAACAAACAAAAAACAAAACAAAAAAAAACACGATACAATTTATACGATATTCTTTCTTAGATTACGTTTTCTGTTTCTTTTGTCGATAATACTATTTTCGACGAGATTAATGAATAAGTAACTGAATATACAAATGGGCGAACAAATGATTGATTGACCGAATACAGTTGGTGTATATATATATATATATATATATATATATATATATATATATATATATATACACACACTGAATATACAAATGGGCGATTATTCATTAATCTCGTCGAAAATAGTATTATCGACAAAAGAAACAGAAAACGTAATCTAAGAAAGAATATCGTATAAATTGTTTCGTGTTTTTTTTTTGTTTTGTTTTTTGTTTGTTTTTTTTTTCTATCGTATCGTTTTATAACCTGTGGTATTGTTTCTTTTTTAAGAAAAAATATCATAGTTTAAAAATATTCCTTCGAAATATCGACAACTAAGGCATATATGAATAATAAGAAAACAAGTTGATTAATCAATCAGGATCATTTAAAGGAGAATCAGATAAATTAAATAATTATAATCCGAAGAATAATTCATGTTTAAGTTAAATAGTAGTAATAAAAGTAACAAAATTTCATATGCGTAAAAAAAGTTACATTCTGGATGTAATTCCAACTGCGTCTTTATATTATTATTATTATTATTATTATTATTAATAATAATAATAATAATAATAATAATAATAATAATAATAATAATAATATTGATCGGAAGTTCAGCCAGGTCAATACGTAGCTGGGTAACCGCTGGGGGATATCAGGTGCCATCTAGCAAGCCAGCGATAGATGCCGTTTTACTACTTATTACTAACTTCGACATGTGGAAGTGATTCTATACCGCCACAAGTTCTATCTGGATGAGTGGATGATGAGGAGGAAAGCTTTTTACCTTATTTATTAATTTACTCCAACTAATCCAGACCCCATTAGTTTCTTATAATTAATAAAATTTGGAATTATTCTCAAACTGAATTAGCGAACAGGTTGTCATGTAAATATTACCCTTTTAATTTAACAAATAAGGCAATAAATTAGGGACAAAACTGAAGACAGATGTGCTTTTCAGACACAGTGTGTGTTGTGGATATCGTCTCGGAACAAGAAATCGGAGAGCCGAGTTCGAATTCTAGTTGAATTCATTGCATTCACTTACGTGCAAATATCCTTGGGAAAAGTATTAATATGTCCCTTCTCCCTCAGGAGAGATTGGGTTCTTGGCTGGCAAGTTTGGTAACCTACTGCGGGAAAATCTTCTGCCGAGTCAGTCGTGTCTTTTTCGGGACATAATCGTCCAAGCATGTATCACGTATGGCACTTAACTGACTGACTGATATATAACGTACATCCGTAGCGGATAATTGAAAAGTAACTCCCTATTTTTTATGTCTGAGTGGCCTACCAGCAGTCCTGTCTTAACACCCGGTAACTTTTTCTTTGGGTTGGTTAAAGGAGAAAGTCTACTATAAGAAACCAAGACTTCCTGGGCAAATCGAGAAGCTACAGGGTGGGGCAGAGCAATTTGCTTATTTGAACTTGGACCGAAACTTCAGAGTACGATTAACTCAGTGTATTGAGCAGAATGAACGCCATCTGACTGATGTCATCTTTAAAGCTTGTAAAACATAAAATTTAAATGTTGTAATTGATGCTGTTTAAAGAATTACATGTATAACTGCATTACTTTTGTTTTATTTGTTATTCCAAATAAGCAAGTTTCTCTGCTTCACCCTGTAGTAACGTAATTTGGTGTCGATTTAAAATAAAACCTCATGCTAAACGTTTCTGCATCTCTTGCACTAACATACGCGGTATCCGCACTAACTTCCTCAGCGTTGATTCATTCCTTCACACTAACTCACCTGATATCTTGGCCCTATGTGAAACTAACCTTAACCCTTCTATCCCCTCTTCTGAGTTTGACGTTCCTGGCTACCTTCCCCTTTTCAGGAAGGACTCCAATGTACATATGCATGGGCTTGTGTGTATGTCAGCGAACACCTCCCCCTAGCTAGGGCGACATCCCTTGAATCCCCGGATCATTCTTTCATGTGCTTCCGCCTCTCACCTCTAAGCTCGATTAGCTATCTCTTCTTTCTCTACCGCTCGCCTTCCTCCCTTGACTGATCGTTACTTGACAGTATCTCTGACAATATTGCCAAAGCCATTTCTTCCCATCCCTCTGCCCATATATTCTTGTTTGGTGACTTTAACGCCCACCACACCAAGTGGCTGGAGAACTCTGTCCCCGACCCTGCTGGTGTTCACACCATGAATTTTTCAATCACCCAATCCCTTACGCAAGTGGTGAACTTCCCCACGCATTTCTCCGACAACCCTAACGGAAGGGACTCACTGCTAGACCTCTGCTTCACTTCCATCTCAGACTCTTGCACTACCAGACAACTCTGCCCACTTGGTAACTCTGACCACACTGTAGTTTCCGTCAACATTTCATTCCATTCCCACCCAACCCAAGAAATCCAGGCAAGTAGAATATCCTACTGCTCCCAAAGAGCAGACTGGGATTCGTTCCGAGACTTCCTCTGTGACGTCCCATGGAACAACGTTTTTAGTCTTCCCATCGAAGAATGTGCATCCGAGGTCTCCTTCTGGGTTAAGGCTGGCATCGATGCTTTCATCCCTGCCAGGAAATTTCAGCTTAAATCTCGTTCGTCTCCATGGTTCTCGCCCGCTTGCTCGACCGCCATTGCCCACCAGAATAATTTCTTCCGACTCTGTCGTAGCTACGCGTCGAACCAAAACAGACGCCTTTTCGCTTCAGCTCGTAATAAGTGTAAGAATGAAGCAACGCATAGCATCGTCTAAGTTCGGCACCAAAGACTACTGGCGACTCTGTAAAAGAGTACTCAACAAGAGCAAGTTCACAATACCCCCACTAATAAACAAATTTGAGGTCCTCACCTCCCCAGCGGACAAGGCTGAATGCTTTGCCCGCAGATTGTCGAACAATTCGAGACTGGACTCGTCTGGAGTTTCTACACCCGACTTCCCACCTAGAACTGATGCTCAACTGAATGACGTTCATATTACACCCTCGCTTGTCTCTAAAATAATCTCAAAACTTGACCCTCACAAAGCGAGCGGAGGGGACGGAATCCCAATCATAGTCTTAAAGAAATGTGCCCCCGAACTTTCCTCCGTACTTTCTAAGCTCTACAACTTCTGCCTATCTGCTTCCTGCTTTCCTGCCTGTTGGAAATCTTCCTCTGTAGTTCCTATATTTAAAAACACTGGAGAACCCTCGGACCCCGCAAATTACCGACCTATCAGCCTTCTTCCGATCTTTGGCAAAGTGTTCGAAGCCATTATCAACGCCGAGATGGTTCAGCATCTCACAGAACACAGGCTCCTCTCGGACAAGCAGTATGGTTTCCGCTTCACCAGGTCTACTGCTGATATGCTAACGACCATCACCGAGTACATATATCAGGCACTCGACAGGAATGGTGAAGCCAGAACCGTTGCCTTGGATATCTCTAAAGGGTATTTGTGCGTAAGTGAATGCAACGAATTCATCCAGAATTCGAACTAGTCCTTCTAATTTCTCATTCCGAGCCGATATCCATTCCAGCCTAATGGACATCCAGAGTTTAACATACATGTCTATAAATCTATCATGCTTTGAAGAGACTGATTAATACCTTTCCCAAGGGTATTTGCGCGTAAGTGAATACAATGGATTCAACTGGAATTCGAACTCGGCTCCCCGGTTTCTCGTTCCGAGCCGATATCCACTGTACCACAACGCACATCCATCATATACTATAACAGTGACAGGATTACGTAAGCCACATTCCAAAGATAGGCCACATACTATACTGGCATCAGTAGCTGTTATATTTCCTGCATAGCCCCCAAAACATAACTTCTTTCTCTTTCTTACGCTCATACAATACCACGCAGTAACCCTCTGCCTTGGTTCGCTCTTGGACCTTATATTGGGTGAACATCAGTAAAAATAAAAATTGTAGCGATTACGAATATTTGGGATTTTCAAAAAAAGTGTAAATTGCTGATGATCCTATATATTCATATTCCAAACATTTAATTTCCCAAAGACTCATGGATTAAAACTTGTAAAAAAAAACAATGACACAAAGAATTTCCGTTTTTCCTTTTACATTTATTTTTCTGTCATTAAACTTGTATATCCAGCAGTGAAGGTCAAGGAACTAGCGCTGTATTTTTTTACTTCCAGACAACGAAGCCATATCTCCAATAAAAAAAAAATGTCTGCCATTGACGATCCCAGAAGAATTAATTTATTTTCCAGACTCAAAGATAAACTTTGTACCATTTAGTATATAATGCCCTCCCTTTTCAAGATTAGAAATGATCGTGCGATACCCATAGAGAGAAAGAAAAAAGATCTTTCTTTATTTAAAAGGAAGTGCCAACCTCATTCATATATGACTTTGCCATTCATCTTCAATCCTTAATAAAAACAGCAGCAAGCGTCCTAAGTTAACTGAATTCGGAGATGAAGTATTTTCATTATTAATTTTATTTGTCATGTTAATGTTTTGCTTTTCATTACAACTTTTTCGGTCGAATAAGCCTCAGCCTTTAAAATGCTCTGACATAAGAATAAAAAAAGTAGCTTGCATTAAGTTATTTCCTTTCTTGGAATTAAATCTCGGTCGGTCATTTCACTTAATTTTAACTTTTTATCACAGCTTTCTAGGCTGAAGGAACCTAAAATGTAAGGAGCCAGAAGTATTCGTGCTTTTTATCACAAATTTATCGTTCATATTCCAGAAAACCATTAAAGTAACAGGCATAAAGTAAAAATAAACTGCATTCTGACAGATTTTTCCCTCATTAATGAATCTGTCTTGAATACATATATTCAGGAGAAATGTGCTTGTATACCGAGGTCGCCCAACCTCTGGCTTTGTCGGATTTTCCACTATCGGGCGGAGAGTAACTCAGACGAGGCTATGCATGAAAGATGCTCACGAAAAGAAAACTTATACTGGGCATCAGAAAGAGACAACTTAGTTTTCTGGGGCACGTAATTAGGAAGGAAGGATTGGAGAATCTAATACTCACAGGGCAGATAAAGGGAAAAAGAGACAGGAACACGCGGCACGAGACATACCTAATGCGCTTGAACAAGTAAATAGCAGAGCGAGGTTTGGGAAAGATACCAAGAGGAAAAATTTTAAGAGTGACAGGGGATAATGGCAATTGGAAGTCAATGATCGCCTACGTCCTGAAAGAAGACGGCACAAGAAGAAGAAGGGCGACTTTCACATACCATGCATACCATTTTCTCCAAGACGGCAGTAACCGTTTTTTGTTTTTTTTTATTTTGTTTTTTTTTTTTCCACTTGTTATTTTCTGGACATTATTTAAAATTAAATATAACGAATTAAAAAAAAATGAGTGGAGTTAACTGTATTATTCCTCATGATAACACCCGACAACAAATTAATTGAAAACTTCTAGGTTACTTTGTTCTTTTGGTAAAATAACCATTTTAATAATTACATTTAGTTTTTTTAATTTTAAAATGAATTAATTATGCTTCTTTAAAGTTCTTCTTATGCTCTTATTTATTTATTACCAGATTACATGGTAAAATTCTAATATGTACATTCTGGTTAGTAGAATATACATTCCTGGCGTAAATATGTCATGACTATAAGCCTTTAGTGAGCGACCACCTGTCGTAAGCGACCAGGTTCCACTGTATGTATGTATATATATATATATATATATATATATATATATATATATATATTTTACATCAGCCCATCATGTAGTTCGTCTAAAGTGAACGTGGTAACAGGAAGCTTCTTTGTGATGGTTACATTTATGGAGCAGTGGATATTGGCTCGGAATGAGAAATCGGAGTGCTGAGTTCGAATTCCAGTTGAATAAGTTGCGTCCACTCACGCGCAAATATTCTTTGGAAAGGTATTAATCCGGCACTTCCCCTCCAGCTATGCGTTAAATAGCAAGACAGATTGGGTTCTATAGCCTTGTTTGGCAACCAGTCTACCACAGAAAATAATAGCAACTTACTGCGGGAAAAATCTTCTACTCAGTTTCTTTCGAGACATGATCTCCCAAGTGTATATTTCGTATGGCACTTAATCTAACATTTTTGTGACGAAGAAAGAACTGATAAGTTATGAATGTCGGAAACGCCGGCATTGTAATGTCAGAGTTAAATTTTGGAAAATGAAAGAGCTGGCTGTGTAAATGATCACACCCATACTGCAGACATACGCCGCTTGTACGGCAGGAAATAAATAGGAAGGCAATTAACACTCAAGAGACCACACAGTAAATTAGGTTTCTCCACTCATTTTTCTATACCTAAATTTAAATGGAAAATTTAAAAATTAATAAGTTATCTGCAAGCCTTATAATTAGCTTTAATTGAAAGCCAAGGGATTAAATTTAGTAATTCCAGTAAGCAAAATACCCTGGTGTATTTTAAACTGAAATTATATTGATCAGAATCAAAAATTTTATAAATTTAAAAACAAGTTTTCAAATTTTCCGCCATTTTTCATCGATTGCAAACAGAAGCCAATCCTCGGTTTAAAAAAATCTTACAAAAATAAAATACATCTCGCTGACACATTATTTTCTTCAAATTACCGAATTTAAACTTACTTTAAGTTGACTTGAAACAAGAATTAATTGCTTATTGCTTGAAAAATGTTTCAAAAAGCATTTCTCAATTACGGTAGCCTTGTTATCACAGCTGTCAACACCTTATCAGCACCTTAGCAGCAGCCGACAACTGATGATTTACAGTATCCGGCCAAAAGTATGGAAGATGATAGGCAATATAATCATCAATTCTTAACTAAAAAAAAGAACAACAGTTCTTTAAAAGATTTTTTAAATATTTTTAAAACTTTATAAATAATAATAATAAAAAAAATGAAAACAATTATTTTAAAATTTTATTAGTAATGGAAAAATATTTTTCTTATGACTATAATGTCCTTAATTATTATTATTTATTGTAGCAATTAAAAGCTTATCAAATTAAATTACATCAGAGTTTTATAGCATTTTTTATTTTATTCTTCGGAGCAAATTTTCGGATAGTGCCGAATAATTTTAAATAAAAAAATAAATGGTTTATACTCCTCGATGAGAATGCGTTTAACTAATAAAAATTATTTGCAGAAATTAAAATTTATTAAAATTTTATGAATTTACGTGGAGTGGGGTTAACAGAGTTTAAAAAATAATTCATGAATATTTTTAAAAAATAATAATTTCAAAAATAATTTCACTTATTTGTGAATGAGTACTGAAAGTTTCATTAAAATCCGACAATTATTTCATTTTTGCGACAATTTCCAAAGTAATGTGTTTGTCACCGAAAAAGTGAGTTAGGTAAAAAAATTATCGATTGCAAACAGTCGTAAGATTTTCTGCAAATCTAACTCAAATGAAAACAAAATTTTCTGCCAAAATTTCGAACATGTTGAAAGGGATTAAAAAATTTAATAAAATAAATTAAAATTACTTTGATTTTTCCTCTTAATAATATGAACATTTTGATGGAAAAAGTTCGTTTTATTAAGTTTTGGACCTTTTTAATTCATACTATGATGGGGATTTTTGTGATGTAATGGAGGTACCTACAGTACCAGAATTACGAACTGTACGAACTTGTACGAACAAGTAATGCATGTGTTAACAAAAGAAATTGCACAAATGTGTACATAGTTAAAGAGGAAAGGAAAATAAAAAGCTTAGCCATTAAGAAGAGTTCTGCGGTGCATATCAGGTTAAAACCAGAAATGGGTTAAATAGCAGGGCAGATTGGGTTCTATAGTCTTAGTTGGCAACCTGTCTATAGAAGAAAGTAATGGCAACCTACTGCGGGAAAATCTTCTGACCAGTCAGTTATGTCTTTTTCGAGACATGATCGCCTAAACGTGTATGGCATATTAATTAACTGACATTAAGAATGTGCTTTTTGTGCGTGTGATACACGTGTGTGTGAGAGAGTTTAGTCGTCAGTGGTCCAAAGAAACGAAGGTGCCCTAGCGGAGACGCCTGCGTCAACGTTCTACTACATCTTAGAGCAAAAGAAGTTAAAAAAGAAATGTTTGTCTTTTTATGTAACTAAAACAGCGCCACCTTATAAGCGTTTGGAGAAGCCATGTAGGGTAACACACAGTTAAAATCTACCTTTAGTTGCTCTTGGGCCTTGAACATCTCTTTGGCATATCCAAATTACCAGCATCAGAATTCTTGCATGTTGGAACCATTATAAAGTAAAACTTATGAAATGCTTCATTCTGCGCTTGGCCGCTTAAAACTAACTGCGGATGAGGAAGCCCACTATCGCTAAAAGTACATTCAAGTATACAAAACAATATGTAAATAAGTTACTGAGGTGTAATGAAGTCGAGTTAAAAATAGACTTTATTGTCGACATATTAAATAGAAAAATATTTGTTCGAGGGCAACTGTTTTCTCGCCCACCTCAAATCATTAAATAACAAAAAGAAAACTGCAAACGACAACAATCTTATTAAATTGTGTCACGGAACGGCGACATGTAAAACGTGGATAAAAAACAAGAAGCTTCCCGCCAATTTCACAGGCTCAACACTGGTTTTAATTAAGCGGACAAATTTAGAAGACGGTAAATGGAGATGCGGGTGCGTAAATGATTAAAAAAAAGCCTGGTAAATAAAACTGGTGAGTCGAGTTCAAATTCCGTTTGGAAACTAAAGGGTGACTGAAAAGTATCTCCCTATTTTATGCACTTTCCCGTCTAATTATAATTTCACGAAACAGTAAAGTCCATCATAGAGAGTTACTTTTCAATCCCTTTGTACAAAAAATTAACTGGACTTCAAAAAAAAAAAAATTGACCAAATAGGAACTGCGATGAGGGAATAATTGTTGTAGATATAGTATTATTTACATTGTTCAGACTGTTGTCAGCATCTTTTTTTATATATTTTAATAATTTCACTTCAAACAAGGTGGGACCGCCACTGGTGCGCAGGGGGTTACAGTGAGATAACTGTCTGGATACAGAGTGAGGGGGTATTGAAGAAAGGATAAAAGATGAACAGGATTCAAGAAGATAGAAGACGACAGTTGACATTGCATTTAAATTTAAATTTTTGGAGATGATAGCTATCAGGGAAACAAGTAAAAGAAAGGGAGTGAAGCTATAGGGAGCCGTTTAATTTTTCTTTTATTTGCCTTGTGTCAGACTTAACCGAACTCTCTACAGCTTACAAGTCTTATCCAGAATTATAATCATCAGAAGGTTGGTTGTCGGCAGGATGGAATAGTGTGGAATAGTGTAAGAATAAAATATACATTTTGCATTTTAAAATAGAAATTTATTAAGGAGAAAGAGTAACATAAGTTGTAGGAGTTAATGTGCAATTAGAAACATTATTAAGAGATTAAGGGTAGAGTTCGTACAAAATATTCTTAGTAGTAATTGTTGAAAGAGATAAGGAGAAAGAGAAAGAGGACAATGTCCGAGTCGCTTGAAGTTGAAGTTACATTTTAGATGTTTCGTCTCGCGATTCCCATCTGACTCTCTGTCTTAACGCTGACCGAGGCCTTTTAAAGTATTCAGATTTTCGCACTTGCTCACGAAGTTCTCAAGTCTTGCAAGTCGCTCCCATTGGTCAAAATCACTTTAACAGCTTGCGAAATCTGATTTCGACTTTTTCTTTAAGCAGATGGGCAATCATTTTTATATTTGGGAAAACCAGGATTTTTGTAAAAGTGAAGAAGGTTGATTTTAATTAATTTCTTATCCGCTACAGGAGTTTCAGGCAGGAAGTGCGAGAAAATAAACTGTTGAAGTAGAAGGGACGGTTACATTTAACTATTTTAAAAAGGTAAAACATAGATGCCAATCTAGTAGTATGCTTAAATTCACGTGGTAGGGGGACCAGGGAAAAAAGCTCATCAGAGTAGTTGACATGAAAATATTTGTAGAAAAGACAGAGGGAAGCCACGTCACGTCGGTGAGAGAATGACTGAATTTGAGATACCAAAGCAGGACCGAGTACATTGAAGATCCTTCTTTGGATTTTGTCGAGAACCTTGAAATGTACATTGCCATATTCACGACGTTTCGGCCGTTGAACGCTCTTGACATTCTTCAGGTGATATACGTTGAAGTTTCAAACCGATCCCTTTGAGACTAACCACTTTGATAGATTGTTCTAATTTCACCTGCCGTGTCTTTTCTGAATATCTCAATTTCATATAATAACTTGATAACTCAACCCTCGAAGTTATTTGTTCCCTCCGCTGTGGCTCACAACTCTTTGGGTCAAGTCATCAACGCTTTTAGGCTTACGGCCATTTTCCGTTGAAACACCGGTTCCAGTAGAATTATCGAAGTTAAGCAACGTCGAGCCTGACCAGTACTTAGATAGGTGACCATTTGGAAATACTTTGGCGTTTCAAACCGATCCCTTTGGACTAACCACGTTGGTAGATTGTTCTAATTCCACGTGCTGTAAGCTTGGATATGCAGGTGGTGATAATTATTAATCGGAGAGTCAATTTCTAATTCCAATTGAGTTTGTTAGATTCACTTGGGAAAAATATGCATCCACTTCTTATCCCCAATCTATAGGTTAATTAGTAAAACTTGTATCATTAAAAGCATTACTATCTCAAAAAACAAAATAATTAGATTTCGGCATTAAATAACTCATAGAGGTTGATATGCTGCGAAACAAAAAAACAACGCTTTTATCTACTGGGCCAATGTTGTGAGTTCAATACCTGGCCACAGAAGAGGGAACAAAGACTTGGAGGGTTGAGGAAATTAACTGAAGCTGAGAAATCCAAAAACAGGCATGGCATATGGAATCGGGGTTTACAATGGACGAAACGTCGTGATTATAGCTATAAGGATGCGGACAACAGCTCGAACAATGTTGGTAGTGTAAATATTATAACAATTCATCTCAGTAATATAAACAGATACTGAAGAAGGCAGGTGCGTACAACGGCCGAAACGTCGTGATTATAGCAATAAAGATGAGGACAACAATTTGAACTATGTAAATAATGTAAAAAGTTACATCACCTCATGACAGAAATACAGACAGATATGAATATTTCAGTTCGAAATTCCCTGTCAGGGTAACTAGATCGACAGAAACCGAAAGAGGGAACAAAATGGCTGAAATGTTTTGCTAATGGCAAAAATGAGAATATTAACCCGAATATAAATAAGTTAAATACTAAGGCCAAAGCCTCTCGATGGCAAGGCATTTTTGAAGTGGGGACCAATCCAAAAATTGCCCAGTCTCTGTGATCACTGTTACGCTTCCACTGTCTCTCATTGAGATAAATGAGAAGTGTACTGCCACAGAGTTGTAATACCCAAGACCAGGCTCCTTCTCTGTTATAAAATGAAGAGAGCAGATACTACTCTTTGATCCTGGAGAAAATAATGTGAATACTGGTGTGGACTATTTATGAAAACAGAATTGCGTAAACAGATATTCGATAGGCAAAAGACACATTAATACTTTATGTGGTAGACGATAACTAACAACGGCCTATAAGCTATTTCATTTTAAGTATGGAAAAATTAACCTGAAATAAGAATTCTAAAAACATTACGACCACGTAAAATTTATCAAATATCTTAAGTGTTTTGAATTAAAATTTTTTATTCTTGCAAATTGTACTGGATGATTAGCTATTAAAAGGAAGTTTCCAGGCTGAAAAACATTATAATGGCTTCGGAAAATTCTAAATTGAAATTCTGAAAAGGTTAAAAACCAAAATAACAGTAATAACGAACAGCGGTTGAAAAAATGCAGTAGATTTCTAGATTTGAATTAAAATGAACGTCGGTCAGCGCCATCTTCTATTTTCCTCCTGGCTTTTAACCTATCAAAAACTCATTTCAAACCAAAACGAGGCGCTTATTGAGTTATTAGCGTGAAGAAATGAAAAAGCATTCTTCAGCTGTTCTTCAAATGAATAGATTTAACATTTTTTTTCTATTATGTTGTTTTGTCGCCTTTAGAAACAATTACCGCATAATGTATATGAAGCATAACAACAGCTCGTGAGCCGACTGAAATCTATCCTCGCCACTATTAAGCGTCGGAAGATGGCATAGTTTGGCCCTGTAACACGGCATAACAGCCTCTTCAAGGCCATTATATAGAAGGCATTGTTGAAGGTGGACTCTGGAGGAGATGACGAGTGCTGACCAGACAACATCAAAGATGGGGTGAATATGCAGGCAAAGGTGTTGAAAAATCTCTACCGTCAAGGAAACAACTCACGACCAATTCGGAAGAATTCACATAATAGCTTAAAGCTATTTCCTAATCATCCCAGCAACAAAAGCTCAAGCCATTCGTCAGTCTCGAGGCAAGACTAGGAAACAAAAGTTGGTTTCGCGGAATTGATGTATATATATTTCCATGGTCAAATATATTTGTGCTTGCAATTGAAAACATGCATTATTTTAGAAAATACGACTCTCTCTTAATTTTGTAATATAAATATGAATTCTAGTCATTATTGTGTGTTTTGTAAAGAAAAAAGTCGACGGCCCAATTCAGGTTTTGGCTCAGCTGAAAATATTCCGTTGAAAAACAATAGACATTGAATGAACAGTCTGAGATAGATAGATAGATAGATAGATAGATAGATAGATAGAGAACAGACTGAGATAGATAGCTAGATAGATAGAGAACAGACTGAGATAGATAGATAGATAGATAGATAGATAGATAGATAGATAGATAGATAGATAGATATGGAAGAGAATGAGATAGATATATGATGAATACATAATAAATTAGGTAATTTATTTGCTAAATAAGCAAAATTTAATTTTCTTCCTTTCTGGAAATAAACACAAGAGAGCGAAGATAGTCTGGGTGCCAAACAGATAAACCGACAGACGACTTCAAAATTAAAAGAAATTCAACGAAAAACGGACTGAGTTCTTCCAATTTATTTACCGGCAGTTTTCCGTTATTCGCCACCTTAATCAACAACTAACTGAAACCCAGAAACCGGTTATCTGTTCTCCAGACAGTACTTCCCAATTGTAAGAAATTGTATAGGTCTAGATGTATACGCTGGTGTGGAACTGGGAAGCTTCTTGATATTTCGTTAAATCTTTCAAAGTTTCGTTGTGTGCTGTTTCGGCTCTCACGCGTGCCCTCAAAACTCTAGTTGACCACAGCCTGGCAAATGATCCCCCCACTGACCCAGCTCTAACAACTCGGTGCGGGGAAACCGGCTGGTCAACTTCAGTACCTCGAACTGATGACGTTCACTGAGTAAACGCTGCATTTTCGCCAAGGGCGTTTTCTCAGGAAGGCAACGGCTTTTGAGCGCCTATAGCTAACCACTGATTTTTGGAATCGACTCTCAAAGATCACGCATTCTTAACCTGTTATCTTGCCCACAAATTCACATGAACTTTACCTCTTACTCCGTGACACACGACCTCGAGTAGTTAGTTCTTAGGCCTTTTACATTATTGCAAAAAAAAGTGATTTAAAAGCTGAGCATGCATATATTACCGTTTAGGAATAGGACACGCTTTTCATATCACTTAGATATTTTATGCATCGTGTCTCTTCAGAACGTGGATGGATATAGCTGTTCATAACTTTCTTTTCTTTGTAGGCACAAAATGCATCTTGCGGACGGCATTCGGTACATTTCGTTTTCTGAATGGCATTTGGCATCATGACTGATGTCAAAGGCTGACCAGTGATCTAATTTTTATTTCTAAGGAAGGACAAATATTTTTCATGTTCAAACAATGTGATACCATGAACTTTCAAGTATGTGTTACTTTTGGAGTATAGTGAGAGGGGTTAAATTTCAAGCTTGAGTGGGATTGGTCCTTGGGCACAGTTTTAGGTCTTAGGTCTGTTGAACTTGAATGTAGCTTTTATTTGATAAAGGAATTATTAATTGAAATGAGTGACACAAAGTAAAACTTTTAAGCTTTTATTTTTTTCTTTCATTTCTTTTTTAACTATGTACACATTAGTGTAATTTCTTTTTGTTAATACATGCTTTAATTGTTTGTTTAAATTCTGTATCAGGAGAAGGCAGGTGTGCGTTGTGGTGCATTGGATATTGGTTCGAGGCGAGAAGTTGAAGAATCGAGTGCGAATTCCAGTTGAATTCGTTGCATTCACTTTCGCGCAAATACCAGAGAGAAAAGTATTAATCCGTCTCTTCTTCCTCCAGTTATGGATTAAATAGCAGGACAGATTGGGTACTATAGCCTTGGTTGGCAACCAGTTTACCGCTGAAAGTAATGGCAATCTACTGCGAGAAAATCTTCTGCCCAGTCAGTCATATCTCTTTCGAGACATGATCGCCTAAGCGTGTATCGTGTACAGCACTTAACTGACTGGCTTCTCCATTCTTGGCAGATCCCGTGTTATCTCAATGTGGTATACTTAATAACAAAGATGAATAATAACAAAAATTATATTTTTATCATATATATATATATATATATATATATATATATATATATATATATATATATATCACTTATTAAACATAATAGACATTAACTATCTGTTATATTTAACAGCATATGTTTAGAATATATATGTGTGTGTGTGTGTGTGTGTGAAAAGTGTATGTATATAATTATAAATATCAATATATATATATATATATATATATATATATATATATATGCATATTGTTTACATATTATATATGCGTGGTACTTATTTAAAAGTGCTCAATATCAGTGATAGAGCAGACATATTCATATAGATAGGTGTGAATATATATATATATATATATATATATATATATATATATATATATATATATTCTAAACATATACTGTTAAATATAACAGACAATTAATGTCTATTATGTTTAATCATGAGCCATTATAAACATCTTATTTTGCCTTTAATTTCAGGTGAAAATGAAGACAAAAATTATTCATTTAAAAAAACTTCTAATTCTTTTTATAATTAAAATATGCTAAGGGGATACTTAAAAAAAACAAATTTCTATGAATAATGAATTTTTACAAGAATTGTATTCTTTGTTTAAATTTTGATAAGAAAAAATTATTAAGTTTTAAATTTTTTTAATTCTGCATTAATTTCAGCCTTTTAGATGACATTTTTATTAAGTAAAAACTATATTCACTCATCATAAATCGAAAAGCTTAATACAAATCGTCAAACACTAATACTTTAATAAGAATTTTGAATTTTTTATGTTCACAACATTCTCATTTTTGTAAGTACGGGCGACCATACACGACATTATCAAAAAATAAGAGCGCTAACTATAATAAATTTAAGGTCTACATTTCTTAAATTTAATAAAACATTTGATTCCGAAGAACATTTTTTTAAATTTATAAGATTACTGAATATAAAAAATGCACTGACCTGATAAGTCTTATATGTCTCCGTAGGTTTAAGGTTAAGGTTAGAACTCTTGCCGGGCTATCAACACTTCAAAACAGCTACTGTCGGGTTAAAAATATGCATTTTTGTTATATTTTATACTTAAAGTAAATAATGTGTTTCAAATCAGATTAATACTTTCAATCAGTTAATATTCCTCAAATAAAGTTTGTGAAAAATATATTTTATTTTTTGAAGATTTTTTTAAAGAAAATTACATTGCGATAAAAGAGGACTAAAAATGGCGTTAATTAGCTATTTTACGAGAAAAACTCCTTCACTTCAATTCACATTGGTTTTAAATGAGTTTTTGAAATACAGCAAAGTATTTATTTTTAAGAAATATAAAATTTATTCAATATAAAAGTATAATAAAAGCTTAAAAAAGATTTTTCATTTTTAACTATTTTTTACTTTTCTGTTATTTTAGGGAGGTACTTGGCAGGTCCCGTGTTATCTCAATGTGGGGTAATTAATAACAAAGAAGAAAATAACAAAAACAATATTTTTATCAGATATATATATTAGTCATCCACATACAAGTCTGATTCGCTGTATCACAGACCATCAGTGTGGCTAGAAACATCCACTTGCTGGGATCGAAACTCGACCGATTTAGTGTCAGTCGAAATCGGTACCCCACTAAGCCATAGGCGCATGAAATCACAGAATGGAAATTTTAACAGAAGGGGAATTTTATAATAAAATAAATGCCGGAGTACTCAAAATAGTAAAACATCGAGTCCTCTTCTCCTGGATATATATATATATATATATTATAAATTATAGTTTAGAACATGTACAAATCATCATCTACTACAAATGTACATTTTGTTTCGACATTGAAAGGACAATGTCTCATCAGGTAGTATGAAAAGAAAATGAAAATTCTTTATCTTATATTGGCGAATTATGTGTGAGAGGTAGGTGGGGTGGGACATGGTAAATTCGAGTTGTAAGTTGTCAGTTAGAATTTGAACAAAAAGAGGGAAGAGGTAGAGGAGAGAAGTGATTAATGGACGTGTTAAAAATTTTATAGACAGATTAATAGTAAAAGATAAGGTATGGTCCTTTACAGCCTTTATAGTCAGTCCTTCGGCTTTAACAAAAAAAAGGGGGGGAAAATGTATATGGGGTGGGTAGAGTAGGAGAGGAAGCACTAAGAAGCGGATAGGAATTGCTATTTTGTAAACATATCTGTGACTACAAATATTTTTGCATTTAAATTTAGTTTTTACAATTAATCTATTTTTTATATTTAACCTTAATTTAATATTTAGGAAATCTTTTGTTTATATAAAACTTTAATTAAATCACAGTTTGTAGTATGAAGTAAAGGTAAAATTTGAGGTAAGAGTGTTGTTAATACTATAAAGGTTTATCGTTTCTAGAGATCTTAACTTTAGCTTTTGTAATTTTAGCATGATTGTAAGGTTAGTTCTTTAATGAGTTTGCAGTTTACTGTTGTTTCATGCTTCTGGTTTAATAATATGTTGCCCCTCATGTATTTAATGATTTCTGTTTTTCTTTAAGTCAGAGGAAACATGGTTCCTCTACAAGATGTTCTGTCTTGTTTGAGGATTTTCCATTCAACTTTGTGTTTTCTTTTCGTTTTTTAACTTCCAAAAATATTTAGAAAGTGATGTCATATTTTGTTTGTCCTTGTTATTGAAGGATGAGAGGTGATTGTAAAAGCGCTTTTTAAAAATGTTCATTGTGTTTCCGATATAAATTTTAGCATCCTTTGTATTCTCCATGGATGAAATTGATATATGATAAATAAAATTAAAATAGATCCCGTAAATAAAAATATAATGAGATATATATATCATTTTTCTTCATTTACGGGGCCTGATTTTTCGAGAGTCGATAATACAGAAGAGGCTTAGACAGGATTCGAGCTAGCATCGCATTTATGTAGGGCAAACCCAGCGTGTATCTCAGACGAAACGGAAGGGAAGATATTTTGAAATAATTTATGTTTTATTTTTTTATACATATCCGACATTATTTCTTACGACAAGAGATATACACGATAACACATCCATTTGCCAAAACAATTTGAACATGGCCGCGGATGCCAACACGCACAAGTATTTGAAGAAAAGGGCTAATACTAAAAATTAAATGGCGATAACGCTTGCAATAAATTTATTTACTGTATACAACCTGAAAGAAAAAAACTCAAAATACACAAGGAAAGTAACTATATTTTGTCGGAAGTTATCATTAACGGTAGAATGATGTTATATAAAAATGCGAGTCTTCTATATATATATTCTACAAATATTTTCATGGCAAATGCACTGACAAGCTTTTTTTTTTCTGGTGACGTAATCTCATGAATGCTAACAAAATTGGCATCTAGGTCCCAGCGTTTTACTGCTGAAATAGTTAAATATAACCGTTACTTCTACTTCATCAGTTTCTTTTCCCGTACTCCCTGCATGTTGAACTCTCTTCTTGCTTCCCTGACAGCTACAATCTCCAAAAATTTAAATGCAATGTCCATTGCCATCTTCTTTCTACTTACCCGTTCATCTTTTATCCTTTCTTCAATACCCCCTGTACCCAGTCTTTTCTCTCACTATAACCTTATCCGCACTAGTGTCGGTCCAGCCTTGCTTGGGGTTAATATATATATATATATATATATATATATATATATATATATATATATATATAAAACGAAAATGGCATGTAGGTAAAATCCCAAAACAGATCCTATTAATATTAATCTCAATAGTGTATGATAGAATAAACAAACAACAAAGTAAGAAATATCTCTTAATCTAACATGATTTACTTTTATTGAAGCTTCTTCGAAGATCTGGTTAAAGGCAAGAGATGAATTTATTTTTTTAATTTTTTAAAAGACATAGACACAGTAAACTGGAATGTTGTTTGGGGCTGGATTCTTATTGGACAGGTATGCGTCATATGTAATAAAGCAATAAACGATTATTTTAAATGAAAGTGTGTGGAAAATTTTTATAAGCCTATGTATGTATAGGAACGCTTGTTTGTTTATATGTATGTGTGCGTGATAATACACGTGTCAAGTGTATCAAAACGATGGATGATTTATTAAATATGTTTGAGAAAATCTTTGATGGTAAAAATGTGCGAATATGTGTGTTTGTTGGTCGGTGACGTTAGTGTATATGTATGTATGTATCTGTGTATGTATGTATGAAACACACGTTTTTTATATAACATCATTCTTTCTTTAGTGAGAAATTCGAGCAAAATATGGCTATTTGTGAATTTCGAATTTTTCTTTTAGGCTGTATAAAGTAAATAATGTTGTTGCGAAAGTTATCTCGTTTTAATCTAGAAGATTGGTCTTAACCTTTTCTTCAAATATTATCGCAGTCTGGCATCCACACCCACTGCTAAAATTGTTTTGGTAAATGCTGCAGAATTAATGTCATGTGTTAAGATTTTGTTGCATGATAATTGCCGGAAGTGAGTTGTGGCAAGAACAACTAAACGGCTGTCAGCGTTTTAGACTGTACAGACTGTTGAACTGTAACTTAGAGGCTATTTTGTTTCATATAAAGAGTGCAGTTGCAGTTGCAGTTAATTGTTTAAAACAGGGGTCGGCAACCTATGGTCACGTGGCACGCCAAGCAATTTCCAATGGCACGATTTGTTGAACTAAGGAAATCTCTGGAGAACGAAAATTTAGAAAAGTGTTAGCTGCTATTCTCGGCGGTTGGACATCCCTCTCGAGATCTTTCGTCTGTTTAGAAAAAAAAACCTTTCGTTCTTATTTCGGCTTTTGGTTCAACTATGAGCAAATTTTCTCTCACATAAAAGCAGTGTTAAATCCACAAGGAAGTTGCCTAACACCTGAACATTTAGAAAATTGTGTAAAACTTAAAGGAATAAAGTATGTTGCTGTTATTGAGCGATTGACTAAGAACTTGCAATAATTAAAACTAAAAAGAAAAACTTTTAAAAATAGTTTATTTCTATTAATGTGGTTTACATATTATTGTATATATTTCTATATAAAATATATTGTAGAACAGGTTTGTTGACCTTGACGTATAAAAATAAGTATGCTGTTGTATGATTTTAAAACCTTAAGTCGGCGCATAGTTAGCGAAAGTTTGTCGACCCCTAAAATCTAAAATCTAAATATCTAAAAAAAAAAATAGTACATAATAAAGTATTACTGATACAAACCTTTACTATTTAACCTATAGATGGGAGAGAAGAGGTGGATTCATACATTTCTCAAGATATTTGCGCGTAAGTGAATAAAAACGAACCCAATTGGAATTGGAACTACTTTGCAATTAACAATAATCCATTACGCTAGCAGCACCTCCAAGCTTATAGCAAATTTTTACCCATCTAGGTACTGTCTAGACTCGACTTTGTATAACTTCAATAGTTGTATACGAACCATTGATTCAACATGACATGAGAGTAAGGATTTTATGCCATACGCACATATAGGCTTAGAGCTCGTGCTATAACCAAGTAGTCACCCATCTAGGTAATGACCAAACTCGACGTTACTTGACTTGGTTATAGAAGTGCCTTACTTGGGACGATAAAAATTCTGGATAATTTTTATATTTCTTACTCCAAAAAAACGAAAAAATTGTAGGACGTTGGAAATACTTGAAAAAAAATATTTCAGTCTTTGTTGTTGGCCGCATTTAATGATATATATATATATATATATATATATATATATATATATATATATATAGTGTATCGAGGCAGCAGATAATTTTCTAAACATATACTGTTAAATATAAGAGACAATGAATGTCTATTATGTTTAATCATGAGCCGTTATAAACATTGTATTTTGGCTTTAATTTCAGATGAAAATAAAGACAAAATTCTCGAACATTTAGAAAATTTTTTATTAAGTTAGTTCTAAGCTTTCGGCTCACATCAGCCATCTTCAGAGAGGTTACAAAGACGTTAACATAAAAACATCCATCATCAACGACGATTATACCTTGTGTTGACATAAAACATTGCTAAGCAACGATAACAGTTACTAAAAATAGCAAACGCAGTTCGTAAATTTGTAATGCGGTTCTATGACGTCACACCGCTCGAGAGCTCGAAATGTTAACAGAACCATATATTTAAATGCAATGTAATGTGCTATGACCTGATTTAAACGGGATTTTATTAAGTGTGGGTTGTTTTAATTTAATGTAGATGGCCTCTAATATCTGAAGGTTCTTTTTACTGTGTGTATGAGTGAGTATTATTGTATCGTTGACTAAAATTTGTCTGATATTACCTACATGACTATGTTTTCTAAAAAATGTTGTTTAATTGAACTCTGATCAGAAAAGTGACAGGTAATATATAATGTTACGGAAAATCCCGAAATTTAACGAAATGGTTTTAATAACCGACATATTGAAATTATTTGTTTGAACATTATTTTTAATCGATACTCGTATTTGAGTATATATTCTGTTTTTAATCAATTTATATATTTATTTCTACCGGCCTGATTATTTAGGATAAATTTTGTACGAAAATGTGCGTCATTCGGTATGATTCGAATTAATACTACTTGATTAAAAACAGAATATCTTCTCAAATACGAGTATAGATTAAAAATAATGTTCAAACAAATAATTTCTGATATATGTGTGGGTGTGCGTGCGTTATTTAATTCGGATACTGAAATCATGACAAAATTTTCAAGTTTGATACATGGGAATGTTGTCTGAAAATAGAAGAAATATTTGATAAAAAACTGGCTTCATCAAATCTCAAATGAAAGTGATAAAAGTACGTATGTGTATTCATGGATGCTTGAATATAAGATTAAATTTATTACTTTTGCCCTAAGCTGGCGTTTTTACCGTGAAATAAGAACGAAAAAAAGGGACTTTCAAAAAACTCGTTCTTAGTTGAAAAATTTTAAATTATCTCAACTTTTTTAGGATTGAAGTTAAATACCTTTTTGCATTATCGGAATGACTTGAAAGTAAGAAATTTCTAGTTAGAAATATGTATGAATAAATTTCTCTGTACTTCTTGACAAACCAATTTGTCTGTACTTCTGAAAGGCGTCGGTTAGTTCCAGTAACTTGACCCAAAGAGTTGTGAGTTCAATACATGGCTACAGCAGTGGTGAACAAATAACTTTGAGAGTTTGATTAAACAGAGGTAACGAGGCATCCGGAAGTGGCATCGTACATGGAAGGAGAATGATATTTTAACACGACCCCTACCTGAGATCAGCCAACCTTCCTGACCTTCGGTCGATTCCATCCACCTTGTGTTGCTGATCTCGAACTGGCTAAAGCAGGATCGCTTGTCATCATCCGACTAGGTTAGCCCAGACACGCGAAGGAACGGTATATAATAATAAAGAAAAAACATATTTAAGACTGTAACGGCACGGTGTAGATTTATATATATGTATACACTAGCAGTATAAGCCGGCGTTGCTCGGGTGTGATGAAAGCTTTAAAACTAATCCATGGTCCTGGAACTCAGACTTAGCCTAAAGAATATTTGTGTGAAGTTTGGTGAGAATCGGATAAAAATTGTGGATTTGTATAAAGGACATACAGATACACACACAAACATCTTGCCTTTTATATATATAAATTATCGATTTTCTGCACTATTGTAAGAACTGCAACCTTGAAACTTCTGAATATCGTTTCTTATGTCTTTGTCTATGATTGTATCAAATTTGATTAAAATCGGACCACTCCTTCTGTAACCCGATTTTTTCGATTATCGGTTTTCGATATTTCTCGGGGGTACTCGACACAAAACCTAGCTAGGAACACTCGCAGACGCTTATAGTACAACTGTGTAAATTTTCAAGAAAATCGGTTCAGCTGTTTCGGAGTCTATAGATAACGGACACACACACAGACACGCACACACACACACACACACACACAGAGACAAAGTTCCATTTATAAATAAGTTTAGATACAAGATTACAAGCAATTCGAATAGATACAAGATTACAGTGTAAGTCAAAGCTAAGTGACGCGAAAAATATCACTTGGCAGTTATTTCAGTCGCACGCTAATATTCGTGATCTATTATCACCACAGGATGGTGGCTTGCTCAATTTGCAGCTCGCCGAATTCGGACTGACCCTCTCTTGAAATGTTTCTGGTTGCAGGCTATTTCAGCTTGACCGTATCATTCTATCGCTGGTCCCCGTTTCACTAACTTTCGTTTTCCACCCTAGTTTTATTAAAAAGGCACAAAACCGGGGTGTTGAAGTTAGGTACGGGATTTTTATTTCCCCCTCCCATCTCGACTTACCACCTCAACATGTAAGTAGTATCATTTAACCACTTCGAATAAGTTTTCCGCTTTTCCGATGGAAGGAGAGAAAATTCAGTCTCTGTTATTCCTACCAGCCCCCATGGTATTCAGTAAACAGGAAATCCTTAAGGCCAAATTTTGACCTATCTAACTTTGATAAATACGCTTACTTCTCCCGACAAAAGCAAATTTTGTACTCATTGTATCTTTAAATCTGTATTTTTCAATTTTATCATTCGGCTACTTTCCCGACAAAATTAATTGTTTTCTCCAATTTTTAGAGAAATCTCTTCTCATCTTGAAAATCACTGAGAATTAACACGAGTCAGTCATCTGAAAATAGGGTTACATATACCTTAGTGATCGAGATAAAGGGTTCAGTTCAAAATTCCTGAAGGCCGGCGCGTATAACAGCTGAAACGTCGTAGGTATGTAATTAAAGATGAGGACAACAGCCCGCACAGTGCAAAGTATATATATATATATATATATATATATATATATATATATATATATATATATATTCTCTTTATATTTTCTTGAAGCGCGAATTGTTGCTTTCTTGGTATTCAACGTATTCATCTGACGATGTGTTAGTCAAAAGAGAACCTTTAAGAAATAAGAATGCTTTCCTGTCTTTTTTTTTTTTTTTTTTTGCATTCACTTACACGCAAATACCCTTGGGAAAGGTATTAATCCGTCTATTCCTTCCAGTTATGGGTTAAATAACAGGATAGATTGCTTTGTCGGCAACTAGTCTACCGTAGAAAGTATCACGTATGGCACTTAACTGACTGACTGACATTCTAACAGCTAATGCCATTAATCAACCATTTAACTTCACACAACAAGTTCTTCAAAAGTCTAACGATCAAATTATCAATAACCCCAACCCACCCCACAAAAACAATGAACCAAATATAGACAGCGATGATTTCAGTTCTTGCTCATTCCTCCTGACGAAACATTGGATACCCACTGTCGAAACAACCATATGATTGTAGAGGACATATATAGAAAAAATTATGTACATGTTCTAAAACATAATTTATAATATATATATATATATATATATATATATATATATATATATATATATATATCAAAGAAAGGATATAAGTAATATATGCCAAAGAAAATATATAACTTTTGTAATTGTTTTAAATTAAAGTTTCTCTTAAGCAAGGTGAACTTTTTGATTCATGTGAGTAGCGTCCGACGTAACAAGGCTAATTTTAAATATCAAGTAAAATGTCTCAAAGGAAAAGCCGTAGAAATTATTTACGCAAGCCATCAGTAAAATCATTTTCAACTTCCAATGAGATTATAATCCTGTTCACTTGTATGGTAAATCAAAAAGACCACAAACTATTTATAACTTTTAATAGTTTTTGATGAATTAAAAACATAATTGTTTTAATTTGCTTGCTCACAGAAAACAACCAACATATCAAGAATCGGAAGGGTGCGCCGGTCACATGTTAAAAAACAAACCAATCACAATGATCGCCTGCATCCGATGTGACTGTTATCCTATTTACTTTTATGGAAGTTCAAAGAGAACAGAAACCACTTATAACTTGTAACAGTCCTTTTTCAAAGCATAATTGCTTCAATTTGCTTGCTCGCAGAAAAGGTCCAACTCTTAATACATTAAGAATCGGAAGGGTGCGGTCACGTGTTCAAATAAACCAATCAGAATGATGAGTTATTGTACGAACTTCGTGATAAAAAGATAAGAGCACATTTATCAAAGTGTCTGTTTTTGTCGGAGTTTAACAGAGAGAAGCAATAATATAAAGAAAATTATGAGGGCGTGTAATCTTATTATTGTACTTGAATCTAATTATCAGGCGGGTGAAGCACAATTGATTTGAACGATTCTGAAGAGGTTTACCTTCTCACGACACGGATTACTATGCACTTCAATTAAGTACCTCATTTCTAATCTATTCACCAGACGATACGCTCAGAGTGTGGCGTCTAACCTCGACTGTCTTGTGGCCAAGTTAATTTATTTATTTGCTGCCGTCACTTGTAGTCATTGTTTGAGGCCAAGAATTTCAAATCACCACATATTTTAAACGAGCCAAGCCTTGTTTTCTGTGGAAGATTGGCGCAAACACATTTGACTTTTAACTGGACTGAGCTCGTTTCAAGGCATACTTGTCCTCCAAACTTAAAGTGTTGACGCAATACAATCTTTCTACTATTACGTATCTCTGTTTTTTTTATTGAAGAAAGCCGGTTTTAAAGTAAAAATAGACATCAAAACTTGAAAAATTGGCTAAACATTATCTTCCTGCAATTTCTGCCTTCCATTCGAACTAAGTTTATTTTCCTCGACTTGAACAATTAGCGCAAAACAATCTTTCTATCATTACTTATCTCCATCTGGCTTTTTATTTAAGCTTGCGTTAAAGTTAAACTAGCCCTCTCCACACAGAAGATTGGCGCAGCACAATCTTCTTATCATTACTTATCTGCATTTGTATTTTTATTTAAGTTCGCGTTAAAGTCAATGGAGTATTGGCGCAACACAATCTTCCTGTCATTAATTTCTTCTATTCGAACAAAATTCACTATCAAAGCAGACAGGTTCTTTTGATTTAGAATATTGGCGCAACACAATCTTCCTTTCATTACTAAGGCTGAATCATCCCATTGCAACAGAGGGGTGGATCGGTGGTCACCACCGAGGCCAGCGCAACAGATTTTTAGTCCTGGTCCAAGCGAACGCATTCGGGTTTCCCACAAAAAACTCGACCTTGAGTCACCCTGAAGGGACACGGCAAGTAGTTGAAGTCCTACCCGTTATTGCTCAAAACATTATTCTTCTCTTTCGGGATGTAGACGATCATAGCCTTCTACATCTTCCTATCCCTTGTAGCTCTTAACACCCTTTCTCATGTTACCCATCCCAATCTCTGCTTAGTCCATTTGCTCAAGTCCAACAAATATGTCATTCGTTGCTTTCCCCTATCTCTCTTTCCCTCTCTCCACCCTGTAAGTATCAAATTCTTCAAGCCTTCCTTATTACATGTCCCAGAAACATTAGCTGTATTTTCCTGGTATTAAACATAAGTTTATTTTCGTTTCCATCCTATTCAAAACTCCGTCATTGTTCATATGTTCAGTCATCCTCAGTACCTTTCTGTATAACCACATTTCGGTAGCTTCCACTCTTTCCCTTATTTTTGATGAGATTGTCCAGCATTCGCTGCCATATTGAAGGACAGACATCACATAACAATCCAGTAATCTTATCTTTGTTTCCAGAAAAAATTTCCTGTCTCTCAGCTTCTAAAACGCATCCTTGGCCATGCCAATTCGCCTTCGGATCTTTCGCACTTTCCGTCTTCACTTAAAATACTCCCTAGTGATTCAAATTTTTGTACCTGCTCCGATTTGTAGTCGCCATTTTGAGCTCCTCTTTTTACTGATTACCATGCATTCATTTTTCTTGTAGTTAAATATGTAGTTTTTCTATCCGCTTTCTTTATTTACCTTTTATATTGTTATATTATATATATATTGTATATATTATTACAAGAAATATTATTATATTTCTTGTAGTTTTCTTTCTGTGTCTGTTATCAGCATTTCATCAGAGAATCTGCGGTTTCTCTGATGAAAAGAATTTCATCCAGGACCACATGAGCAACAAGCAGAACGACATGTGGATCTGCAAAGACATCAAAGAGGTGAAGCATACGAAGTTTCCCTCTTCCGTCATGGTCCTTGGCGTCATCTCCAGCGAGGGGGACGTCATGCCTCCGTTTATCTTTCAAAAGGGCCTGAGAGTCACCGCTGAGATCTAGCAGGAGGGGCTGAGGAGCGTGATGAAGAACTGGATGGATGAGATCGCCGCTGGACGCCCCTACATCTTCCAGCAGGACTCCGCTTCTGCACACAAGGCCAAGACGACCGAAGCGTGGCGGCTCAATAATGTTCCTCACTACTATTTGCCGCCCGCTTCACCCGACTGCATCCCCCTTGACTATTTCCTCTGAGGCGTGATCGAGACCAAGACCAGCAAGCACGCCCACAACACGGTCGACTCTCTGAAACCGCTATCGTCGAGGCGTTCGCCGCTATGGACAAGGACATGGTCGCCAAAGCGTGTGACTCATTTCGCGCGATGGTCGTCGCTGTCGGTGGTTCTTCTTCTTCTATGTACCCTGTCTCTTCAGGGCGTAGGCGATAATGGCTTTCCACATCTCCCTATCCCTGGTGTCTCTTAGCAGGCCTTCTCCTGTTACACCATGCAACTCTCGTTCCATCATCCACCTGATTAGGTCCTTCAAATATGTTATCCGTTGCTTTCCTCTGTCTCTTTTTCCCTCTATCTGGCCTGTTAGTATTAGGTTCTCCAAGCCCTCTTTCCTTATTGCATGTCCCAGGAACTTCAGCTGTCTCTTCCTGATGCTCAGTATTAATTTCCTTTTTGTTTCCATCATTTCTAAAACCTCATCATTGCTCACATGCTCGATCCATGATATTCATAGCATCCTTCTGTAGAACCACATTTCAGTTGCTTCAATTTTTTTTCTTCATCTTCGATGATATTGTCCAGTATTCACTGTCATATTAAAGAACTGACAACACATAGCAACCAAGTACTCTCTTCTTTGTTTCTAGTAAAATTGTCCTGTTTCTTAATACTTTACTCAACTTCTGGAATACTTCCTTCGCCATGCCAATTCGCCTTCGGATCTCTGTGTCGCAATTTCCGTCTTCTGTTATAACACTTCCCAGATATTTAAATTTCTTTTACTGCTTGATTCTAGTATCCCCGACCTGTATTTGGCATATTGTGCTGCCCTTTTTACTGATGACCATGCATTCGGTTTTCTTGCGGTTTTCTTATTTGTAGTCCTTTCTTATCACTTTCTTCAGCTACCTTCTCTAGGAGGTCTTTAGTTTCCTTTCTGTGTCTGCTATCAGCACTGTATCATCTGCGTATCTTAGGTTGTTTAACTTGTGGCCTCCGATGACAAATCCAGGCATAACTTCTAGGGTCCTCAAAATATACAAATCTGTACAAGTTGAACAGATCCCGTGAAAAGACACATCCTTATCTTACGCCCCTTTCTATCTTTGTATATCTGCTGAATTCGTTATCTGTCCGTATACAAGCGGTTTGCTGCCAGTAATGATTCTTGATTACTCTTAAGTCTTTCTCAAATATGTCAAGGCTACCGAGCATCTCCACCAATTCTGTGTGGCGTATTTTGTCAAACGCCTTCGCATAATCAATAAAGCACAGGTATAAGTCATTCTTAATTTGTATTGTCCTTTCAGAGAGAATTCTAAAAATTAATATGGCGTTCTTTGTTCCAGTGTCTTTGACGAAACCACACTGTTCTTGTCCTATTTCTGACCTGATTCTGCTTCTCGCTCTATTCATCAGGATTCGGACGATTAATTTTGTTATCTGGCTCATTAAACTGATGGTTCTGTGGTGATTGCACTCGTTTGCACCTGGCTTCTTAGGTAGTGCTATGAAGATCGACTTGTTGAGGTCATCTGGTATTACACCACTATTATAAATTCCATTTATTATTTCTGTAATTTTCTCTATACCAAATTCTTCCAAGGCTATCAGCAGCTATATGTCTATGCCATTTGGTCCATCTGTTTTGTTTCTATTCAGTTTGGCTACTGCAGATTTCACTTCAGACTTTAATATTTCCGGTCCGTCCTCATCTTTGTGTATTATCGGTAGCTCTCTCTTGTCATGGAAAAAATCTCTTATATATTCTTTCCATCGTTGGAGTATTTCCTCTTTCTCCAAAATGTTTGTTCCATCCTTGGATTTTATACATCCTGTGGAAGAGCAGGTTTTTTGAACTGTCAGTTCTTTATGCATGTCTATTTTATTATTCCTGCTCAATCTCTCTACTTCTGCACATTTGTCATTGAGCCATTCCTCTTTAGCCTGTCTGCATTTTCTTCTTATTTCCTTGTGAAGTTCCCTGTACACCATTCCATGTCTTGATATCATTTTCTGCCTCCTTTGCATCATGTCCAGAATCACTTCAGTCATCCACTCATTTTTTTTCTGCGCCCAATTTTCTTTGGGGCAATGTTGCTTGCTGATGTTACTATTGCTTCCTTTAGCGAGTCCCATTTCGAGTGTCCTTTTCTAATTTGTTCTTCATATTTGTTTTTCACGCTGTTAATGTATTCTTTCTGTAGGTTGAGGTCATTCACGAGTGTGTTGTATTTCAGTTTTGGTGCGGCACTAGGCTTCTTCAATCTCCGGAGTTTCACCTTTAGTTTGCAGATGACTGGGACGTGGTCGCTTCCACAGTCAGCGCCTGGATAGGCTTTGCTTTGAACCACTGTATTTCTGAATCTGCTGTTTATTGTTATGTAGTCTATCTGGTTTTTCGTGTCACCTCCTGGACTTCTCCATAATCATAGACGTCGTGGGTGTTCTTGGAACCAGGTGTTAGTTATTACCTGGTCATTTGCTATGCATCATTGGACTCATTTTTCTCCTCGTTCGTTGCGGATTCCTAAACCAAAGTTGTCAATTGTCATATCTTCCCTCTCCTTTCCTACTTTGGCATTCTACGTTGAAAAATAATGTAGTATATAATTCTAACTATTGAAAACTAAACTGTCTGGTCTCTGCATATACAACTTTTGTTTCTATTGCCTATTTCGTTTACTTTTTGTCAGGTGTCGGATTTTGCGGCAATATACAAGAATCCAGTTTCCAGATCACTCTGCGTTTGCAAAAACCATAAAAAATCACAAGGCCAAACGCTTCAAATGTTGGGATTTAGCTCCAGAAATAAATATTTACGCTTGGTCGGATGTATGTTGCCTGTTCAAGCGTCATAAATCCTAAGAATTTATTCTTTACTGTTAAAAAGGAAAAAAAATAAATTTTCTGAAAAAACATTGTTTACCATGAAGTCCTATAAAATTGAATTATTTAAAAGAAATTATTAAACCGCTAAGGAGGAGTTTTGTCAAAGTATTTTTCTAAACAAATCAACTTATTGCAAAATCGAACGAAACATAGAGTTTGTAAATCCCAACAAAAAATGTTAGCTATAACTTCAACAATACTAAATACTGTAAGGATTTCAACATGCATCAGCATGTTGCAAAAATATTCTAATTTATAAAAAGTACAACGGAAACTGAATACTATTGAAATGTTTGCTGAATATTAATCAACAGATCAATCAATAAGTCCAAGACATATAGATGGCACCACTAATACAAAATCTATATGATTATTATGAAGTACTAACGTTTAAATGGCACGTGACAAAATTTGGGCTCAATCGGATTAATGATTTACAAATTACAGTTGTTTAAGTGAAGCTACTGTTGCAAATTTTCCAAACAATGGAAAAATCTGAATTTCGTGTGTTGATAAAGCATTGCTTTCTGATGGAGAAAAATACTGTTCAAGCAAAGCAATGATTTATAAGTGTTATTCGGACTCTGCTCCGTCGGAAACAGCGGTTAAGAGGTGGTATACTGACTTTAAACGCGGTCGTACACAAATGATGCTGAACGCTCAGGTTGCCCAAAATCGGCAGTTGTCCCGGAAAACACCAAAATAATTAACAAACTCGTTTTGGTTTATCGTAAATTGAAGTTACCTGAGATAGCAAAGGAGTTGAACATATCAGAAGGCACTGTAGTCAGCATTTTGCATTTTTCAATGAGAAAGCTGTGTTCAAATTGGGTGCCACGTTTACTCACAATGGATCAAAAACAACAACGTGTCGACGATTCAGAGCATTGTTTGCAACTGTTTTAACGCAACAAGAAAAAAATGTGGCAATGGAAGAAACATGGATCTACTACTTCACTCCGGAGTTATAGCGGCAGTCAGCTAAGTGGACAGCAGCAGGTGAAAGCCGTCTAAAGCGACCAAAGACGCAAACATCAGCGGGCAAGGTTTTGGCCTCCGTATTTTGGGATGCGCAAGATATTTTGTTCATCGATTACCTTGAGAAAGGAAAAATCATCAATAGCGAATAGTATATAGCATTATTTGTGCGTTTGAAGAAAGAAATTGCCAAAAAGCGACCACAAGTGAGGAAGAAAAAGTAATTTTTCACCAAGAAAACGCACCGTGTCACAAGTCGATCGCAACGATGGCAGAACTACATAAACTGAACTTCGAATTGCTTCTGCATCTACCCTATTCTCCAGATCTGACCACAGCGACTACTGGTTGCTTGCAGACCTCAAAAGAATACTCGAGGAAGAGAGATTTGGCTCCAATGAAGAAGTGATATCGATAACTGAGTCATATTTTGAGGCCAAAGACAAATCGTTCTACAAAAAAGGCATCGAATTGTTAGAGAAGCGTTGGAATCAGTGTATTATCCTAGAAGAAGACTATGTTGATGAACAAAGTTGAATTTTGACTAAAAGTTGTTGTTTTATTAGTTAGGCTCGGGATATATTGAGGTGTTAAATAGTCGCGTTTATATTCAAATAATCAATATTTTTATGAGGTCCCATTCATTGCACGAAAGTAATCTAAGCAATATTTAATTTTGAATTTCGAATTCTATAATTACGGTTAGAAACATAAAACATAACATTAATACAACTATTAATATCATTAAAATAATGTTAATAATAACATTAATATGCAACAAAATTTAGTTTGCCACCACTAAGTTTCTCGTAATGACTTTTTGAATTTGTGTCATCCACCTTCGTGGACACACAGTACCATAAAAATTATCTTTAAAATAAATTCTTATTTCAGGAGACTGCTTTATTATTTTAAAATTTCATGACTACTTTTTCCTTATTAAAACATAACATGCGTCCCAGTCTTGATTCTCTCACTTGTTGGCTGTTGTGGTATGGGAGGGGCTTCCTTATTTTGCTTGATTTACATCAATGAAAGTAATCATCAGAGTCAGCCGGAAGTCTCAGAACCAATAAAATGATTACCAAATTCCCATTGTCATTTTGAAGCAGCCTCTACCTTCAAGGCCAGCTCTCTTTCTTACTTTCATATTGTGTCTTCTGCATTCGAGCCCAGTGCTAAGTGCTACTCAACCCTTGCTGCAGAAGACGAGGCCTGACCTGGCAATTTCAGACTCAGATTTCGCGTTCATTCCGGAGAAACAGACGGACAAATCCAAAGGAAAACTGCACATAACGTTTGCTGCAGAAGACGAGGCCTCTCCTGGCAGTTTCTCATGCGGGTACTTAGGGGATGAATCTCTTTCTGCGAAACAACACAAGAACCTTCTTAACTCAGAAACTCCACTTTTTCCCACAAAATACCACTATTTTCTACTCTCTTTCGACCACAAATAAAAGCTGTTGAACAGTTATTTTGAGTTGTGGGTTTATTCCAGTCTCACTCCCAATCACACACACACAGCTTGTGCGCGCAACCAGAAAAATATCCCTGCATTTAGTTATTCTATAAGAGCGTCCTGAAGTATAAAAACTAGACTGCTCTAGAAATAATTGTTTAGTAGATCAAATTTCTAGATTACACAATCTCAAACAGAGATTCTTTTCAGCCACTGTAGAGGTTAACACATGTATGATGCCACTACCTGGACAATAACTACAACCCTTGAATCTAAGACTGATGGAACCTACATTCAGATGCTGACAGCCATACTTAACATCTCATGGAGACAACATTCAACTAAATCACAGTTCTACGGATCCATTCCTGATATTTCTACAATCTTATGCGGACGCAGAATGAGCTTTGCATGACACCGCTGGGGAGCAAAACAAGAACTAGATCTAGACGATGGCACGAGATTGGTTGGTCGCCCAACAACAACCTACATGGACCATCTGTGTTATGACACAGAATGCCACCCTAATGACCTTCCGACCACGATTCAGGACCGTGATGGTTGGTGTAACAGACTCATGAATGTCCCAGCTAGTTCGACCGAATAATATAAGAGATAATTCCTATAGAAATCTCTTGAAACTGAAGCGTCGGCAAAAAGAGGAAATGCCAGTGGCATCTGATCGATTAATATAAATACCAGAGTGTCCGAGTATCCGCTCGGAATGTGGTCTCTTTTGAGGGCGCTCCTACTCAACTGCAGAATTTGCGAGTGATCTACTGCTCTGGACACCTCTCGTTGGAGCAAGTCTGGTTGGTCGCCCATAAACCACCTACATTGACCATCTATGTTATGACACAGAATGCCACCCTAGCGACCTTAACACAGGACTGTGATGTTAGTGTGATAGACTCATTAATGTCCCAGCTATATTGAGCGAATAATATAAGAGATAATTCCTATAGAAATCTCTGGAAACTGACGCGTCTGCAAAAAGGGGAAATGCCAGTGGCATCTGATCCATGTATGTTTCAAACTTGTGCCACATCGTGGGCGTTCAGATGAATATTAATCGTGCCCAGCGGGTAACAGTCAAAAATAATTGAGCTCAGTGTATCGTCTTTAGAACATGAACCTCTTCATTATCCCAAAGCAGCAAAGCCAACAATGCAATGCCTACGATAAGCGGCATCTATGTTAACCTTCAAGTTTAATCTGGTGTCAGATTTTAATGCTAAAAGCTAGTTAAATAGTATTGAGATCTCACCGGATTTGAATGAGAGAAAGACGTTGTTTCCTTTGCGAAATTCAAGATTAATTTGAGAATGGAATGCTGGGTAATTCCGTCGGAATGTTGGGAGGTTTTGTCAGACGAAATTATGCTTATGTGAGAGAGTGGGGATAACTCGGACAAGAGAAATATCTGAATACGTTCAGTCAAACGAGGGCTTGTTCTATAAAAATACAACGTCTGAAACAAGTCTCTATTGTTCGTTTTGTGGTTAAAACAGTTTCTGCTTGATCTAGATTTTCTTCTTCTTCCTGGTGCTCAGGAAGAAAACGGTTAAAACTGAGGATTCTGACGATGGTATGAATACTTGCGAAAAAATATAATTTTGAAAAAATTGAAGTGAATCAACGATATAACAATCTATTCTATAATAAGAGCCGCGTCCATCCATCTGTCCGTCACAATTCCATATCTATACTATAATCAGAGATCCGTCTGTCCGTCAGAATTTCATATCTATACTATAATAAGAGTCGCGTCTGTCCGTCACAATTTTATATCTATGCTATAATTAGAGATGCGTCCAACTGTCCGTCACAATTTCATATCTATATCATAATAAGAGTCACATCCATCACAATTTCAAATCTATACTATAATAAGAGTCGTGTCTGTCTGTCACACGATTCAACCAGTAATAAAATGTGCAGTATACAGTATACAGTATTTCATTTAGTCATAATTTAAACTAAAACTTAAAAATAAAGTTGTAAAGTAAATTCTTACTAGTTGAATTAATAGAATATATTTAAGACAGAGGATATACGTTTTGTGCCGATGTGTCAAATGGGGTTATTTGTTTAAATAAAAAGTTATATTCGCAATTCATTGTTAAGGTTAGGGTCAGGGGCAAAAACGATTAAAATTTGTTTTATACCCACAGAATTCACCTTTAGTTTATTCTGCAACTGCGCTGAATTACAGTTTCTGGATGAGAGCGCATCAGGTGACCTGATCAACAATCAAACCCTCGGTCATGACGACTGGTAAACTTCATGCTTCATCAAAGGATAACCACTTTTACTATTATGGTTTCCAGCCGCCTATAAAAGACTGGTTACAGTATAATACATGTATACTTGACTAGCATTGTAGCCCGGCGTTGCTCGGGTGTAATGAAAGCTTTAAAACTAATCCATGGTCCTGGAGCTCAGACTCTTTGGACGTTGGCACAAAAGACTAAAAAGCAATAGTTGTTTCCAGTTAAAGCGAAACCGTAGACTGAAAGAAAAATGAATGGATGTAAGTCAAATTTTGATTTCCTGGTATTGATATCAAATAAGTTTTTTTCGTTGTAAACTGAATTTTGAAGGTTAAATAAGTCCTCTGAGTAAATGGTATCATGGCTGAGACTAAGAACTACAATTATACCTACTTAGAGCCAAACCCGAAGCAAAAACTAAAATAAAAGGGCTAAAAAAATACAGACATACAGGCAAATAAACAGACACACACACAGATATCTTGCCTCTTATATATATATATATATATATATATATATATATATATATATATTATCGATTTTCTGCACTATTGTAAAAACTGCAACCTTGAAACTTCTGAATATAGTTTCTTATGTCTTTGTCTATGAGTGTATCAAATTTGATTAAAATCGGACCACTCCTTCTATAACCCGATTTTTTCGATTATCAATTTTCGATATTTATTGGGAGTACCTCGACACAAAACCTAGCTAAGAACACTCGCAGAAGCTTATAGTACAACTGTGTAAATTTTCAAGAAAATCGGTTCAGCCGTTTTGGAGTCTATAACGGACACACACACACACACACACACACACACACACACACACAGACAAATTTCCATTTATAAATAAGTTTAGATTTACTATGGAATACACTTTTCTTTCCACAAAATTTGAATTCTACCCTTTTTTACCACATGTTTTTAAAAATGTTGTTCATTCCTTATGAAAATTAAATGATAAGTTTATAATTGTGAGTGGGCCACCTTTGTCTCTACCAAGTCCACCACTGTCTGCAGATAAAAAGTTTACTTTGATTACATCAAGAAGTCACTTCCTGACAAAATCGATCATGATGAAAATCGAACCCGAGTTTTATGGCCTTATTAGTCGCAACCATATTTGGATCCGATTATATTTTTGGAATCAATTGTATATTTTTAATCAATTATCTTTGAACTCAGCTATATTTGCTCAATTATATTTTTTAATTCAATTATTACTGTATTTTCCAGCTTACAAGACGCTGCCACATAAAAGACGCACCCTAATATTAGAACGCAATTTCTAAAAAAAAAAAAAAAGTCATACTCACATACTTGGCGACATTTATTCTTTACATTAATCACTCGTCCGATTTTTTTTTTTTTTTGTATCGCAATGACATACTAGTTGGTGGTTACTAAAAATACCATACATCTTTCATTGTCCAAGGATAGTTTTATTTTCATAAAAATCAATTAAAAAGTTTTTAAAATATGTATGTAAAACTATAAAACAATCAAAGGAATTTTATTAATTCTCAAATCCGAAAAACTCACCACTGCTGGATTCATGTAAAAGCTCTAAACTATCATCTGTAGAGTCATCTCTACTGTCAGTCATGTTCAATAAATGGTCCTTCCTACCATCCATGTCATGGTGGTAAAAATATAAAACAATCAAAGGAATTTTATTAATTCTCAAATCCCCAAAACTCATCACTGCTGGATTCACGTAAAAGCTCTAAACCATCATTTGCAGAGTCATCACTACTGTCAGTCATGTACAATAAATGATCCTCACTACCATCAATGTCATGGTGGTAACCATGGTAGCAACTGATGAAGTAGGGAACTCGAGCAATGTTTATTAAACTGGCCATGCGCCAAACATAACCGAACTCCCCGCAATTTAAAGTCATCAGAATGTTGGAAAGATAAGCCAGTGACATTGAAAGTAGTTCTTGTAGATAAAAACATGATAAAAAGGTCTCTCGTTTGTGTAGAGAAATAACATCCAATTTATAGGAAGGGAAATGTTCTAAGTGCGATGAGAAGTTTAAAGAATTAAGAGTTTGTTTTAGGGAAATGTGAAATTTGATTTCTACAGAAAAAAGGTTAAGTCCATGATTTCGCTGAGTGTATCAACAAAAAAGTAGTAATGTCTTGCTCCTCTCTTTCTGTTTTGGGCGACCGGTAGGTAAAGATGAAGAAAAAGAAATAACTAAAGCAGCAAGAGAGAAAGTGAGAGGGTGCGAAGACGGGTCGCCAGTATAGTTTTACCCGATCGGCGGTTGATAATACGTTACATTATTCTGAGTTGGGTGCTCTCTCTCCCTCTCTCTCTGATTGACCGACCGAAAAACGTGATATAAGTAGGCCGACTTGGGCACATGATCGTCTCCCAACGCAAACTCATTTTTCGGCGGGAAGAAACATGACACAAGTCATTGAAAGTTCAATTTGTTGTTTTCTGCAAATCGCTCTCCTTTCATTGGTTAATAAATATTTTCACACCTGCTCGCGAAATTTGCCTTGATCTTTTTCTTAGCACGGTGGCAATCTTTTCCTATTGGTTAAAAAATAGATTTTCACACTACCTCGTGAATTTGCAAACAGTAAAAAAAGAGAATTATTTTTATTTCGTACTCATGACACTGATACATTCATCTTGGAAAATGAGTACGTATTTTCAGGGTATTTTTTAAGGAAAAAATACGTCTTGCAAGTCAGAAAATACGATAATTGACAACAAAAATATTTATTTCTTAGATTATTTATTGGAATGGTTGATGGAACATTGGCTAATTGCCAATCGATTTTTCGGTTTTTTAAATTTTAATTATTCGTTATGAAAATTAAATGATAGCAATTTAATTATATATGGCCTGAATTTGTCTCCTGGCAATCAATATTTTTAAACCCAGTCTGCCACTAATGCGTATTGTTTATACAAACCTTTTAATTTATTCCATTTTTTAAAATTATCAACAGTGTTTAAAATAACTTCATGGATTATACTAACAAGTTTAATACAAATAATAATAATAATGGGAAAGAATATAATAAATTCTGATTATAATTTACATCGAAACGTTTAAAAAAACAGGGATGTTCAACTTTTAAGTTTGAATTGTGAAGTCTGATGCATATAGATTTTAAACTTAGCCTATCTCATTGAACTTGTAAACAAACCATTTGTATTTTCTCCCACAGAAATGAAATTGTCATTTTGTTTAGGAAAAAGAAGGTTCAGGGCCGGAGAAATTTGAATTGTCACTTTGACCAATGAAAGCCTTCGCAAAAGAACTCTACATTTTTATGCCACTTGTAGACGATCAGGTTTCGAATAATTTAAGGATCAAAACACTGCTAAATGTCAGTCATTTTTCCTCTTGAATTGGCAGCAAGGCTTCTGATCAGAAGATTGGAGGTTTTGAGAAGCATGGGGCCACTTCTTAATTACTGTTGTTTCCAGCTCCGCCCTAACCCGGGATGTTAGGGTCCCAACTATGGGCAAATAGTGAACCCTAAAACAAAAACAAAACACTATGAATGTATAAAAATTCATTCTTATATTGAAAATACCAGTAATACATTTTTATATAAATTTATCAATAATTCCTATATATAATAAAATAATTGGGTGGGGGCACGATACCCTTGAACCTTCCATTTGAAAAATTACGAAAATTGAGATGTAGTAGAGTAGTGGCCTCGTATTACAGATTTGGGGGTCGGCCACGAGACCCTTGCATCGGCCTTACTCGCCAGCCAAGTAGCTCGTTTTCTTCCGCTATCTCTCTTGCCCTCATTATGCCCCGCGAGGATTAAGTTTCACAAGTTCCGCTTCCTTGTTATATGTCTGAGAAATTTTAGCAGTTTTTTTTTTTCCTGATTTTGTGTATAAGTGTGTGTTTTTTTTTTTTGTGCCATTTTTTAACACTTTCTTGTTGCTTACTCCTATGGAATTCTCAGCATCCTTCTGTAGAACCACATTTTGGTTGCTTCTCGTTTGTTCCTCATCCTTAGGGAAATTCTCCCACATTCACTGTCATGGATATCACGTAGAAAGTTTTTTTTTATTCTAATGAAATGTTTCTACTTCTCAGCATCTTGCTTAGCTTTTGAGAGCTTTGATGTCAGCTCTTTTTTTTTTTTTAACCTTAGGTATCACGAATTGGGGGAGGGACATACAATCACAATTAATTTTAAAAAATGAGGAAATTGGGAATTATAAAATAAAACTTAATTTAAATTTCGAAGTTGGGATTTGCAATGGCTGCTGAATTTTGAAACCTATAAAATACCATACTTTAAAAAAAGAACATTTCTACACACACAAAAAAGAAAAAAATATTTAAAAAATAATGCGTAAAGATTTTCAATTTTTGATTAGTAAATATAGTCTTCTCTTATTAACCTAACCACTTGATGGTTTAGAAGAATTTAAAAATATTTTTGAAACTTTATCAATTATTATAATTAAAAAAGAATAAAGCAAAAATAATTCTTGTAAAATTCATTATTCATCGAAAATTTTCTAAAAAATAATTTCATTCATTTGTGAATAAATCCTAAAAGTTTAATTAAAATCCGACATTATTTAATATTATATATATATATATATAATTTATAAAAGCAATTAAAATAATGTCATAGTTTTAATGCATTTTTATTATACTATTTGGAGCAGATTTTTAGAAAAGTTGTAATTGATCAGAAAAAAATGATGATTTTCATTTCCTAAGGAGTGTTGTATTTAAGTTTCGCATTGATATGTAATTTCTAGAAATTTCATAAAATTACTTGGAAGCGGTACCAGATGTACAAAAATTATTTTACAAAGATTTTCTAAAAATAATATTTTAAAAAATAATTTCATTCATTTGTAAATAAATCCTAAAAGTTTAATTAAAATCCGACAAATATTTGATTTTTGCAAGAATTTCCAAATTAATGTATTTTTCACCGGAAATAAAAATGATTATATTTATCAAAGTAAACTCTGGTAAAAAATATGTTCACCCGCTAACGAAAAAAAGCAAGATTAACGAAAATTTGGAACGTGTTAAAAAGGATTTTTTTTTAATAATTAAAAAATACTTTGTCTTTCCTCTTAAACAACCATTTTGACGGAAAAACTTTGTATTGAGTAAGATTGGGGCCTTTTATCATCATACTATGTCATTCTGTTTTTTAGTGAATTACTGGATATTTAATAATGCATAATGTGTATTGTTTGATGTATATGTTTTATAAAACATTGTTTAAAACATTATATTTATCGGTAAAATAGTCTTTACGAGTTCCAAGGGAAACAATTCTTAGTTTTAGATCTATTTGTCTCCCTTCGCAATGGGAGGGAACTCGTATCTAAAACTAAAAAATTTTCGTTGTTTTGGGGTTTGTTTTATTTTTTTAAATTAACAAAACAAAAGAATAAAGAATGACGCTACAGAATCACAGCAAAAACAAAAAACACTTGAAACCTTCCAAAAGCAGCAAAAACTAAAATGTATTGTAACGGCAATGGCAATATTAGATGTTTCCTTGTAAGGAATTCTTTGGCATTGACTGACCGAGCAGCCAGTACTCAGTACTGCTTTTGTTTGATATTTAAAATCTTTCTCTTAAAGCAATTTTTTCAGGAAAACAGGTTTCTCAAGTCCAGTAGCTGTTATCGCTCTTTCCAGTATTGATGGGGGTTTCCTTTCTAACCTTCCATTCGAAGCTTTGTGGATTGTCAACATCTTGATCATGCTATTGTTTTCTCTTTAAGTTACATGTGCTGTCCATTTTAGTAGTTGCCGCTGTTGATAATCCTCGAGTGATGTAGCTTCTATTATTTTGTACAGCTCTTTGTGATTCTGTAGCGCCAGTCCACAATGCTAATTATTTTGAGAAAGCTAAAAAAAATTAAACAAAATAAAAGAATTGTGGTGAAACAGAAGTTATCAATCCGGTGATTTAAAACAGAATGAAATAAATGCGGTTCTGCGCATGAGGATCGACGCATATTTTCCGGTTACCAAAATGATTAAAAATATTTATATATATTAACCAACTGGAGAACAAAAAATGTATACTTGAAAAGTGATCCATTTTTTAATCCCAAAAACTTATAAATTCGAGAGGTTTTGAGCGTCTAGACAGAGGACTCAATTTTGTGCATTCCTAGATTATGTCGAGCAGACATTGCTGGCTTAGCCTCTCATGCTGTAGTTGTTGTTTTTTTCTCTTTTTCTTCTTCATCAAGGACATTTCGTAAAGCCAAACCTAAAGGAGACACAAGAAACGAATAATTTAAATGAGCGGTTATATCAAAGATATCATCAACTACAATCCCGCTGCATTCAATACACAATTATCGTTCAAAATCCAGTCTATTTTCGCCTTCACACATTCATCATTCTTAAATTCTTCTAATCAGCCTTTTATCACACAAAGAACATTACTAAACTTTTATAATTAACCTTGTACCAAACATATGAACATGACTCCTTTTGTAAAGTACAGAATTCTTTAATGTTTATATAAAAAGGTATTTTAATACAGCATCTTGATTTCGTATTCGTATTTTTACGCATTTCTTATGGTGGACTAAACCAAACAAAGACAAATCAAATCGAAACCACAAATAAAAATACCTTGGTCCACCATAGAATAATATTGAAAACAATCCAAATAAAGTATTTGACCTACATTTGTAGATGTTAAATAAAACTAACCATAGTTGAAAAGCTATGAAATTTCCGACGAATTTTTTAACTGATTCAGATATATTGTAGCGTAGGGAGATGGCTAATGTTTCTTTGATTCGGCCTTGTGTCAGACATAACCGAATTACCTACAGTTTACGGGATTTATGCAGAATTATCATCATCAGAATTATCAGAAGGTTGGTTGTCGGCAGGATGGAATGTGTGGAATAGTGTAAAAATAAAATATACATTTTTACATGTTAAAATAGAAATTTATTAAAAGGAAAGAATGACACAAGTTGTAGAAGTTAATGATCAATTAGAAACGTCATTAAGAAGTTAAGGGTAGAGTTCGTATTCAATTATAAAGTTATGGGTATCAAGGTTTGTAGAAAAAGTTCGTAGTAGTAATTGTTGAACTAGATAATGAGAAAGAGAACAAGGTGCGACCTGACCTTATCTTCGGGTCGATTTGAAGTTGAAGTTACATTTTAGATGTTTCGTCTTGCGGCTCCCATCTGACTCTGTTGACCGGTCACAGAATGTCTTTAAGTAATTAAATCTGCTCATGTGACCGGTTCCAGCGAGCATTTTCAATTTTAGATGTGAAATAACGTCATTATGAATTTTCTGTTTTTAATCCAATCAGGATTCAGGATTTGCTTTTTGCACTGACTTGTGAATAGTCATTTTAATCTACTTTTGCGGCTGTGCAATTTTACTTTGGGTTTTGCCCAAAATGTTTTTAGTTCTCAATTTCTTATCCCTACAATATCAAATTGTGAAATGAAAGTTGTCCTGAACGGCTAATCTTCTAGATTCTTCTGTATTAATGCAGGTGTCTCTCAGGGCTCTATTCTGGGTTCCATTTTGTTTTTAATTTTCATTAACGACCTTTAAGAAGATTCCAGCTCTTAACTTGATATCTATGCTGATGACACAACTCCTTTCTAGATCAATTCGATAAGGTCAAATTGGCGGCTGATGTAAAAATCGACCTACTGTCTGTTAACAAAGAATGGCTTGTTATTTTTAATATCTCTAAAAAATGGTCTGTATTTCTTAATTCCAACAGCATAAACGATGCTAACATCCATGAAACGAATTTATGCTGAGAACTTTCCTCTATGATACCTAGATTTTAGAGTTAAAATGGCTAGATGTAAGCGTGAATTCTATGCTATCAGTTTCTTTTATTGCACATATCGCTTGTGAAATTTTCTTCCGGCGTCTATATACATATTTTCTTGTTTTTTTATAATCATATCACTCCAAACAAGACATTTTACTGACACTGTTGTGCAGGGGGTTACATAGAAGGAAAGTTATGAGAAAGAGTGGCAGGTTATAGGGGGTGTCAGGAAGTGAATAAGAGAAGGATGAGAATACTGATGAGAGTACTGTGGACGGAAAAAGGAGAACGAGAGAGAGGATGCAGGTTTGTGAGATAGGAGATGACTATTGACTTTACATTTAAATTCTTGGAGATTGTAGCTGTCGGGAAAACAAGTAAATGGAAGGGAATTCCACAGGCGGGAAGTGCGAGAAAAGAAGCTGATGGAGTAGAATTTGCGTTTACAATTTATTGGTTTCGCAGTAAAAGAGTGGGACTTAGTTGCTAATCTTGTAGCTCGAGTAAATTTATATATAGGGGGCACCAGTGAGCTAAGTTCATCGGAGCAGAAGCTGTGAAAGCATTTGTAGAAGAGACACAGGGAAGCCACATTGGGCCGGTGAGAAAGGGACTGTATCCAAGCTGCCAAGTCGGGATCTATCACATTACAGATTCGCCATTGGATCTTGTCAAGGACACCCAGGTGGATAGCAGGAGCACCCGACCAGATATGGCAGCAGTATTCAATGCACAGGTGGATGGGAGATTTATATATGTGCAGGATTGTTTCAGGCGGAAAAACTTTCTAGCTCTACACAGAGAACCGACTTTCTTAGCAGCGGATTTAGCTATGAATTCTATATATTAATTCCACTTGAGGTCTGTTGTCAGAGTTGAGCCGAGAAGGCGCAGTGTTTTACTTTCAGAAAGACTAACCTGATCCATGTTAATGGGTGGGGGGGTAGGAGCGATTGTCTGTGATGATCAATAGATAGCAGGTTCGTTTTGGAAGCATCAAAATTCACGAGCCATTTTTTACCCCAGTCCACCACGGATCGGAGGTTCTTTTCAAGCTCGGCAGCGAGGTTTGCTTTGTCAGCCTCAGTAGGTTTTGATTGATGCGAGAGTAAACTGTAGTGTCGTCAACGTATATGCCTACTTGGGATCTTATTACATCTTGAAAATCGTGAATGTAGATAAGGAAAAGCATAGGACCTAGAATAGATCCTTGAGGGACACTCGCGTTCGTATGATAGTATTAGGAGGCATGTCCGTTCAGTACTACCTTCATTGTACGATTTGAAAGGAATGACTGGATAAGGTCAAACAATTGTCCAGTTATACCGTAACTTCGCAGCTTGCGAAGAAGGCCAGCATGCCAGACTCTGTCAAACGCTTTGGGGATATCTATGGCAACAGTTCGGGCTTCCCCGTTCTTGTCGAGAGCCTGGTGTATATATTCAGTGATGGTCGTGAGCATATCAGCAGTAGACCTAGTGAAGTGGAAACCATACTGTTTGTCAGAGAATAGTCTGTGGGCTGTGAGATGTTGAACCACCACGGTGTTGATGATGGCTTCGAACACTTTGCCAGAAATCGGTAGGAGGCTGATAGGGTAATAATTATAGGGGTCAGCGGGTTCACCAGTGTTTTTATATATTGGAACCACGGAGTAGGACTTCCAGCAGGTAAGAAAGCAAGAAGCAGTAGTTATAGAGTTTGGAGAGAAAAGAGGAGAGTTCAGGGGAACATTTCTTCAGAACAATGATTGTGATTCCGTCGCCGCCGCTCGCTTTATGTTGGTCAGCTTTTAAATTATATTTGAGACCACCCAGCGGGTAACGTGGATGTCATTCAGTTGGGCCTCAGTTCGGGGTGGGAAGTCAGGTACAGATACTCCGAAAGAGTCTAGTGTCGAGAATCTGCGAGCGAAGCACTCAGCCTTGTCTGTTGTAGATGTAAGAACCTCAAATTCGTTGATTAGCGGGAGGATTGATGGTTTGCTATTGTTTAGTACACTTTTACAGAGCCTCCAGTAGTCTTTGAAACCGAACTTACGGGATGCTATGCGCTGCTTCATTCTGGCTGCAAACAGCAGCTTGGCTTCTTTAAGTATTTTCTTCCACTCACTGCGTGCAGAGGCAAAGAGGCACCTGTTATGGTCCGACGCGTGACTCCGATAAAGCCGGAAGAAGTGATTTCGATGGGCGATGGCGGCCGAGCAAGCGCGGGAGAACCAAGGGAATGAGTGGGATTTAAGTATCAACTTCCTGGCTAGAATGAAAGCTTCGATGCCAGCCTTGACCCAAGAAGAGACCTCGGCCGCACAGTCTTCAACGGGAAGACTAAAGACTTTGTTCAAAGGGACGTTACACAGGAAATCGCGGAATGAGTCCCAATCGGCTCTTTGGTAGCAATAAGAAAAGTCGTGTGAAGCCAGAATTGCTTTAAGTCAGCGGAAGTCTGAAAAAAAAGGACATTTAAGGCAAGAGATCTCTGCTCAGACATCAATCAGCTAAGTGACAAATCTGTATTAACAATAAGATACTTGTTGGAATTAGCAAAATCTTAGATATTATATCGAGCTCTTTTATATCAGTTATGGAATATGTATATTTGGTACGGATGCGCGTTGTGGCCCAGTGGATATCGACTCGGAACGAGAAATCAGAGAGCTGAATTCGTTGCAATCCTATGCGCGCAAATACCCTTGATATATAAAGTGACAAATGATTGATTATATATATATATGTGTGTGTGTGTTTATATATACAGTGAAACCTCCCGTATGTGACTCCCATCGTCAGTTGTTAACGACTGTTTTTCTATGCACGTACGATTTGCTAATGTTAATTGTCCCTTAGTGGGCGACCACCTCCAAAACGCGACCAGCGACTAAAAATCACTGATCAAGCGACCGCTTTAAAAATAAATCCATTTTGGTCGTACACTGCCATCTTCTAAATTAGGAGAAACTAAATGAGTAATCTATTTCATTTTGATTTGATCCAAGTCAGGAACGCTTCCTCATTGTTTTGTTGTATCAAACTGTTATATCTTGTTGAAAGGTACATGACCTGATTTCACCTCACAGTCAAACATCGGCTGTTTTGTACAACATGTATTGCATTTGGCATGTTCAAGGCATTTATCGCAGTCTCTGTACTGACTTGGATAAATTCAGAGAATGGGAAAATCAGAAATATATCCCTTTCTCAAATGTCTATCTCTTTCATTCCTTTATTTATTGTGTGTGTATCTATCTACTCTATTTCTATCTGGGTATATCTATCTCTCTGTTTCTCTACCCCAACCCACGATCGCTCTCAGTTTTTTGTATGTTTTGTTTTATTTTTTTCATGTATGATCGCAGTATATCATGTATTGTCTCATTTTTATTTATTACCAGATTACATGGTAAAATTTTAATAAGTACATTCTGATGAGGGGAATATACGTTCCTGGAATAAATAGGTCATGATTATGAGCCTTTAGTGAGTGATTTTAGGTCGTTATTAATTATAAATCAGTTGTGCCAATATTATTATTTATTAAATGTATATTTATTTCGAAACCAAAAACATGAAATAGGAAACTAAAATAAAGATAAAGTTTTAAGTAGGTACCTCCACTCATTTTCGATATCTAAATTTTAAATTAAATTTTTTCTTGAAACTTTTATTATAGTTTTAATTGAAAGCTAAATGATTAAATTTACTATTTATATACTCTGGTGCATTTCAAACATAAAATTATATTGATTGGAATCTAATTTTTTTCAATTTTTCGGTTATTTGTAAACACAAGTTAATTCTCGGTTTTAAAAATCTTGCAAAAATAAAATATACATCTGTGATACATTATTTTTGGAAAATTAGAATATTTTCTGTTAGATTAATCTGATTTACACAAGTATTACTCATTTATAGCGTGAAATTTAGAATAAAACTAGTTCTTATTCACAGAGTTGAACTTTTGGACCTCTCCGCCGTATATCAAACGTGTTGATAGATTTTCAGATTAGAAATAAGTGTATGGCGTTCAAAAATAACAAAATTGTACAAATTATTTTCAGGTAAGGGGAGGAAACTCTGACCTTTTAATTTCATATAGAAATTTCCATACAAAAAAAAGAAAAAGAAAAAAAAACAATTTTAATTACTCTAAAAGTATGAAGGCCAAGCGATTTGTATTTAATCTTTCAATTTTGGATCGGCGATATAATCTTCTATAATTAACTTAAAAATCTAACCGCAACAAGTCTTTGAAGTATTTTTTAAATATTTTTGAAACTTTATGATTATAAAAAAAAAAAATAAAACCAATTCTTTTAAAATTTCATTATTGATCGGGAAAAAAAATGTCCTTCATATATATTATTCATTAAAGCCATTAAAAGTTTAATAAATTAAATAATAGAGTTTTATTGCATTTTTTATTTTATTATTCAGAGCAGATTTTCGGAAACAGAGGCCAAATTTAAAAAGAAAAAGAAATAGATGATTTATATTCCCCAATGAGTCCTGCATTTAACTAATAAAACCATTTTTATCGCAACAAAGTTAAATTTATCAAAATTTCATAGATTTACGTGGAGTGGTGGTAACAAATGTAAAAAAAAAAAAAAAAAAATTACCAAGATTTTTAAAAAGTAATAACTTAAAAAATAATGTCATTCATTTGTGGAGTACTGAAAGTTTCATTAAAATCCGAGAATTGTTTGATTTTTGCAAGAATTTCCAAATTAATATGTTTGTCACGGGAAAAAAAATTGAGTCATGTAATATTACGTTTTCCATTGTAAACTCTTAACGATTTGGTTACCCGCTAAGTCAAATCAAAACAAGATTTTCTGCCCAAGTTTCGAACATGTTAGAAAAGATGAAAAAAATTTTTTAAAAAATATTTTAAAAATTACTTTGATCTTTCCTCTTATATAAACATTTTGATGGAAAACGTTCGTTTTTATTAAGTTTGGGGCCTTTTAAAATTTATACTATGCTGTTTTTTAGCGATTTAGTGGACGCACATAAGGGGTCTGCTATATTTATGGGTTAAATTGCTCAGTATCAGGCATAGAAAGTGTGTAGACATTAAACTCAAAAACCAAGAAGCGACAGTCTGCTTCATGCAGACACAATCGTCAGCCTGAAAAATTGCATTTAATAATCTGGGTGTTGACTTTAACATACTCGTATCCCCACCCTCTTAGGTTGAGAATTCTCAACTGAAAAAAAGTACTTTACAGTACAAAGATATCTTAATTACGAGCATCCATAATCTTGTGCTTTGGGAACATTGTTTAATCAAAATTTTAGAGTTGTCCGCAGAAATCATAGCCAATGATCAAGGAAGACTGTGTATTGCTTACCTCCCTTATTTTATCTTAGTCAAGTCTCACGCCTCTTCGCAACTTACCTTGACCGAATCCAAAACTTGGAAAGGAAATTTGGTTACCCACAAAGCCATTGTAAGAACAGACACACCGTAAGGGGAAAATTTGTGGGTGACAAATTTAGAATCTTTTCTCTTCTCTTCATGATATCCTTAATGTATGTTGTTTATAAAATTAAAAGCTTATCTAAATAAAACTTGGCATAGTTTTAAGTTTTATTGATTTTTTTTTCACTATTGGGAACAGATTCTCTGAAAAATAACAATGATTATATATAAAGGTTATTTACATTCCCCAAAAAGTCCTGTATTTAATTAAAAACAATTTGGAGACAGTAGTCAATTTCTAGGTGGGGGGTAACAGATGTAAAAAAAAAAAAAATTTACAAAGATTTTATAAAAATATTTAAAAACTGATTTCATTCATTTAAGAATAAGTCCTGAAATTTTATCAAAATCCGACCACTATTTGAGTGTTTGCTTTTTGCAAAAATTTCAAATTAATGAGTTTTTCACCGTCAAACAATGAGCTTCGTTTCGTGATATATTGTTTGCCATAAACTCTGGTAAAAACTAATGAAAAAAAAAGATATTTAACCAAAATTTTGAACGTGGTAGAAGGGATTAAAAATATAATTTAAAAATCCTTTGTTATTATTAAGAGGAAAGATCAAACATTTTGAAAATAAAACTTTGTTTTTAAGCTTGGGGCCTTTTAACATCATGCTATGCTGTTGTTCAGTGTCTGAGTGGGAGTACCTAGGTATGAGCAACATCACAAGGTTCCCAATTAGCAATGTGTTTTCATAGGTAAGGCCAGCCTTTACCAAAACATTGTAAAATGTAAAAAAACTATAAAATATCCTTTTTCTTTGGTCTGGTCTGCAATCAAATAGTTTCTTCCCTTTTTTCTGAAAATGATTTTTCTTTTTTTAAGTAGACCAATTATTAATCTGTTTAAACAATAAAAAAGGCAAAACAAACACAAAATATATTTAGCTTTGAACTTAATTCCGACCAGATTTTATCTTGGCCAGTCTTAAAAAAGAATTTTACTTTTGGCAAATATTCTATGGAAATTGAAGCCTGCCAAAATTAACCCTAACTGGCCCAAGGCCTTAAGACCGACCTTGGTCTTCTTTTTGTGCAGTGTCCCTTCCGGACATAGGCGATCATGTCATTCTTAAAATTACCCCTCTTGATATCTCTCCATAACCCCATTCTGCCATTCACTTGCACAAGACCATCAAGTATGTCTCACACTGTTTTCCCTCTATCTGTCTTTTGAGTATTAAATTCTCCAAGCCCTTCTTCCATGTGCCAGAAAGTTCAGCTGTCTCTTCCTGATGTTAAGTATAAGTTTTCTTTTCTAAAGAAAACACTCTAAAGCCTTGTCATAGGTCACATGTCTGGTCCATGACCTTTGGTGTTACTGATACTTGAAAGGAAAAAAAAAAGATATACTTTATTATTTAAGCACTAATAGTTATATTAGTAACAAAGCCCAGATGCATGTGTGCATGTAATATATATATATATATATATATATATATATGCGCATGCATACACACACACAAATGTATGACTATAAGCAAGTTTTTTTTCATCGAGGACACTTCTCTCTAGTGCAGTGTTTCCCAACCTTTTTTGGCCATGCCCCACCTAATCACCTCTAGTATCCTGATGTCCCCCCTCCCATATGTTGATATATAATTCTTATGTAAAAAGTGAACTCCGTTTTAGGTGATCCTTAAAACACCAATACTTTGATTTAAGCTTTTATTTTAAACTTATAATTTTAAGTTTGTTTAAGACTCAAACTGCCTTAAAGCCTTAAGGTGGCTTAAACAAACTTAAAAACAACATGGCATTCATAAAAAACAAAAAATAAATAAAAGATAATTAAAGTTCTGAGCAAGAAATTACAAAAAAATAAAATATTAGGGATTATCTTATATTATTTTAATGTTTATATGTAACAATCAAATAGTTTCAAAGCATGTAATAGAGAATTGAAATATTTATATTAAAATGAAATTCTAAAATTATTTTAAAATAGAATTTATTCACCAGGTGGCAGTGCAATCGATGGTAATTTAAAAATCCAAGACAAATGATGAATGAAATATATGTAACATTACTAAGTTTTTATTTATTGGAATGTTAGGGCTAATAGATGACAAGAACAAAGAATTTTACTAGTGAAACACCTGACAATCAAATTGCCTCCCTGTGGGGTGTACACCTCACATTGGAAATCACCGCTCTGGTGGCAGGGCTTGGTTTCTCCTCTCTTCAGCTCACGGGGTAAATCACCATTAATTTCAATGCATTTTGTTTAAGAAATTTTATTTCGGAATCTGACCTTGTTCTAATAGCAGCTCAATAGGAGACCACAAAACTGGCTTCCAAAACCAAACTTACAGCATTCCATCATCACTAAGCAAACCTAAGATTTTCTCCAGTCATGATAAGTGATTGTCTTCTAAATAAGGTTCCCTCGCCTTAGATGCTTATTGAGATTTAAGTTATCTCCAAACACTGCAAAAACAGTCGGTCTCTTATACCACCCCAGAAAGTACCCAACTCTTTCTCCTGCCATGTTCCAACTTTACAGCCTACTTTCCAAACCTTGTCGATATCGCTCACCAGTGAGCAATTTCAATTGTTGCAATGGGAAAGAAAATGGTAGCCAATATAGAATTTTGAGTATTAAAAAGGCATTTCAACCTATGCTACTAGAAATGAAATAAAAAAAAAATAAAAATCAAAGGAGATCAGCAAAGAACCTGTTTAAAAAAACAAACGGCTAAATGTTTACAACTCGATCACATTCTTCCACAAGATATAAATATCTCTGCAAACAAATATTTTGGTATTTTCTAAAGTTTTCAGAAGAGTCTTTAACATGCAAATAATTCTTCAGTACTAAACAACAAAAAAATATTCACTGAATTTTTACTAGTTGCCTAGATTCTTTTTAATTTTATAATTATGAACAATTTTTTTGAAATCTTTGTAAAACAAACCTTGAATATAAAACTAAATTTGTTATTCATTATATATAAATGTCAGTTGTTCAAAGTTAATTCATTTTGGAAATATTAAAACAAGACATTTCCTTTTAAGTACTACAAAAGTTTTTCTAAGCACAAGTATTCAGCTGTTTGCTTATTCAAGATATGAATGTGTGGTGTGGACTTTGAATTCTAGTCAAGTTTTGTTACATTTACTTTTCCATAAATACTCTTAAAAATAGTATAATTCCATCTCTCACCCTCCAGTTATAGATTAAATAGTAGAGCAAACTGAACATCTAGCAACCAGTCATGAAGAATGACAACTAAATATTCCAAACTGTAATGAGAAATTTTTTAAACTCAATTTCATTACACCTAAGTAACTTATTTACATATTGTTTTGTATACTTGAATGTACTTTTAGCGATAGTGGGCTTCTTCATCCACAGTTAGTTTTAAGCGGCCAAGTGCAGAAAGAAGCATTTCATAAGTTTTACTTTATAATGGTTCCAACATGCAAGAATTCTGGTATGCCAAAGAGATGTTCAAGGCTCAAGAGTAACTTAAGGTAGATTTTAACTGTGTTACCCTACATGGCTTCTCCAAACACCTATTAGGTGGCCCTGTTTTAGTTACATAAAAAGACAAACATTTCCTTTTTCTTTCTTTTTAACTCTTTGCTCTAAGATGTTGCAGCACGGAGATGCAGACGTCTCCACTGGGGCACGTTCGTTCATTCCTTTGGCCCACTGACAACTAAACTCTCTCTCACACATACAAAAAAAGCACTTAATAGCTAATTTTTTAAATTTTCTTCTTTTTAACTATTTATGTTCATTTGTGGTGCAGTGGATATTGGGAGAGATGAGCTCAAGTTCCACTTGAATTCACAAATACCCTTGGGAAAGGTATTAATCTGTCACTTCTCCCTTCAGCTATGGGTTAAATAACCGGACAGATTGAGTTTTATAGCCTTTGTTGACAACCAGTCTATCGTAGAAAGTAATGGCAACTTACTGCAGGAAAAATCTTCTACCCAGCCAGTTATGTCTCTTTTGAGACATGATCACCCAAGCATGTATCACATATGGCAATTAACTGACAGATACATTAATGCAATTTCTTTTTGTTAATTAAATACATGCATTGTCGGTTTAAAGCCTGGTATCAAATGTGCATTGTGATGCAGTGTTAATCAGCTCACAATGAGAAATTTGAGAGCTGAGTTCAAATTCCATTCAGTTCATTACATTCACCAATGCACAAATTTCTTTGGGAAAGGCATGAAACCATCTCTGCTCGCACCCCCTCCCAAGCTCTGGGCTGAATAGCAGGAAAAACTGAATTGTATAGACTTGGGTAGTAACAAATCTACCACAGAATAAAACAGCAAACTATTGCAGGAAACTCTACATAGTCAAATGATGAATCAAAAGAGATATGGTCACTCAAGTATGAATCACATATGGCACTTAAACGACAAATGTAACCCTAGAAAAGCAGATAAAGCCATTGACAAGATTATGCAGTTCAAAATGGCTAGCATCTGAACTGCGCTTGACCTAACAATAATAAATTGATGCATTTTTATTATTCAAAAAGTAAGAACAAGTTTTTTTTTCTGATTAGAAGTTGAGAAAAATGTGCACATTTTGAAAAGTAAGAGAAGAAACCAATGTATGAATAATAGATTTTAGTGAATGTTATCAAAAAATTATATTAGGCTAAAATTTCATCACTGTCCGAAGATCTTTGAAATCAACCAAACTCTTTGTTAGAAACACATTGATATCATGTAAAATAAGATTTTTTATTTGTTGGTATAAGACAAGAAAGTTTATTCTTTAATATCAACAAATGGGTTTGATTTTGTTTTAAATAAAAAAAAAAAAAGAAAAGAAAAATACAACGTTTTTAAAAAGATTTGTCAGAATTTTGCTTCCATCTTTTCAAATAAAGAATTCGGAAGCAGATGAGTTAAAAAAAAAAATGCAAAAATTTATTTATCTCAAGGAAAGATATCTTATGGATTTGCATGCACAAAATGAAAGAATACATTCATATTAGAAAAATAAAAGGGTAAATAAAAAAAAAAAACAAACAACGAAACACTTTATTTATCAGTTTTTGTTTTTTTTTGGTAATTTTAAGACTTGTATGTTTAATTTTATGGGTGTACTCGCGTCCACTGGCTTTTACAAATACAAAAATGAACAAAAGAATTTGACAACAGTTCCAAGTAGAAATAAAACAAGGCACTGAGCCTAGAATTATAGTTAAAAAAAAAAAAAAAAAAAGTATTGCCAAGTTCATCTCAAGAAAAAGGGGAAATAATTATGAAAGGCATTAAAGATGTCTGCTTGTACACAGTCAGTTTTTCAAAAGACATTTAAATGGATGGTAAATCCAACAGACAATTATTAAATTGAAATTCTTTTTTTAAAAAATTATATATACTTTTTATAGATTTTATTTCTATTATATATATATATATATATATATATATATGGGGGGGTTAGAGGGAGGGGCGGAATTTGTAAATGGCTGACATGTTAAAAAAATTGGCCAGTCTGTTTATGAAAGGAAAAAAAAATTAAAAAAATTAAAAAATGACGGAATTGTTTAGTTTAATCAATTTATTATATATATATATATATTTTTTTATTCTTTTTGATTTTGAGGGTATATGTCAGAGAAAAGCTGTAAGGATTGTTTAATAGTGATGGCAAGGAAAGACGCATTATGCAGGCAGGCTGGGGGCAATGCATTGGCTTTGTTCTGCTACGGAACTTGGTTGACAAACACGAAACACAGCAGGCACACATATCCAGAGATGCACATAGATAGACATGCATACATACAACACAGCTTTGTATGTGTGCACACATACACAAAAGACATTTTATATATTAAGTTGCTAGAAATATAATGTTGAATTTTAAACGGAGTAAAAGAAATAAAAAAAAAAAAAAAAAACCCATGCAGCAATTAGAGAAAAAGTGTGTTTCAATTTTAATATAGTCCTTGAATTCCTAATTTGAAACAAATTCTGTTATTCTTTGCTAGTTTTTTTTTGTTCAGAATTTCAAAGCCTTTCAACAAACTTATGTCTAAATCAAAGGATAAACCTCAAATTCTTGGTGAGAAGTCAGTAGTATTTTTTTCTTTTTCTGGAATTCCTGATTTTTATTATAAGGAGTAAAAGAATTTGTTTGCTATTGGAATAATAATTATTTTCTGAGAATTAAATTCAACTTTTACTACATTTGAACAGGGTTTAATTCTTACTCCTAAATAATAACATTACTTTCAGAGCAACTGTTAAAAGATATATATATATATATATATATATATATATATATATATATATATATTAGATAGAACGAGAATAAAAAAATTCTAAAAATACAATTGGTAAAGGAAGAGACTTGTATTATATAAGTATTTTAATTTTTTTTTTTTTTTTTTTTTACTGTCATTTCAGTTAGGGTATTTTTTTTGTTGCTTCTCACATTTACTTTATCTTGCATTATTTCATACTTGCTTTTATATATATATATATATATATGTGTGTGTGTGTGTATGTGTGTGAGAGAAAGCGTATCTCAAGTTGTTTATCTGTAAATTCAAAATTTTTTTTCAAAATAATAAAAAAAAGTAAAAAATTTTTTAAAGTTTTAATTATATCTTGAAAGTCGTCTTTCGTAATTGTCTGACAGTTGGTGGTCCAAAATGCAGGACACGAATATCATGAGAAAGCAAGAATGACAAATAGTTACATAGACAGACAGAAGTAGACAGACAGATGGAGTAGTAGTTGTTGTAGTAGTAGTAGTAATAGTAGTACATATTATTCAGCACCGTTCCAGTTCCTGGTTTTGTCAGCCTGAAACAAAATAGAAACAGAATTAAAAGATTTTGGTAAACATCAATTCAATTCTTTTCTAATCATTTCATCCCAATTAAGGCCATAAAGCCTCTAAGAAGCAAAGAATTATTGTGTATTAGCGAATAGAAGAAAAAGAAACAAAAAAAACACTATTAAGAAGAGAGAAGAATAAAAGAACAGGAATTGACAAAGATAATGATTGACATTGCATTTAAATTTTTGAAGATCAAACTTGACTGGGAAGCAAGAGGCCTCTTGCTCTATATACATATACATATATATATATATATATATATATATATAGATAGAGAGAGAGAGAGAGAGATCTTGTGAGAAAAGAAATTGTTAGCATAAAACTTATGGTTACATCTGGCCAATTCAACTTCAAAATGGATCAATCAACTTCAAAATTAATTTTTTTACCTGAAAATAAGTCCATTTTGAAGTTGATTATTATCATAAATCTATGTATCACAAAGGAAATTAATACATATTTTGAAAACTATAAAAATCTCAATGAAGATTTGATTTTTCTCACAGGCTGATATGAGACTGAAAAAGAAATACGAAATATTTCCTGTAGCAAATTTTGCCAGTTGAATTTTAAAATCTATATGCTGAATACTAACATTTTCAGATTAAGTATTATCAACCACCATTATTAATATTCTTTTAATTATTACATTTGAGCAAGGGAATAAAGCCACTGAGACAAGTTTATTGTGCCTGAGAGACTATGAGAAAATAAAAACATTAAGGAGAGAAAACAAAGAACTGAAATTAAGAAAACAGAAGATAATGATTGACTTTCATTTAAATTTTTGAAGATTAAATATTACTGGAAAGGAGCCGGAAGAAAGTTCCACAAGCAAGAAGTGCAAAAGAAATTGTTAGCATAGATTTTACTGTTACATCTAAGAAAATTATTTCTTTCAAGTAACAATAGAGTAGAGATAAAAAAATTCATGATTTCTTAAGCAGAAAAAAAAATTTTTTTTTTTTTTTTTAATCATCTCACCCCAAGCAAGGCATTCCACTGCCACTATTGTGCATGGGGCTACATAGGGGAAGGTAAAGAGAAGGAGTGGTTAGACATAGGGAATGTCAGGAGGAAGGTGACAGATGAGTAAGGATAGTGAGGATGAGGGTTGGGAAGATGGGAAGAGTGTTTGATAGAATGGGAGCAGGTTAGTGCATTAAGAGGTGTCTATTGACCTTACATTTAAACTCCTGGAGATTGTAGCCTTCGGGGAAGCAATCGTTTGGAAGAGAATTCCACAGTCGGGAAGTGCGAGGAAAGAAACTGTTGGAGTAGAAGTTACGGCTGCATTTTATCGGTTTCACTGTAAAAGGGTGGGATCTAGTTGCTAATCTAGTATCTCGTTCAAATTCGTATTTAGGGGGCACCAGTGATCTAAGTTCATCGGAGCAGAAGTCATGAAAGTATTTATAGAAGAGACACAGGGAAGCCACGTCGCGCTGGTGGGAGAGAGACTGCAGGCGGTCTGCCAAGTCAGTATCTATCACATTACAGACCCTCCTCTGAACCTTATCAAGAAGCCCGAGGAGAACAGCAGGGGCACCCAACCAGATATGGCAGCAGGATTCAATGCACGGGCGGATGGTAGATTTATAAATGTGCAGGATAGATTTAGACGGAAAAAACTTCCGGGCCCTACACAGAGAACCGACTTTCATAGCAGCAGATTTAGCAATGGATTCGATATAGTCATTCCAGTTGAGGTCTGCTGAAAGTGTGAGACCAAGGAGGCGTAGTGTTTTACTCTCTGGGAGGCAAGCCTGGTCCATGCTAATGGGAGGTAGGTGAGATTGTCGATGATGGTTAATTGAGAGTAGCTTCGTTTTAGAAGCATTAAAATTTACTAGCCATTTCTTACCCCAGTCCAATATGGATTGGAGGTCTTTTTCAATCTCGGCTGCAAGGTTAGCTTTGACGCCTACACCAGATTTTTATAGGAGGCGAGAGCAAACTGTGGTGTCATCGGCATACAAACCTATTTGGGCTCTTATGGAATCAGGGAGATCATTAATGTATATCAGGAAGAGTGTAAGACCTAAGATGGAGCCTTGGGGGACACCTGCGTTTGTATGGCAGTTCTGAGAGGCATGTCCGTTTAATACCACCTTCATTGTGCGGTTAGAGAGGAATGACTGGATTAGTTCAAACAAATGTCCAGTTATACCATAGCTCCGCAGTTTACATAGAAGGCCAGCATGCCAAACTCTGTCGAACGCCTTAGATATATCCAATGCAACGGTTCCGGCTTCGCCATTCCTGTCGAGTGCCTGGTATATGTACTCGGTGATGGTCGTTAGCATATCAGCAATAGACCTGGTGAAGCGGAAACCATATTGCTTGAGCCTCGGCGTTGATAATGGCTTCGAACACTTTGCCAAAGATCAGAAGAAGGCTGATAGGGCGGTAATTTGCAGGGTCAGAGGGTTCTCCAGTGTTTTTAAATATAGGAACTACAGAGGAAGATTTCCAACAGGCAGAGGTTGTAGAGCTTAGAAAGGACAGAGGAGAGTTCAGGGGCACATTTCTTTAAGACTATGGTTGGGATTCCGTCACCACCGCTCGCTTTTTGAGGGTCAAGTTTTAAGATTATCCTAGAGACAAGCGAAGGTATAATGTGGACATCATTCAGTTGTGCCTCGGTTCTAGGTGAGAAGTCGGGTGTAAAAACTCCAGATGAGTCCAGACTCGAATTGTTCGAGAATCTGCGGGCAAAGCATTCAGCCTTATCTACTGGGGAGGTGAGGACCTCAAATTTGTTGATTAGCGGGGGTATTGTGGACTTGGTCTTGTTAAGTACTCTTTTACAGAGTCGCCAGTAGTCTTTAGAGCCGAATTTTGAGCATGCTAAGCATTGCTTCATTCTGGCAGCAAACAACATCTTAGCTTCGTTAAGTATCCTTTTACACTTATTACGAGCTGAAGTGAAAAGGCGCCTGTTTTGGTCCGACGCGTAGTTACGATAGAGTCGGAAGAAATGATTCCGGTGGGCAATGGCAGCCGAGCAAGCGGGTGAGAACCATGGAGACGAATGAGATTTAAGCTGGAATTTCCTAGCAGGGATGAAGGCATCGATGCCAGCCTTAACCCAGGAGGAGACCTCGGATGCACATTTTTCGATGGGAAGACTAAAGACGTTGTTCCAAGGGATGTCACAGAGGAAGTCTCAGAATGAATCCCAGTCTGCTCTTTGATAGCAGTAGGATATTCTACTTGTTTGGGTTTCATGCGTCGGGCGGGAGTTGAGTGAAATATTGACAGACACTACAGTGTGGTCAGAGTTGTCTGGTAGTGCAAAAGTCTGGGATGGAAGTGAAGCAGAGGTCTAGAAGTGAGTCCCTTCCATTAGGGTTGTTGGAGAAACGCGTGGGGAAGTCCACAACTTGCGTAAGGGATTGGGTGATTGAAAAGTTCATGATGTGGACACCAGCTGGGTCAGTGACAGCGTTCTTCAGCCACTTGGTGTGGTGGGCATTAAAGTCACCAAACACGAATACATGGGCAGAGGGATGGGAAGAAATGGCTTCGTCGATATTGTCAGAAATGATGTCAAGTAACGAACAGTCAGGGGAGGAAGGAGAGCGGTAGAGAAAGAAGAGATAGCTAATCAAGCTGAGAAGTGAGAGGCGGAAGCACAAATATAACAAATACAATTTCAAAGCAACTATTTTTCATGGTATGATTTGTGTTAGCTTCCTTGGAATATTTTTACTTTTAATGATTTAAAAAGCAGAATACTTTATAAAATACAAGTGTACGGCCGCCATCAAAAATGACAGTAAATCATTTGAGAGTATATATATATATATATATATATATATATATATATATATACATGTAAAAATATACTCAGTTATGATCTGAGATTAAGGACAGGATGGTTAAATAAAAAGAAGACAAGAGGAAAACTGTATTTAAATTGCCTATGCGTTTCATCCTGTGATGGACTTTATCAAGGCAAAAAGACAAAATGAGCTTTATTCTAAATTATGTATCTGTAAACAAACAGTGTTAGCAACTATAAAAACGCTCACAAATCATTCAAAAAGATTAACAGAATATTTTAGTTTTAGAATTCCTTCATGTGTAGTGCAAAGTCACAAGATGTTAAAATAAAGGGAATTCAACAGTTTTCTTTGAACTTTTTACTATGCATGTTAGTCTGTTTTAATATAATTTCCATAAGCAAAGGTGAGATTGGGAAAAATCCGGGGTACAAATTGATGTTTTGGTAGTACTGAATGGCAGCACTCTCGAGAACTTTTCTTCTGAACAAATTGCTTACACTTTTTATTAGCGTGGCATTTTTAAAATCGAAATTGTGGTTGAATTTATTTCTGTGAATCACTAATGCATTTGTTAGATTATTATTAGTGATGTCTCTTTTGTGTTCATGTATATGTTTTTTTAGATTTCTACTTTTTTCTCCGCTGTACATGCAGAAACAATCCCAGAAATTTATTCCGTATACACCTGCTTGTTCATCATTATGATTACTAAAACAGACTAACATACATAATAAAAAGTCCAAAGAAAGCAAGTGAATTCCCTTCATTTTAACATCTCATGACTTTACACTACAAATGAAGGAATTCTAAAACTAAAATATTCTGTTCATCTTTTTGAATGATTTGTGAGCGTTTTTATAGTTGCAAACACTGTTTATAGATACGTAATTTAGAATAAAGCTCATTTCATCTTTTTGCCTTGATAAAGTCCATCACAGGACAAAACGCGTAGGCGATTTAAATACAGTTTTCCTCTTGTCTTCTTTTTATTTAACCATATATATGTATGTAAAAATTAAGGCAGACACATTATTCCATGGTTAAGTGGAAGTATAGGCCTTTTTCAGGCAAACCATCTTCAGCTTCTGTCTTTATTGTACAGAAGATTTTACACAAATGGAATTCACAAAAAAATTAAAAAAAAAAAAAACGAAATAAAAATAAAGATTGCTCCTTTAAAAGAGAAATTTTAAGAAAAAATATATTATATCAGTTCAGCAAATACACACACACATTCATAAATAAGCATATATATATATATATATATATATATATATATATATACACACACACAAATAAGTACACAACAGCTTTTATTTTAATAGAGTTAATTGCTGAGATCAAAATTCTAGACTATTCTGCAAAAACTGCAACTAATGATTTAAAAAAAAAAAAAAAAAAAAAAAAAAATCCAAATTCTCTCTTGAGTAGAGAATAATCAGTCATCACAAGCTTCAGCTATTTCCCCATGAGGCTAACATATCTGAATTTTACTTCATAGCTTGAAACTGTCTTGAATTGGATTCAAGTTGTATTCTAGATTAGTTTCCTATTGTTCTTTCTCTTTGATCTTTTTTTCTTCTCATATTCTATCCCACTCAGTAACTTCTGTAGAAGAAATAAAAAAAAAAAATTTTTTAAATCTGTGTGCCAACACTAACTTCAATCAATGCTTTAGTGTGAACAGTCCAGCAGGCAATGTTGTAATAAAAACAGAGTAAAAAATCCAACCTTCCTATGGCAACAGCTATTTAAAAAAAAAACACACACACAACACACACTTTTGCACACCAAGCTCAAAAATCATACTTTCTTTCTCAAAGGTCAAAAAATACATATATCCAGTAAGCAAAAGCCACTGTCTATATTTACCAAATGATTTTTCTGATTGGCCACACCAGACAGGGAGGAAAGAAAATTAGCATAGTTCTGTTTCTCATAACAGCTCTTTTTGTGCTAACAATTTTTGGGAATTTTTCTTCAGCAGACCAAGCATAAAACATGAACAGATTTTCAAGGTAGGTGATTTTCTCTTTTGATGCAACCCCTTTTATCTTAGTGGCTTTATTGCCTAGTTTGAGATAAAATGATTAAAAAATAAATACAAAATATGAATTAAATATGGCCCTCGTTTATTGACAGTCACGTCAACTCATTATGTCATAAATCCAAACAATTAAATACTGTTTAATGAAAGATTTGAAAAAATTAACACAATGTATAAAACAAAATGTGTGGAGAAACTTGAGTGGAATTGATAAAATGCTCAGCAAACAGAATTGACAAAGTTCGCTATAAACAATAACAAAAGGAAAACTATAAAAAGCTACTATGAAAATGGTAAAGTGTGACAAGTTGTAGAATAAGCAACAGGCAAGCAAGAAAAACATTAGATTTAAGTCTCCACCTTCTAGGTTCCCACTTGTTGTAATGGACAAGGGTCTATTGGATTAGTTTGTGAATTTGGTAACTTACTTCAATCGTTAAACTGATTAGTACAGACTTAGACTAAGTGGAAAGAAGGACTAGCAGTAACCGAGCAACACTAAAAAAAAAAAAAAAATAATATCCCTAAGCATGGATTGCAGAACAAGAGTGTAGAATAATTGGCCTTGATTAAATGGAATTGGCAAAATGTTCAACAAACAGAATTGAAAAAGTTCTCAAACAACAAGTAAAGGAAGAAAAGGAACAGATTAAAATATTAAGCAGACAATATATGGAGGGGGGTTGACAGCAGGTGGATTATTTCCAACAAGATGGATCCCCTCCAATTATTCAAGAGCAGTCCATGAGTACCTTGTTGAAACATTTCCTGAGAAATAGATTGGCCAAAGAGGTCCAATTGACTGGTCAACACATTCACCTGATTTGACCCCAATGGATTTCTCCTCTTAAGGAGTAACCAAGGACAAAGTTTATAGCCAAAAACCAAGAAGTGTTTGTGATTTGAAAAATTACCTAAGAGATGCATTTCAAGAAATTAATATACAAAAGACACTTGTGCAAAAATATTTGTCAAAGCATAAGGGATAGATTTCAAAGCTGTGCAAATTGCGATGAACAACAGTTTGAGCATGTGCATTGATAAAATTTAAATGCTTTTGTATTATTGTACACAAAGTTTAGGTGCAGGTATAGCATGTGGCCTACCTTTTGAACACTGCCTACAAAATTTTGTCGTTGGTTCAGTATGTGGTCTAGTTTAAAAAGCATATTGTAACTGTCTAGTAAGGGTTAGGGTTAGGATTAGGGAAAATAATTAGTTTCAATAAATAGCCAAACACTTATATCTATAAATATACTCTTACTGAGAAAGGACCCATTCAATCTGGATAGGCCACATACTACACCAGAATCAGAGAGGTAGGCCACATACTACACCAGAATCAGAGAGGTAGGTCACATACTACACCAGAATCAGAGAGGTAGGTCACATACTACACCAGAATCAGAGAGGTAGGCCACATACTACACCAGAATCAGAGAGGTAGGCCACATACTACACCAGAACTAAAATTTAATAGTCACTGTAAGAATTGTATTAATAAATATAATTGTACATGAAATCTCAAAATAAATGTTATCATTTACTGTCCATCTACTTTTAGATAACCTTGTATATATATTTAATTGCCAATGTAATCATTGTATTAGTAAATGTAATTTTATATGTAATCTCAAAATAACAGTAATAAGGCTAAAAGTTCACACAGTAAGAATGGTATTCACTTGTTAACGGGATACAGTCAAGTGATTGTAGCATTCTAATTTCAAGACAAGAACGAAAATATAGCGGATGATACTAGGAAAGGGTCCATTTTTATTGGTTAGGCTGATATCCTAGCATGCATCTATACATTTGGAGAGAGGATGTTTTTAGCAATAATTACCCAGCAGTTTGAAACTAGCAAAATGTGAAAGGCACAAGTCAAAACCTTATAAAATACTCACTGTGCTGATTAAATCAGACATTTTGTGATTTAACTTCTCCGTTTTGTTTGGCTTGGTGGTTTGCAACTGGACTGCCGCCAGTCTTCTGAGCTTCCATCTCTGCTTGCATCTTTGCTAACATCTCTTTCATCTTGCGCAACTGAAAAACAAGGGGAATAACTCTTGTAAAAACCACGTTGCTTCAATAGCATTTTCGGATGACCACACAAAATTGTAAAAATTACTCGGACCTCTCCAACAATTGCCGTTATATTGTGTGTATGAAATGTGGATACAAATGTTACAATTATTTTGGGACAGAAGCCGTCATAAATAAAAGTCTAATCCTTACTGTCAGTCCAAAGCAATAAGTAACGAGGAGATAATTAGGAATTGGTGCAGTTTAGTTCCTTGATGCTTGAGTGTTAATCAAGATGATTACATCAGGATATGTCAGCCAAAGTTAACATAACATTCACACACACAAACAACCACATTCTTCGTTCTCCTTTGCCGTCTAAATCGGCTTCTCACACTTAATAATGACATTTCAAGAAACACACATACACCAGGAGGAGATAACTGTGAATTGGTAGAGTTATGTCCCTTGATGCTTGAGTCGGTGGAAAGAATCACCAACAGGATATGTCAGCCTGTGCTGACATCACATTCACACACACACACCAACGACCACATTCTTCTATTTCACCGTCTTAGTCAGCTTCTCACGATTGATAACATTTGAAGAGACACACATACACCAATAAGTAGCGATTGAAAATAAAGCAAATGACGAAGTGTTGTCATCTTTAAAATAAACTAATATCAGAATTAAGCAACAATGGACAGAGTGGACTGTTTCCCCCACCCCCCAAATTGGGTACAACATACAAAGGGTGGAGCCGGGCCCAATTGTATAATATAAAAATAAATTATTGCAATAACTTTTATTGAAAATATGAATTAAAATATGTGTAATTAATAATAAAATTTGTAATATTGTTACTTTATTTTGTATCTTTAAAAAAAATAAAAAAAGATTTATGGGTGGTCAAGTTGTTATAAATACTTGAAGATAAATTTTGTCAATAATTTCATTTTGTTTATTTAAATTGTTTCAAATGTTATTATAGTTGATACTTGCATTTGAAATAGCAGCTCTATTTTTATTTTTATACAGTTTGTTCTATTTAGAATTTTTATTAGATTAAATATTTCTGACATTTCATCTAAATACAGATTCAGGATGATATAATTCCCATTGATTTGACATGAAGAACACAGTATTAGAAGAATTGTGCCCTGGACAACTGTCCCTCCTAAAATTGCCACTATTAAGAGAAAATAAAGAGAAAGCACAATTTTGACGTGGGCTGGTATAAATACTAATAATTTGAGTAGATACTCTGTTTATTTATTAAACAGTATTTTTAATTATGTTTCTCTACCAATCTGAATATTTGAGAAATCTTATTAAAGAAAAATATACACTTTCCATCAAGATTTACAACCGCCTCCCTCCTTGGCAAGAAGAACTGTTGTTAGATCCAACATCATTGAAATCATCTCACCCACAGTGTTCTTGATCAAGCAATGTTGAAAAGTTCCTTATAAACAAACTTCTCTTCATTTCCTATCCTAATGTAAACAAAGCAATTTCTAAAGAAGCTATGAACTTTTATTTACTTAATCTAACAGATTTTATCATTTTAAACGTTATTTTTAGTGGAAATCCATATTTGAGTAAACATTCCATTTATTTATTAAACACTGTATTTATTTTTATCTAACATCCTGAATATTAGAGACGCATTATTTAAAAGAAAAAAAAAAAAAAAAAAAAAAAAAGAGATGCTCTGACACTTAGCTACATATATTTCACAAGAAATGTATTTTCTGACAAATTTTTGTCACTTTAAATGTTATTTTTAGTGCCAAGCATGTTTGATCTAATGACAGATTCTCCTGCAAAAGAGATGCAGGTTCAAACCCTGTCAGAAGGAGCAACTTCTTTGCCTAATAAGATTTCTTGAATATTCAGGTTGGTAGACGAAAATGAGTAAATATACTGTTTAATAAACAAACAGGACATCTACTCAAATATTAGTGTCCATTATATTCCGTTCATTTTTCTCACACTATCTTATCTCCTAAGCCCCATCACATGTTGTTTGTTGTTCCTCCTCCTCCTTTACTCCTCTTATTCAGTCTTTTCTCCTACCCTCTTTCACATATCTTTCCTTCTCTACGTACAAACAAGCCAAATAATAATAGATATCAAAATGCCTTTATTGTGCATACATAGGCCAAAATGATATGTTCATTTTTATATACCAGAACATAAAAAAACTACTTGAAAGAGAAAGTAATTCACGAAAATAAAAATGTATAGAAAGTGCTTTAATTGCTAAACCACCCACAATAAATTTGTGTCCACGTATTTACAACACTTTCACATTTCTTGGTAGAGCTTCTATTATCACAATTTGAGATATGTAACAACAAAGTGATAATATTTTTTAAAAAATAAAAAAAATAAATGACATCAGCCATACTATACACACAAGAACATCGAAAATAAAAATTTAAGTTTAAGTTTAATATTTCCAGCATCCCCCACTCCTTCATGCACATGTGTAGTTACATCAGCATCACTTTAGTTTGATGTTCTAAAGAATAAAATACATTGCAGGAAAAATGTTTTCCATTTTTGTTGTTAATTTTCCACTTAACATAGCACGACACTGAAAATTATATTTGATTGATGTATCTGCAATTTCATGGTTGGTCAGACATTTGCGACAGTTTATGTGAGAAACACATTAGAACTAAAGTGATTGCAGCCTCAGCATGTGTTCCAAACTTATGTTTATTTGATAATCTAAATGTGTTTTTTTTTATTGTAAGAATGTAGATGCATCTTACCTCAGCTTCCTTTTCTGCCAAAGCCTGTTCTCTGTCGTTAATGTCTGGCTGAGGAATTCCACTTCTGCTGGAACGTTGTTTACTGGAGAGTAGGAGAGAAAAAAAATTAAGACAACAGGTCAATAAGTGGAGTCAGATTTCATTTCACTTCTTTTTTTTTTTTTCCTACTTACAGCATAAAACTGAATTAAATATGCAATAATTGAGGGGCACCATAAAGCAGACAAAAAAAAACACACACACACACACAAAAATTCACAAACGCACACACGCACAAAAAAAACTAAAATATACACACAAAAAAAATTCACAAACGCACAAAAAAATCTAAAATATACACACAAAAAAAATTCACAAACGCACAAAAAAATCTAAAATATACACACACAAAAATAAAAAAATCACAAACGGACACATAAAGCATTGTTCTCACATAATTATGAAGGAAATTATCAAATTTCTTGACCCAATTCACAGATCAAAAAAATACATACAAAAATAATTTAGCAAAAAGAAAAATGAAAAAAAAATAACCGACACTTACACAACTTTACCACCAGCCAATTTCTCGGCACGGAAGTTTTCGTAATGGATTTCCTGTGTGACTTCTTGTAAATCTTGCATATGAGTTCTAAGGAAAAAAGAGACACGGAGAATCGATCAGTGAGGCCATTCATCGAAAATTTAAAAAAAAAATTTACCGTATATCAAAGGGAGATAAATCCGATCGTTAACATGATTGGCACAACAGGGAAATAAAGAGCCTATTTTGATTGCGAAATATTGCTTTAAAGTTTAGCATGGATTGTCGTGCTTGTCTTGTAGATTTCTTCCAGATAAATGAGTTGGCGCCGATTTATTTTATGAAATTTTTAAAAAATTCTAACATTGATTCGGCACGAACACTGTCTTTTTCACAACTGATATCAATTTAACATCCAGTAGTCTCCCTTAGAATAAACATTTTAATTCCTATTCAAATTCCAGATTTCCTTTAACCCCTCCTCTCTTCCGGCAAGGAACTTATTTCGTAAGGCACACCAAATGACGAGCCCGTGTAAATGGATGTCGGAGAAGGAGCATTAGCAAAGTAGGGGAAAAACAGCTAAAGATTACAAGAGATAGGAAGTTGTGGAGAAACATGAAAAAGATGTGAAACAAAAGAAAATTGATTTTATGAGAAAAGTTGGATTATTTCACTTATCACAATATTTTTTATCGAAAAGCACATTTTGCCGGTCCCAGTAAAATACACATATTTTTTTAGGGTAAATGAATATATATACACACACACACACACATTTATGCAAATTAATTAAGACAAAACGAACAACGTCTTCCTAGGATCTTTCACACTTTCCCTGATCATGTAGATGTCGTCTCTTGGAAGTGTTTTTTTTTTCAAACTGCATTTTCCTTTACATTTTGTACTGATGGATCCAGTTTGTTTCATTGCCTTGATGACACAACTGACAATTTTTCATACACTTCCTTGGAGTAATGTATATTGCAGACAATGGCTGTAAGACAACTAACTGACGGTCAAGACATTAGTGCCTGGGAGTGATAAAAATCTGATGTAATATTTTTTTTTATATGGCCAAACGAATTTTATCATGCACCTCAAAAATATGTTCAATATTACTGCACACCACTGCAAATGATCTAATCCAAGGAAAAAAATAGAAATCAATTACACCCTGTCACTACAGTGGGTATAAAACTAACCGCATGATGATAAAAAAAACAAAAAAAGGAAAATAAAGTAGTTGTTTCAATTAAATTTGCAAAAGGGTGTATATATTTATTTTCATAAAATAATAAACAATATACTTGCTCGCTAACGTTACAGTGGGTACTCTCTGCACATATGCAAATGTACACTTGCCGTGTCGAAACGCAAAAAAACATACTAGTCGCCCACCTCAATTTTGCTTCCTCTTATACGTACAGAGTCTCGCCACCTCCTGTGAAACTACTACACTACTCCTCTATAAAACCAGTTACACTTGGGTCCTTTTTTTTCTTTAACATGGCGGTAGCAGAGTGAGCATACTTTCTGTCTCTTCGAGATAAGTCTATTTGTTGCATTACTACTACAATACTTAATCATTGATAAAGATACCATTTGTGCTATGGACAGAGAACTTCTGTCTGAAGATACAATGGAACAAAACACTTTTGCAGCACATCTGGATGAAAACGTGTCAATCCAGAAAATTCACAAATATTTTGATCCAAATAGTTGAAAAGACATGCATTTATGGAACCTAGAGATCATCAGTACTGTTGCTATGTAAGCAGGATTTGAACAACATGGATTCTGTGGTCTGTGACTTGTCTTCAGTGGGTGCACCTAAAGTGTATTGGCAAGAGAACCATGCCTAAGAGCAAGTTTGGAATTTGCAGAGACTGTTATGCTGAAGTGCCTAAATGTTTCTGACACTTCTATATTTCTTTTAATAATTGATGATGAATAAATGATTTTAACTTCTGTTTTAACAATTGATGGCAGAAAAGATTTTTAAATCGCCTAAACAAGAGATAATAAAAATAAAGAAACTTCTGCGTATTGTTATTTTTAACAATGAATTTCTGTATTAAATCTGTGTGTTATTTTTAACTTTACCTGTCTTCGTAATAATACAAATATTTACCAGTAATATAGCCTGGAGGTCTCTTTTGTCAAGAACAGTAAAATAAGCTTAAAAGCAAGTTTGTCTTTTTGACCAGGACCAGCAAAATAGCCTTTCTATATTTTTCTGCCAGAAACTTAACTTCTATGAGAAATGGTAATCTTTCTTTTTTTTTAGACTTATTTTTTCTGGTTTGACAGATCAACTTTGCATAACCAGTAACACTGGGAGTGACATAGGCTACCTGCAAGGTTGATTAAAACCCATCCAGTAGCTTCTGAGTCAACAGTAGACAAACAAGCACTTCAAGAGTCACTGAAACTAATGATTAACAAGAATTTGAACCAAATATTGAATGTGTGTGGATGGTGCAATGGATATCAGCCCAGAATGGGAAATTGGAGAGCTGAGTTCAAATTCCAGCCAAACTTTTATTCACACACACACAAATACCCTTGGAAAAGGTATGAATCCATCTCTTTTTACACCAGCTATTGATTGAATAGCAGGACAGATTGTGTGCTATATCCTTGGCTGGCAACCAGCCTACCACAAAGAAATGGTAATCTATTGCAAGAAAATCTACCTAGTCAGATATGCCAGTTAACTGACTGTAGGATTAAAAAAAAAAAAGACTGATTTTTGTAAAACTATAGAAATCATTTCCGGAAGATTTGATTTAATACTTTTTCTATTTATAAATACAGTAAGCAAGATGAAAAATTGGTAGGGAGCAGATTCTTACATTAACATTGTCCGTAGCTTAATAAAATCACAATGGTCTGGATTCTCTACTTCCACCACTCCCCAGGGATAACGGCGACCTCGGACTTTCCTACCGTTGACCTCAAATGATTCACTAGAACCAACTACGGCAAAAGGCACTGCCTCCTGGAAAAAAAGAAAAGACAATATTATAACAACCCATACGCAATAGATATGTAAATAAGGCCGTTATTTTAACGGCTACAATGACAGCATATGTAATAATAGATACTCAGGACATTTATTGGGTTGTCGGGAAAGCTTATCAAAAATGAATTCAAAACTCTTTGGGTCAACTAATTGGGTCTAACTAACACTTTTATCCACTGAGTTGTGTGTCCTTGAGGACATGAGTTTATGAATTTTTGGAGCTTAACCCAAAAAGTTCTGAGTTCAATACATGGCTACAACAGTGGTGAAAAAAAAAAAAAAAAAAAAAAAAAAAAAGAGTTGAGTTAAAAGGAAGTAACCAGGACATCCGGAAGAGGCATGACTCATGGAACAAGAACAATATATGTTAATGATAAAAATGAAAAGTTCAAAAAGTTCTAATAACCTGAAGAAGGTAGAAGCATACAACTGAAACATCATGAATATAGTAACACAGATGAGGACAACAGTCCGAACAATATATATATATATATAAAAATAAAATACAGTTTTTATTAGGAGTAGAAAGATTCAGCTATCATCTGGTTCACCCTCCTCTCTGGTTTTTGAACATTAGAAATGACTGCCTAAGCTCTGAAATTTTATTTACTATTTATTTTTTTCCTCAATAGAAAGATTAGTTTTGCCTATCACCTCTTTGACAGTCCTCTCTTGTTTTTTAAACAGGAGTAGAGGTTTCTCTGTTGCTTCCTGTTTAGGATTGGGGTTCTGGTCTTGCATCTTAGAGGCTTATAACCTTGTTTGGCGCAATGAAGAAGAATATATATATATAACAAAATTATGACAAAATGCATCCACACTAAGAAATACCTCTTAGGTTCATACAAACATGGATGAAAACATAATTCATCTGAATTTAAACTATGCGCATTCATAAATTCTGTGCCACATGAACGTTCAAATAAAACACCGTTACAAGAATGTTCTTAAAAAGAAAAACAGTAAAAGGTAAAATCAGTTATTAAAAATTGCCTGAAGAAACCACTCATAGTAGAAACCAAGGTAGCGAAATAACTCGTTTAAAAATGAAAAATATTCAAAAGTTCTAGAATATAATTGTATAGAACACGTTAATAAAAATGTGTACTGGTCTAACCCTATTAGGACCAAAAACTAAGTATTAAACAATCAATATATATATATATATATATATATATATATATATATATATATTCTGACTGACACCAAATTGGTTTAGTTTCGATCCCAGCCAGAAGCAAGTGGATGTCTAGCCAAACTGATGAGCTGTGATACAGTGAAACAGGCTTGTATGTGGATGACGATATATATATATATATATATATATATATATATAGTATTTGGGCAGCAATCTCTCTTTCATGCAGGTTTCATTAAAAATGACAAAGTATTACAGTTAAGATTTTTTATACAATTTTTATGTCAACTTATTGTTTTTTTTTCTTTTCACAAAAATTATATAAAAAATTCCCAAATGTTTTGTTTTTCCAAGCCTTTTCACTTATACTTTTAGCCATTATCAAGGATGAATTTTATTTTACATGTGAATACGTGTAGTGTTTATGTATGTGTTTAGAGTCATGTGTTTGTTTTATATTCTGAACACGATAGGGACATTATTGCCATGTTTGTAGTTGATATTATCAAGTGTTGGAATTTCCTTTTTTTCATTAATAATGCTTTTATATTTGTATTATCAACAAGTATATTACAGATAGAAGTTCTCACTCCTCAGGGCTTTTTTTTTTATTTTCCAATGCCTTCATCCACAGTAAATAAACATAAGTTGTCTCCCTTAAAATTTATGTCCAAAATCTGACCATAAAAGTTTTCATTTAAATTTTTTTTCTAACTTCTACAATTTTGCTTTCCAAATTTCTTGTTTCAGCTTCATTTTAAAACCAAGTTAAATTATATATTTAATAAATAAAAAAATTAGCACCCCAAACTTATAACGATCTTAAACAACATGAGAACCAAAAACAAAATAAAAAAATAAAAATCTAGAAACAGTCAGTTCATATACATCTGATGATTGCATAGTGTAATCAGTCAGTCATGTCACTTCGAGACATGATCGCCCAAGCATGTCTCATGTATGGCACTTAAATGACTGAATGTGGGAGAAGAGCTTGGAGAACCTGACACTTACAGGACAGATAGGGGGCAAGGAAGACAAGAGGAAGCAACGAATAACATACTTGATGGGATTGAGTAGATGAATAGTGGCGTGGGATAACACGAGAACAGGTATTAAGAGCTTTAAGGAAAGGGAAATGTGGAGGGCTATGATCGCCTACATCATGAAGGTACACGGCACATAGAAGAATTCATTTTCATAGGTTTAGGTTTTGTTACAAATCTGATAATCATTTTTTGAAACAAACATTGGCGAGGAGTGAAGGTAATTAAATTAATAGTGGCATCAAGGGTAAAAACTGTCCTTTTAATACACGTATTTTGGGGTTTTTTTCTGCAGGCAATAAGCTTAGATATTGCTGTTTTGCTATCTTTTTTCTAAGAATTAATAAGACTACAAAATTTGTATAAGGAAACTGAACTTTTGGATCAAAAGAACTCTTCATAGAATGTGAAATAGTTGCCCATCTTTAACTTGACAAGTGAAATGAAGTAGACTCACCTTTAACTGTCGGCATTGTTCCTTGTACTCATCATCTTCGTCTGAGTCACAATCAGGGAGAGGATAGATGTTGATGCCAAATTCATCAATCTGGTCCATTATCTGCGGGGAGTGAAAAAAGAAAAAAACAGCTTGTTATATTGATTGGTTAGTAGTAGACTTATTTTAAAATCCAAATATTTTATTTACACAATTCACATCGTTCAGAATGTTGTCAGCCTCTTTATTTTTATATTCATGATGTTTCGGCTGTTGCAGACTGAATATGACAATAAAATTGGTGACAATAGTCTGAACAATGTAAATATTTACAATACCTCATATCAGAAATATAGACAGACATATTTATGAAATGGATGAAATTCAATATATTTTTTATTTATTTTTTAAACATTATTTTTATTGAATACTCGTATTTGAGTAGATGCCCTGTTTTTTTTTTAATTAAATATTATATTTACATCTACTGGCCTGAATAATCGAGAAAACTTTGTTAGAAAAATGTGTGTGCTCTGGCATAATTTAAACGTGCATCCCCTAGAGGATACCATCATTAGATCTGATGGGTCTTAGATTGCTTGACAGTATAGGACCTCTAGTAAAGCTTTGCCTGATTGGGAGGAATATGGCACATACAAAGAAGGAAAAAAAAAAGGCATGAACTCACTTCATCCTGTGCTATTCTTTCATTATGTCTCATTAGTGCCATAGAGAAGGTAATCAAGTTATTAAACAAAAACTTTCTGGAGAGATACCCACCATGCCCCCAACAACAACCACCACCACTCCCACAAATTTCTCCAACAAGTCAATTCCTTTCCAAATTTTGGAAAGGAAACAAATCAAATGGCAAAATCTTACCTTACGCTTCAAGTTAGAAACTTCTTTTTTGGTGAGAGTGTCAGCTTTGGCAAGCACGGGGACAATGTTGACTTTGTGATGCACAGCTTTCATGAAAGAAATATCTAAAGGCTTCAAGCTGAAATGTAAGAAATAGTAGCAGTTGTTGAGAAAAAGAATGACAACAAAACTGGTAAAAAAAAAAATTTGACAGTTGAGTTAAAGGGAGATTAAAACATCTGGAAGAGCCATGAGTCATGGAATGAGAACAATCTACCCCCAGTGATCAAAATAAAGGGTCTAGTTCAAAATTACAATCACCTAAAGGACAGAAACAGCCTAAACATTGTGGATATGACAGTGAAGACAACAGTCCGAACAATGTAAATACTTAGTCTCAGAAATATAGGAAAATGTAAAACAATGGTTTCTCCTTAAAAAGGAATCAACACATAAGAATCCAAGTTTAAAAGAAATTACAAATGCAAAGAGAGAAAATAGTCATCGTGACAAAAATCAAAAATAATCATCTTTACTCTTCCTTTCTCAATTCCATGCTCAATGTGGATTTATTGCCATTTTATCAGTAATGCTTACATTCATTCTTGACCACCAACAATCCCTTTCTTCCTGATTAGGGATGCATTTACATTATGGGGTTAGGTATCTCTTAGCAGCCTTTGTAACACCACCTTCTCCCAGTTGGTCTTTTATTCCTCACATAAAACTAAGCTTGCCTGGGTTCCCAAATTAACCACAAGAATTCTGACTCAAGTTTTGTTGCATTTTTAATTTGAATCTTAACCTCTCCATGTCTAATGTTTATGGTTATCCTCCTTACATATCCTCATAACAACCTCATTCAGTCACACACTACCATGAGTGGCTCTTGGGCCTTGTATGGGAGGTGAACAATTAGTAAAAAAAAAAAAAAAAAAAAAAAAAAAAAACGTGAAAAACTCATGATTCATGGTAGTTCTGCCTCTATATAATTGATTTTGAATCACAACTTTCTTACCCATGACTAGATGGATTGATGAAGTAGAAACAGCAGTGCACCCTGTTGTCGATAATATGTCTCCTATTCAGACCGCTCTCATCATGGAGGTAACGCTCAAACTGTTCATCGATGTATTGAATTATTGGTTTGAAGCTACAAAAAGAAGAAAAAAGAAAAAAATTTAGCAAAGCATTTAAAAACAAATAAATACAAGATTTTCTAGCACATCAACTTTTGCCTATCAGAAAGAACCCCAAGGTCATTAATCATATGTATATCCTATTCTATCAGTAATACTTGCATTAATTCCTGACCAATGACAATCCCTTTCTTCCTGATTTTCAATGCATTCCTATAGTAAAATCATTAGCAATGCATTTACATTATACATATAATAGCCGTATTCTATCAGTATTATTAACCATTCATTACAACTGCTTTTAATATCCTTAAAAAAAATCTGATTTCCTTTGTCCAGTTTGGACAAGGTTTTCTAATTCCCCAATCAATCACAATATATTTGTTGGTAGTTGATATTGACCAGCCATTCAAAAGGAAATTGGATTTTGGTGTTTGATAACTGGACATTGATAATAACTTGAGAAAGAGAGGAGAGAGAGAGAGAGAGTGTGTGTCTTTTTTTTTTAAAAAAGAAATCATGAAAAAGAAAAAGTAAAAGCATAGGAAGAAAAAGATAGGAAAGAAAAAAGAAAATAAGAAAGAACAAAAAATAAAAAAAAGGAAAGAAAAAAGAAAAAATGCTTATACAATCTTTTTTTTTATTTAATCACTTCAGTCCATGCAAGGTAGTAAAGCCACTAAGACGCAAACAAAGAGTGCGAAAGGAACTAAGAAAATTTTCTTGAGGAGAGAGAGAACAATAAAGAGAGCAAGATTCAAAGAGAAAGACAACAATTGACATTGCATTTCGATTTCTGGAGATTCCAGTTCCATAGGCATGAAGTGTGGTAGAAGAAACTGTGAGCATAGAACATACAGGTAATTATAGACATTATCAACTGTAAAAAGATGAGACCTATCAAGTACTGCTCTTAAATTCATAAATTCAAAGAAACCCAGAGTAAAGTTCATCAGAACAATTACCATGGTAATACTTATAGAAAAAGCACAGGGAAGCCACATTACAATGGTGAGAAAGTGACAGATGCCAGGCTAGGATCAATAACATTGCTGATGCTTCTTTGGATTTTATCCAGAATCTCTAAATATATAGCAGAAGCACCAGACAAGAAGAGTCAGTAATATTCATAAAGGTAAATGGTAGATGAGTAATTACAAAAGTGAAATAAGGCCAAAGAGCCAATCTAGCCAGTCATTTAAGTGCTATATGATACATGCCTGGGCAATCAGGTCTCTTTCAAGACAAATTGGACAGAAGATTTTCCTACAGTAGATTGCCATTACTTTCTGTAGCAAACTGGTTGCTAATCAAGAGTAAAGAACCTAATCTACTACAGCACTTAAATTCATGAAGTTGAGTTACCAAAGAAGAAAGCTCATCATTTGTTACCATGAAAATATTTGAAAAAAGGTACACGATAGCTATATCACTACAGTGGGAAAATGAGCAAAGTGGAGATGTCAGGTCAGGAGCAGCAACATTGCAGTTGACCTTTTTTGCTCATTGTCCTCAACCAACTTGACTTTAAACAAACAACACTTTCAAAATCTGCTGTAATCTTCTTTTCAGTGCAACCATTCAAAATGGCGACAGTGAAGGAAATGTTATTTTGAAAAATCCATGTCCTTTGCTTCGGCCAAACTGTCCACTTGTTCTAAACAATGGCAGTTCCGGTAGTTAAAATGCAGATCTATTTCTGAAAACCGTCTCCTAACAATGGCTGTCTGACACAAAACAATCAAAAGGAGGCACGGCTGTGATTTGTTTTTTTTTTCTCCCCAGGCTGCACCATTTCTATAATTAAAATCTACTTCCTTTGTCAGTCACACCCACATCTAATGCTGGAAGAAAGGCAAAAAGAAAGGAAAGTGTGTGTATGTGTGTGTGTTTAATCATTTCCCTCAAGTGACAAAACTACTAAAACATGTAAACTTTTTCTTTTTAATCATTCCACCCCAGCAAGGTAATAAAGACAGAGAATTACAAAGTTTGAAAGATTTTAAGAAAAACATATGGAGAAAGAAGAATGAAAAAAAAAAGAAAGTAAGCGGCAGAAGATTGCGATTGACATTGCATTTAAATCTTTGAAGATCAAAGTTGACTTGAAAGGAAGAAGCCAGAAGAGATTTTCACAAACAGGAAATACCCAAGAAGTAACTGTTAGCATAAAACTTAGTTACATCACACCAATTCAACAGTAAAATGACGAGACCTTGCTGTCAATCTAGTACTGCACTTTAATTTATGGACTTTAGGTACCATAGAGGAAAATTTATCGGAACAATTATCATGAAAATATTTACCAAAAAAGTATAGGAAGCTATGTTACAACATTGGGAAACTTACTGAAGTTGAGATGCCAGGTCAGGAACAATAACATTGCAGATTATTTGAATTTTATCTCAAATCTCTAAATACTAAGTACTAGACCAAATCAGGTGATAATAACAACAAAGATGAGGATGTTAGTCTGAATGGGAATACACAATGTGTTTGAAAACTGAAAATTAACTATCTTGGTGAATTTCAATAATAAAATTTTTCAGTGGAAAGTGGAATAAAAACGTTAACAAATTAACCAAAATTCTCTGCTGACCAAATAAAAATGTGATGAAGAAAAAAAAAATTTTTTTTTCTCTCCAAAGAAAGTTTTTTGACCCAATGAGAAAGTAAGGGAATAAATAACTTGTTTGGTAAAAAAATTCCTTAGTGCCATCAATTGAGAACAACGTACATGTGTTTTCCATGCAAGCAACTGCCTCGCCCTCAGCCTGACCCAGCTGAATCTTATCTTGCAGGCACTGTGTGTCCACTGATAAGCAGACATTGGGAGGATGGGAGGGAGATAAGTGTGCACACATACACTATATATATATATATATATATATATATATATATATATATACATACACACAAAGGAGAGAGAGAGTAGATGGGGATACACAGAGAGAGAGACACACACACAGAAAAGGAGATATCTACACTGGTAGGAATGTTATATTTTGGTAAAACTAGGCTTCTCCCCAACAGCTGTCTATTCCCACCCCAGGTCACACCTATTAGCCTCACAGGGAAGTGCCATTTTCAAACAGCCTGTCTTACTCTCACACAAGTGATTTCCACTGTGTTAACAGAAATGAAATCAGTGTAATATAAATATTACAAAAAAAAAAAAAGTTAGTGCAAAGGTTAACCCAAAAAGTTTGAAGAGTTAATCTAGATTCATGCTTTGACTCATCAGACAAGTAGGAAAAGAAAAGAAATCGGCACTACTAAAATCAGTGTCAAAAATCTTCACTTGGACAATTTGGTACCTACAGTTCAGCACTAAGATTATTAAACAAGTTAAACTTATTTTCCAGAAAATTCCATAATCATTTACTGAAAAGCCAAGGAATTTCACAAGAAGCAAACACAAAATTCACTGGCTGTTCATTTATTTTTTTGATAAGATAAAAAAGAGTCGATTTCTTTTGGGATTGCAAAAATTTTGAAATTTGGCTAAGGAAGAATTTAAATTATATTAATTGATCTATTAAAATTAAAATTGAGGATTCAGTACAAGAAGATACTTTTTGCCATGTATGTGAAAATCGGTTAAGTGTAAGTGTTTCTATGTTAAAGTAGATGCTTTTAGCTTCCTTAGAAAAAAAAATGAGCGGTTAATCTCAAATGGATCAAATATTATGGCATTTTAAAAGTCGACAAACTTTAAACACTATTTTCTCGTTTTTTTATTTTTTGATAGAAAGTACTTTCTAATTCCAAATGCCTCAATTAACTTTTACAAGCATAAAAATGAATGTTTAACCATAACATTCAAAGGACATTTTAAGAATAGCATTTTTTTTTGTTTAGTGGCATATAAACCTCTATGGGTCATTCCATGCCAAAATCCAACCATTTTGGATGCAATTTTCTTTTCAAGATGATATTGGTTTTAGTGATACAACTCTTACTAATTAACCCATAAATGGGGGAGAAGAGGTAAATTCATACTTTTCCCAAAGGTATTTGCACATAAGTGAATATAACAAACCCAAATGGAATTGAAACTCTGCTCTCCCATGAACAATTCCAGGTCATTATCCATTACACCACCCACACATCCAAGCTTACAGCTTGTTATTCCCAAGCAACCATCCATCCAATTACTGATCAGGCTCAATGTGGCTTAACTTCGGTGATCATACAAGAACTGGTATTTCAACAAGAAATGGCTGTAAGTCTTTAAGAAAAGCCTCAACATTTAAATGACTATATATTCAGAACAGCCCCTAGACTTAAGCCTCATTAATCTAAGTGTGCTACTTGATTGTCAGTTAGGTCTCATCGATTTAGTGTTGAAATAGATAGTTCTCCCCTGTGGGATTCTCTTTCACATTCTTAGTGTTATATATCTAAACAGAGTAATATATGTGTGCTGTGGGCATAAAAATGCATATGGTTCAAAACAGATTCAAACAACTCAACAATGAAGAATGACAAATTTTTGGTACGAGAAACATACACATAAAAAATTTATTTCTCTTTTTTTTTTTTTGAATAGATGAAGGCAGTAATAATGAGGGAGAAGAAGGCGGCAGGTCAACAAAGTTCATACAAGGGGATTATAGTAATATACAAAACAGAACAATTCAATTATCTTGGATTTGAAGACCGGTTATGTCGCATCGAAAAGTCTGACAATATTAGCGGCACGGGTTCCCCTTAGCGGGTGAGGGAAGAAGACTGCCGAATTGTCATTTCTTTGCCTTTTTTATTTCTTTGGAGTGGCTCAAACGAGCAGTCCCTTTTGTCCCGCGGGAGAGTTTGCAATTGGTTGTCAAATTGATTCTGGTCAATAGTAATCAAATAGACAAAACAAGGCGTGGATCCCTCTGCGCAGTGATGCATTTTGTCATTTCGAGTCTGGAACTCATGAAGATCACTTCCGTTTATCAAAGCAGGGTACAATCTTACTTCGTTAAAGAACGTAACATTAGTTTTCCTGTCAACTAGGATTTTCAAAAATCCAAATGCAGCATCAGTTGGCATCTTTCTGAACATTGTTCGTTTTATCATCCTTTCTCCTCACAAATGTTTCCTCTGATTCTTTGATTCTCAGTAACCACTTGAACCCAAGTGACTTTATTGCCTTGCTTGGAGTGAAATGATTAAAAAAGAAACATGAACGCAATCACTTATTTCTAAGATGGAGACTTTGCTAGAGTTTCTGTGCAGGATAAGATGTAAAAACTTTAATCAGAGAATGTCTGCTCTCTTTGACATTGACTATCTGCTTTAAAACCAATGCAGAAAGATTGCACTCATCATGACAACTATTGCTAAGAATGGAATCAAGATGTTCTTTAATCTTTAAATTGAAGCTTCAAATGATAATAACAATAAAGATGGGATCTTAATCTGAATGTAAAGAAAGTCAATCAAGTGAAAAGAAAGATGGGGACATTAGTCTGAATGTAAATAATGACAACTCCTCATCTTAGAAATTCAGGCAGAAGGCAATCAGGTGATAATAACAACAAAGATAGGGATATTAGTCTGAATGTAACCAACTGAAATAATGATAAATCCTCATTTTGTAAATTCAGATAAAAAATATCTGAGTATGAGAACACATTAAGAAAGAAAACACACACACACAATGTGATTGAAAACTTAAAATGAACTTTATTGGTGGAAATAAACATTTTCAGTGAAAAGTGGAATAAGGATGTCAGAAAATTAACCAAAATTCTTTGCTGACTAAGTAAAAATCCAATGAATTTATATGAAGAAAAGTTTGTATTTTGGGTCCCGCTACCCATGAAATTTTTTGACTCAATGAGAAAGTAAATGAAAATAAATTAAAATGAAATCTAATTCAACTGCTTAATTCATTAAAATGTTCTAATTCTGAAAATTCTTTGCTTCTAGAAAAATCCTGATGAAAGTAATTCCTGTTCAATACTAACCAGTGCATTCTTAATTGCACACTTCTTTAAAGACTTTACAATTATCAGGTCACACTAGCTTAACCTACTGATATGTATATACGTAAATGTTTGAGATGTACCTAATAACCGCACTATATTTAAATAGCTTCTATTACCATGGTAATGTGTCAGTTTCTGAAAATTAACTGTATAGGAGGTATAAACAGTCTGTTTTTGATGTAAGGTTTATTTACAAAGGGAATAATATGTGAAATATGGTCCTAACGTGACTGTAAATTTTGCATACTACATTAGAAACAAAGAAATTAACTGTTCCATAATATCAGTCCTCCTATATGACAATGAATGCTGGACAATCTCCTCAAAGATGAAATGTAGTTCACAGAAGGATGCTGAGGATACTATGGACTGAACAAGTGAGCAACGGCAAAATTTTAGAGAAGATGGTAACAAAGGACAACTTATACTTAACATCAAGAAGAGGCAGTTAAAATTTCTGAGGCATGTAATGAGGAAAGAGAGCTTGTAAAATCTGATACTCACAAGATAGATTGAGAGAAAAAGGGATATAGGAAAACTCATAACATACTTGACAAGCTTAAGTAAATGGATAGTCGAACCAAAACCATAGAAATAATGAAAAGACAAAATTTATTAAGAGCTACAAAGGACAGGAAATTGTAGAGAGCCATGGCGCATAAAGAAGAATATTTACCTGCCGGAAAGTGAATATCATTATTAATGTTTTGAAAGGCATTGAAAAGGACCCACCCCATTACTGCAGTGATGTGCTACCAAACTCATTTAAGCTTAAATATGAAGTTGGATTGAAAGTAACAAGATTGGGAGTGCAGTGTGGGTAAAAGAGGGATAAGCGGATTGTGTTATCATCTAACATATCATAAGAGCATATAATTGTAACCTTAGCATTTGTCTTGCTTAGTGTGCAAGAAGAGATTAGAATTGTGGTAGGACAAATGTGGTTGTGTTGTTATATACTGCTGCTGGATCTAAAATAACTAGGAACACAATCCCGTGTGTGTGTATATATATATATATATATATATATATACATAAATTATAATTTTATATTTTTATTCTTCATCAGTGATGTTTGTGTGGAGCATGAGGCCAGCCGGAGAGAGAGTGCACATACAAAAGAGGTGTTGGGCATCATAAGCCAGCGGGAGTTCTGTCTTCAGCCCCAAAATTCTAGATTTTAGATAATCTTAAAAGTTCCACACATTTTTGCTTTTACGGGTTGTCGCTTTCTTGACTTATACAGCTAGATGCAGCTGTCAATCACACCCCATGGCCAATTGCTTTTCAAACCAGGTGTCGCTTTTTTCATTGCATTTTGACATCATCTAGGGCCGAATATATCTGTCGATCATCCTTGTTCTTTGTTGACCTCACCCGTGGCCGAATGTACCTATCAATTACCTCTGTTGTTCAAGGTAATATATTACAGTGTCACTACAACATTGAACCTGCTGACCAGGCTCGGAGCATCTGATCGTTCTTGGCTGAGAACAACATTGCCATATTGAAACTTCCATATGCAACTGATTTTGCTCAATGGGATGTTTTTCTTTTCCTAAAGCTCGAGGGGATGATCAAGGGACCTGTTTCAAAGGTGTGAAGGCCATCAAGAGGGCCGTAATGATGGAGCTGAGGGCCATCCAAGATATATATATATATATATATATGTATGTATGTATTTATTTGAGTTGAATATATGGATTTAAATCCAACAAGATGAATAATTGTATTTATTTTAAATTTAAAAAAAAAAAAAAACGAAATAACTTTAAAATCATTCGACTTAAAAAAAAAAAAAAAAAAAAAACTGAAGAAGCTCATTAAAGTAAAACATTAGTGTTCTGGAGGAATATTGTTGTAGAGGAATATCCTGGTCCTACCCAAGAATGGGTATGGCTTGGGTCATAAAAGACCTAGATGAGAACAAACTACAGAGAGAGATAGATAGCACTCGAAAGAGATCGAGTGTGTTCATGACTATACTAAAGTCTTCGTCATTGCATGGGAGTGATCAAGATTATTCGTCATTATATGAGAGTCGACAGCCATCGGCCTTAGATGTCACCAGACAGAAGCCTACTTCTCAAGACAGACGCATACATCCTATACAGAGATATTGTTTTCTTACTTGTTAGTGTGTTAACTGTTCATTGGTGTACTTGTATTTGGTTTATTGTACTGAGGTATAATAAATCTATTTATATATACTCAGTGTTAAGAGTTATTTCTTGCACTATTCTTTCTCTGTTTATCTCCTCCCGGGATACAACAGTTAGATTAAAGACACTTTTTTCCTACTTGTTCTTCATTTATTCTGTATAGAGAGAGGGAGAGTGCTTTTGATTTAAGGTCCTTATAAAAAAATCTGTTAAAGAAAATTGGGTGGTAGTAGGTTCAATAGGGTAGAGTTGCTTGCCTCATATCCAGCTGCTTTTGTATTCAGAATTGTCCTTTCTCCCAACTGGTTGCAATCAAGGCTAAAGAGCCCAGTCTACCTTAACTAATATCTGGAGAGTGGCGGAGAGAAATGGATTGTGTTTTTTCCAGTTTTCATGTGTATGTGTTCATTTGTAAATATAAGTACAACAGAGTAGACCAGAAATTGGTTGGTTGGTTGGTTAATTTTGCTTAGCATCATATTGACCTCTATGAGTTTTATTATGCCAAAAATCTAAATATTTTAAACACAATTGTATGCCTTCAACTATAGATAAAATGCATTGTTGCTAATTATACTATAAACAGGTATTATTAATTACAGCCAGTCCTTACACAAAATCAGGTGGCCTGAAAAAAAGCCATCAATAAAACCCCATCCAACTCATGCTAGCATGGAAATGGATATTAAATGATGACAACGGCTACAACATCTTAACAAGTAATCTTCCTAGAGATGGTGTCTCGATAAAACACAAAGTTTCCAGTTTCCTAAACTGGTTGGTGTTAATAAGGGCATACAGCTTTAAAGTTCACTCCAATATTTCATGATAATTACATATGATAGGTAGATCCTGTAAAACATGGACCCAGCTTATCAAAGACAATTTAAAGAAATTGAGATTAGAGCAAGGCCTTACACAAAACCAGGCAGCTAGGAAAAGAACCATCAAGAAAACTCTGTCCAACCCATTCAAGCATGGAAACAGACATTAAATGATGATTTCTTTTTTTATTAATTGAAAAATGTATTGCTAGTATTTTTACTATAAAAATGTAATTTTATACTTTTATAGTACTTTGTCTTTGTTTGGGGGCAGGATTCACTATTTGTCCATAGCTGGGACCCTAACAGGTTCTACCACCCCAGGTCAGAGTGGATCTGAGAACAACAACAATTAAGAGGCAGTTCCACCCTCAAAACCTCCTGATCAGAGGCCTTGCTGCCAGAGCTGGAATTTGAACTTGGGTCCCATGTTTCCCTTTCACACTGCTAAGAGCTACACTACCTACACATTAGTGCCAATTAACTCATACATGAAAATCCAGAATTAATTTAAAAAAAAATATATCTATTTTGAAAATCATAAGGCAAAGCTTGAATTTTAAAAAAAAAAAGAAAAAAAAAAGATTTAACTTTAAATGTCTTTGATCATAAAATTGCAACAAAACTGTGATGAGTAATTTTAGAGAAATACCAAAGTATATTCAATTATCTTATGGGTCATGACCTGGCATCTTGGTTTCAGTTACTTTCCCACGGTCATAATGTAGCCTCCCTGAGCCTTTTCTATAAATACATTCATGGTAATTATTCTGATGAACTTTTATGGTACTTAGATTTAATGAATTTGAGTGCAGTGATTAGCGATAATGTCTATATTTTACAGTTAAAATGGCTAGAATGTGACTAAGTTCTATGCTAACAGTTTCTTCTCCTGCACTTCTCACTTATATTGAACTCTTCTGACTTATGGTATCTGTAGTAAGAGTAGTAAGTAAGAATGTGTTGTTTTGGTGTAAAAGATACTGTGGTATGTTTAGGTCAATAAATGAGGCTAGCTAAGTTTAAGATGAGACAAACTGAAAACCAGCCTTCCCCAATCCCTCTTTTTGGTTCGGTGTCAAATTTTAGAATTTGCAAATAATAATTTCCTGTACAGTACTGGATTGTGGTACAGTGGATATCGGCTCGGAATGAGAAAACGGGGAGCCGAGTTCGAATTCCAGTTGAATCCATTGTACTCACTTACATGCAAATACCCTTGGGAAAGGTATTAATCCATCTCTTCCTTCCAGTTATGGATTAAATAGCAGGATAGACTGGGTTCTATAGCCTTGGTCGGCAACCAGTCTACCGCAGAAAGCAATGGCAACCTACTGCGGGATAATCTTCTGCCCAGTCAGTCATGTCTCTTTCGAGACATGATCGCCCAAGCGTGTATCCCGTATGGCACTTAACTGACTGACTGAATTAGTGGTAAGGTTTCACCATTTTACAGTTAAAATGGTTAGATATGACAGTTTTATGCTAATAGTCTCTTCTCTTGCATTTCTCAATTATTGAAGTCTCTTCCAGTTTTTTGCGTCCCAGTCAACTTTGACCTTCAAAAATTGAGATGCGATGTCAATTCTTACTTTCCATCTTACTTCTTGTTCTTTTATTGTTTTCTCTCCTCAATAGTATATTTTTCTCATATTCTATGACTCTCAGTAACGCCTGGCATCTTAGTGGCTTTATTGCCCTGTTTGGGAGGAAATGATTAAGAAAAAAGAAAAAAATTTCCAAGTAAATTGTCAGAATATTTGACCAATTCCAAACATTGGAAACTTACCAAACTTAAGCAATGATGATAATAAAAAAAAAAAAAATTCCAATTGTTAGAAGAGCATTTGACTAATTCCAAAGATCCTGACATTCTAAACTTACCAATCTTCAGAATTTAAGGAATCACCAAATCCAGGAGTGTCGACAACTGTGAGTCTCAGTTTGACACCACGTTCTTCGATTTCAACTGTGGAAGCATCTATCTTAACTGTCTGGCTTATCTTTTCTGTAAAGAAAGAAAAGAAAAAGAACATACATGGGAAAGTTAATTCATTCAGAACTGTACAAGCAACTGCATTTGAAACATACAGACCTATGCCAGAAGCACAGACCAGAATCTGTCCTAGAGAACAAAGTAGATGAAAATTCTCTGGGATTTTTTGCAATTCAAATGAATCATATCAATCTAAGCCAGAAGACTGGATCTGGTAGTTGTAGATGAAAAATCTTCTCAGTGGGTTTTGGCAGAAATCTGCTGTTTTTCTTAAAGGCGCTACAAATGGCAAAATGCAGTTTTTCAAACACATGGCAATATCTTCCATTGAAAATCTATGGTTTATTTTCCACAATGGCAAGCAGAGAATTTTCAACATTGGAAGGTCACCTGGAGCATGGTTGATTGTTTTGGTAAAAAAAAAAAAAAAATTAATTAAAATTCATCCAACAAAATCTGCCAAACCTTTTTTGACTGTCTATAGAGATGAAGCACAATCCAAAAAAATGTTGTTGTTGTTGTTGTTGTTGTCATAGAGCAAAATATGACAAAAGTGCCAAGTTTTCACTCTCTATCTTTAAGATACCCATTTGTGGACAAAAACCTCAACATTCAACAAAGTCTGACTTGGAACTGAATGATGCAAGGTTTCAGTCTTGAACCAAACAGAAATCGTCACCAACAGAAAAAGTCAGCATCAAGTTACGGTCATTTTAAATTATAAAATCAGGCATGAACTTTTACAATTATCTGATAATTAAACACATTCTAATAACAAGTTAGTTTGGTTGGACAATACAAAATAAAAGATAAATTTACAAGTAAATAAGTTTAAAAGTCGTGCTCCATGCAAACTTTTAGGCAAGCTTTTGCAGTGAGTTAACTGGGTCTTCAGCCCAAAACTAAAGGGACATCTGGTCCAGCTTAAAAAGCAGCAATGATAATTTTGAAGAAATAACTGAATTCCTTAATTCACTCCAAATAAAGTTTGAAATGCCTGCATGTAAAATATTTCAAATATATTTAATATTTTTTTGATATTTTCAAATCAAGTATGATATACTCATGGTTAGTAGTGGTGTAACTTTAATTGATGGTTTGTGTTCCAGGGTTAAACTATATGAATTAAAAACTTAAAATCTCAAATTTTTTTCAATTGTTTTAAAATTTTAATTTTTAACTGCTCCTTCCTCATTCAGAGACAAATCCCAATGCTAAATGTTCAACCAGATGAAGGGCAGATTCTGATTTAAAAGAAAGATATGAGTGCCCATAGAGCAAGAAAGGTCAGAGTTAGAAGAGTTTCAGACAAGTATGGACAGACAGAATTTGCTGTTTATTTATTTAGAAGATTTTCATTTTTAACTGTTCCCTCTTCATTTGGACACCAAATCTCAGTGATGGATGTTTGAGCACCAGATGAAGGGCAGGTTTTCAATTCCGGAATCATTCCAATTCCAAAAACAGTATAGAGCAAATATGGCCCAAATTGGAGGGGTTTCAGATAGACAGAATTCGGCATTTATTTATTTAGATAGAAAATGATATATTCTTTATGAGATTAATATAAATTTAAAAAAAACAAATAAGTTACTTTTATTGATAGAGTTTTAACATTTCTATGAGAGTTCAATTTTCATTTCACTGATTAGGCACAAATAGAAATTTGGCTACAATATTTTATAAATGAAGAAAAAAAAATTGCTGATCAATGTGATCAAATTCATGTTGGAACAAGATACTTAAAAATGTCATGCTGGAACAAGATAATTAAAAACTGTCAGAGATTCAAACACACTTCATTCTCATGATGTCCACAGATGCACCCCTTTCCATCTTTGTTAAATAAGAATGAATTTTTTGGGGTTTTTTTTTGTATCTATTTACATCAGTACCCTTATATCTAAAGTTGGACATGAAAATACTGGTGGGAATGTTGATCCATGGGTTTAGAGTAGTAAACAAATACCATAATATCTCTGCATAAAGGATAGAATAGCATCTGTGTAGGCAAATGGTATGCTGATATCACTGACCTGAGGCAGATGGAATGTGTCGTTCCGGGTAGAGGTCAGCAAGGAATAAACTGTTCACCAATGTGGATTTACCCAAGCCGGATTCCCCTGAAAATCAAGGAAAAAAAAACAAAAAAAAAACAATGTATATATTTATATATAAGGAAATTAGCAAGAAAATAAATATTTAGGTCATAGTCTAAGAATGAAAGAACAAGGAGAAATAACACAGCAAACTTTGCCCACAAATAAAACAAAGTGCTTAAAGACTGGCTTTTCCTTTGACAGACATTACTATTATTTTAACTATCTTCACTGTTCAGCAATATTTGTTTCAAAAATTGATGAGAATTTCAATAAAACCTAAACGTATGAAAGTGAATTTATACATTTTCTTTGTTCTTGAAAATTGACAACAAAAGTATCAAATTAACATTTGGCAAAACATCAACTAATTGGTAGGTGATTCAAATTTTATAAATAAGGTAAATAAGGATTTCTTTGTAAGTGGTTCACATATTTTAACAAATGTTTTAAAATTCATGAATGAAAAATTGTTTTCAGATTTCTTTATAAATTGGTAAATGATAAATCTTGCATTGTATTAGTTTTTAGAATGTTGTAAATATAAAATTATTTTTGTAAATAACCAGTCTAATAAATAAATAGCGGTCAATATTTTGTTGTCAATTCTCAATAAAAAGAAATATATAAATTCACCTCAATCATGTTTAACTTTTATTAAAATTCTAAAAATTGCTTTTTATTTTATGAGCACAAAGTTTGCCAAAACCATAAACAATTTGATTATGCTGCAGAGTTTGTTGCGAAACAAAAGCATAAAAAAAATAAAACACAAGGAAATGATGACAGGTAGAAGACAAGTTGTAAATTTGACAGATTAAAGAGTTACTTCCCTTCGTTCCATTTTATACCTTGGAATTTGATAAGGAAAATTATAAGAATGGCAGGTAGTGGGGAGACAAAGAGTTTAAAATATTGTCTTTAGACATTGTAAATTCTTGCAGAAATACCGAGCCTTGCTCAGATAGGGTAGTTAATTTAATGCAATTAACACTTGTACAATTTTAATGTTGAATTTATAGCAGACAGTATTCAAATTACAATGAATTAATAAATGGGTAACAACAGGTTTGCACTACATGATAGTCAAAACTGGGTGGCACAAGTTAAGGCTATTCCCAAAATTAGAATAAAACTCATGGTTACATATAATTCAATAATAAAGTGATGAAAACTAGTTGTCAATCTAGTACAAAAATTGTTTGTGAGAACAGTCATAAGGAAGGGGAATTTGTTGAGAGCCATGATTCTTTAAATCTCAAAGAGACATCTCATTGACAAAAAATAAAATTACTATTCATGTCTTTCACAAAGGAATAGTGCAAAGTAAATGCAGGTTATTGCTGAATTTGAACTTGGCACATGAATACCATTTTCTGTTATTAACTATTTAGCCACCTGCAACTATTTGCATTTCATAAATTCTTCAAATTCTTCAATAGACACATAAAATTAAAAGGTGTTTGGTTTATACAGGAAAACAAACCAAGAAAAAAAAAAAAAAAAACAGAAAACAAAACAAGGTCTCTTGCATTTTGACCAGTAATTACAGTATTGACCCTAAACTGATCTGTGATGACCTCTAGTCACTTTAGGTCACCACAAAGCACCAATCCCATGTTTATCATCAAATGAAGCTAGCCTTTGTGACAACTATTCAGGCTACAGGATGCAGCCATAAGACGAACAGAGAGGAATGGACACATTCACACTTGTAGAGACAGACAGACATATTTACACTCACAGAGATGTCCGTTTTTCCCCTACAAGGGAGTGGGGGACAGATTTGACACTTTACAAAGATTTCTCAAGTACATAAACTATAGGATAGATGTAATGGACACTGGTTAATAAACAAAATTCGTTCATCTTATTTAAAAAAAGAAATGTCTACAATAACCTTCGAAACCAGTCACAAAATCAGAAACTAAAATGGTGGGGGATATAGTGGCCAGAATATTGTATTCATCTATGTGCAATATGAACCTTCAGGACTGGTGATCATTTCCTGTCTCTTACAGCTCTTAATAAATTTTGTCTTTTTGTCATCTTTCCTAAACCTTGTTGACCATCCATTTAAGCATCTCATACTTCTATGTGCTGTGTCCCTTCAGGACAATTTAGGGATCACACAATTTCTCATCCTTTATGGCTCTTAATAAACTTTGTCTTCGGTCTATATCTCCTACGTCCTGTTCTGCTATCCATTTACACAAGCTCATTCTTCTTCAATGTGCTGTGTCCCTTCAGGATATTGGTGATCATGGAAATGTTCATCCACTACCCCACAAGAGTGAAATCATGGGTCTTCACAATTTCCTCTCTTTTACATCTCTAATAAATTCTTTTTTTATTATCTCCCCTAGACTTTTAGCCATTCATTTACACAAGCTCACTGAGTAGGTTATGCATGGTTTTTTCTTTATCCCACTTCCCTGTGAGTATCAAATTTTCAAAGCCTTTTTTCTTATTATGTGTCCTAGAAATTTTAACAGTCTCTTCCTGGTGCTAATTATTAGTGTCCTTTTTTGTTCCCAATATCTCTAAAACCGTTGTTGCTCACATTAAAATGTTTAAATAAAAAAATGATGGTAGGAATGTCCTGGCATAAAACACACTTGAAAAGGACCTCCGCGAAATAAACGCTTGAACCAGGCTTTAAAAAAAAAAAAAAAAAAAAAAAAAAACACAACACAAATCGCTGATATAGACAAGCTAATAAGCACGTTCCTCATCAGCTTAATGAGTTAACAAGTGGGATGAGACTGGCATTGTTAATCCAGCTGCGAATATAGGGAACAGGTAACTGACGCAAGATAAACAGGTGAAAGGAGGGAAGAAATAGTGGGACCCTCCTGTAAAAGATGAGAACAAACCTGCCCTACTGGCAATAAAATACTAATACCACAAGTAAAAATACAATTGGTGTAAAAAGAGAACACAGATGGAATTAAACAACAAATAACTGTTCATTTAATCTAATATCTTATACAAACTAGTATCCTTATCTTTGCTATTTTGATCAATACTTTCAATTCTTTCCCATTGTTTGAAATTTGAAGATAATGTGGGCAATCAAAATAAAGATAAGGATAGAAGACTGAATAAAAACATTTCTTTAGCTTTTTGACACCATTATTATTTTAACTACCTTATCTCCTCAGCAAAGTTTGTTTTAAAAAAGCGATGATTAGAATTTTAATAAAAACTAAATAAATTTTTTTTAATTGTAATTAAAAACTGTAAAAAATGCTTCCTCTCGTTCCGATTTCAAGAAACCGAACATAACTTCGTCAGGTACAAGGCCACCAGATTGGAACACTGTATTTACCCACAAAAATAGGATATGACAAGATCGCTTTTTACCATGGGATATACAGAGCACATCTACAGTTGGTCAAAATTCCCCATAGACACTGTAGATGTGAAATTGTGTTCTCATCTGTTGGAGCATCAAGGCAAATGAAACAAGTCCACCTAACAATTACCTTTTTTCATCTCCTCAACCAGGAAGTTTTTAAGAAAAGATTGCAAATAAGTATTCTCTGATGGTTAAAAAAGACATTTCGCAAACCTTGCTTCATCTGACACAAGACCATAAAAAATGGAGCGCACAGTTAAAGAATCTAGGTGAACTAACAAATCATTACTTCGCCTATGTACAAACGAGTTTTCAGGATTTCGCTAAAAAAATTTCTACTTACCAAAATAACACAAACTGGGATAAATAAACAACCTGACATTTCTTGCTAGAAAGACAACTTTTGTTCGTAGAGTCATGGAAGTGGGGGGTTCAGTGTAAACATTTGAAGCAAAAACAAAAATAGGAAAAAGATTCCTCAAAAATATTAAGTGAAAACTGATTTAAGGGGGGGGGATGTAAAAGGAAAGGATTTTCAGGAAGAGTGATGGCAAAAATTTTCTAGAATGTGAGTTCTGAAAAACCACTATTTATAAAAAATGGCAGGGTTCCTGGCAGTTTGAAGAGACATTTTGGTGCCTAACATATTTCATGATACATTAGATGCTACCAATTTACATATAATCTTACAGTACAACAGAAGATAAACTGCCCAGTTTACAAATTTAACAAAAAAGATTCAATTATGACTAATTTTCTCATCCTTGTAATCACGTTTTGGTCATTTTGACAAGCCGTCTTCAAAAGTTTGAAATCCAGATAATTTCAAACTTCAGGAATTTGTCATCTTGTTTGGAATTATTCTTTTATGTGCCCTGTCCCTTCAGAATGTGGGCATCATGACTACACAACTTCCTTCCTTCGTAGCTCTTAGAAAATTTTGTCTGTTTGCATTCTCTCATAAACCCTTTCCTACCAACTATATTCACAAGCTCATTAGGTAGGTTATGCGCTAATTACTTCTGTCCCTCTTGCCTTCAATGTTCCATGAGTGTCAAATTTTTCAAACCTTCTTTCCTCATTATGAGCCTGAGAAATTTCAACTGTCTCTTTTTAATGTTAGGTCAGTCAGTCAGTTAAATGCCATACGTGATACACACTTTGGAAGCAAGAGGTGTGTCACTATTTGGTTGCTGGTAATTCATAATAAAATTTTAATTTGAATCTAAGGAAAAATATACTGATAAACTTCTCATGAAAAGGGTTAAACTATATAAAATTATTCCCAGGGATTAAAACTTATGAAAACAAGTTAGATGTCAGCCTGGAACAATATCTTATTTGGGTGTTGACAGTTGGCCTACAAAAGAAGCCATGAAGGGCTGGTAAAGAGGTTACTTAATGAAAGATCAGGTGTTCGGAATCCAAAGCCATGTGAAGGGAATTTAGCTGATGAATTTGTTTTGGGTGAAAACAGTTTGCAAGGGTTGAATGATATCGTTCAGCTAATGTACTAAAATTTCAGAATGGAAAAGAGAAACAACAAATTTGTGTTAATGTTTTTGTTTTTTAAGAAATCAATACAGAGGAGGTAGGAGTACCTGCCTGCAGCCACCAGGGAGTTGCAATTGCAGGCAACCCACTGAGAAAGAAGGAATTGTAGGAAGAGCATTGCCTGCAACCATTACCCTAGAGAGGGGTGGGAGACTACCAGGTTAGAAATATTTTCTAATTTCCCAACCACCTCCTACCTCAACACCAGTTCTTGGCCAGCACCAATAAAAGTGAATGTGAGAAGAGACAGAGAGAGATCCAAGATTTGAGCCGAGAGGACAGAGACTTTGGTTGCACATAACTAACTGCCTAAGTGTAACTTTGACAAAAGCCTCGAGCCAGACTTACCAAAATCAACTGAACAAACTCTACTGTATATACACCAGCCAACTCTTACCAGTTTAACCAAGTGTCATGTCCAATTTAGGGACAATTTAGACTGACAATTCTGCATGCGAAACACTACTAACAAAAGTATTGTATGTTATACTCATGATATTTTTATTTATTTATCATTTTTAGAGTATTTTTTTTTATTACTGTATGTTCAAACCAGCTTGACATGGGGTACTAACGACAAATCTTAGCCTGTCTGCAATCAAACTAATCCCAATGTAGGGGCAGAGCAGACTAAGAGTTGAGGAGACTAATTCATCAATTGGTTGTATTATTGAATGTTTTGGATAACTGGAGAGAGAAAAAAAAAGCTATCTGTGGTTCTGGTAAACTATAGGCTGATAAAGAAGGCATTACATAGAAAAACAGAAACTGATAGAATAGAAAGTGGCTATTACATTTGACTATTTTGAGGGTAAAAGGGTGGGATCTAGATGCCAATCTAGTAGCACAAGTAAATTCATGTCATTAGGACACTAGGAAAAAAGCTTGTCAGACCCAAAAACTTGAAAATAGTTGTAGAAAAGACAGAGGGAAGCCACATCCTGTTGATGAAAAAGTGAAGCCAAACTGCTAAATCAGGATCGATTACATTGTAGATCCTCCTTTAGATTTCGTTGACAGGAGGAGGAGAAAAGAGGAGGGGAGGGGGGAAGATAGGAGGAGGATTAGAGAGAAAAGAGAGAAAGAGAAAAAAGAAGAGGAGAAAAAAGAAGAGGAGAAAAAAGAAGAGGAGAAAAAAGAAGAGGAGAAAAAGAAGAGGAGAAAAAGAAGAGGAGAAAGAAAAAGAGAAAGGAGAAGGAGTGAAAGTGAGAAATAAAGAAGCAAAAAGAGAAAACAAATTCTAAGAAACAGGAAATAGTTCTCATCTTTGAAGAAAGGGCCTATGAAACATGTCTAGGCAGGCAACAGCAGTGGCGGCTAGGGAGCAGGAGAGGCTGCACATAAAGCTAAAAATGATAACAGAATTCCTTGAGATTCTTAAGGGTAGGTCATCATCCTGCAGCCTCCTCCAGAAAAGCTAGAAGATCCACAAGAGATAGACAGAGATTTGGGTGAGATAGAGATAACAAAGCGATAACAAACGACAGACCAAGAATTCAAGACAGCCACATACACTATAGTTGCTGCCTCACTATGTTTCAGAACACTGGTAATTATCTTAGTGATTTAACCAACTTGGAAAAGATAAAATTAAAGGAAGAACGCCAGACAAAGTTAGCCAAAATGTCTGATATTTCTTGGATTTGCAAATCAGTATTTTTAGGATTAAAAACATCCTCCCCACCCAACTCAACTGATATCAGTGCAAAAGAATTTCTGGCTTCTTTATATATTCCTGTATGACCTCTGTCTGAAAATAGGTCATATTTGTAGATCATTTTACTTTTGATTACAGGCAATGCTTATTAAAATCTATTTATTCCAGTCTATTCTTGCTGTCAAAACTGACGGCAGATATAAAAACTGATCTTTTGTTCATTTGTACTCTTATCAGAAAGAGTTCACAATAGAGTCTTTAAATTTTTTTCCCCAGTTATTGTTCTATTTTACATATTTATAATTCTACCATTCATTCATACATTAGTCTGGGGCTCTGGTTACATATTTAGAGACCTTTAATAAAATCCAAAGACAACTCTGCAATGTCATTGGTCCCGACATGGCTTCAGTCACTTTCTCACTGCTGTAACATAGCTTCCCTTCGTGTTTTCTATGAATACTTTCATAGTAATTCTTCTGATGAGGCTCCTGTTTTATAATCATTGTAAATATTTACTGGGGATTTCATTTTTTAAACATTATTTTTATCCCTCCTCACTCAAACAAATTGTACAAAAGGAAACTAGTTAGGACTTCATAGAGACTTTAACGTATTATGGTGGCTGTATTAAGAATGGTAAGAAAGAATGTGTTCTTTTGATGTAAAAAATGACATGGAAAGTTTGGGTCAGTAATTATGGTTAGCTAAGTTTAATATAAGACAGATCAAAGACCAGCCTCCACCATCACCTCCTTCTGGTCTTGTGCCACATTTTTGTATTTTAATAATATATATTACTTTTGTCTATTATATCTAGACAATGAAATTAACCGCAGTACTAGATTGGCAGCTAGGTCTCATCATTTAACAGCAGAAATGGCTAAATGTAACTGTAAGTTCCATGCTGACATTTTCTTTTACATTTTTCTGTTGCTTGTGGAACTCTTTATAACCCCATGCTTTCCTGTCAATTTTGATCTTCAAAAATTTAAATGCAATGTCAATCATTACCTTTCTTATTTTCTGTTCCTTAATGTTTTTCTTTTTCTTGAATTCTTTCATATTCAGTAATCCTATGCATCTTAGTGGCTTTGTAGCCTTGTTTGAAATGAGATAATTAAAAAAATCTGATTCGATTACTGTTCAATAACAAAAAAAAACTGATGGCCAAGTTAAGAGTTACAGAGTTTTGAGGGCAGAGCATTCAACACCAAAGATGCATTGGAATAGCAAGATGCCTTCCAAATGCTAAGTAAAGTATTAAGAAACAAAACTTTTGTTAGAAACAAAGAGTAATAAAATGCAATGTAATAACAGCCTTCCTATATGACAGTGAATGCTAGACAAGCACCTCACAGATGAAGACACTTGAAGTAATAAAATGTGGTTCTACAGAAGGATGATGAGAATAGCATGGACTGAACATGTGAGCAACAATGAAGTTTTAAAGAAAATGGAAACAAAAACAATGCTTATACTTAGCATTAGAAAGAAATAATTGAAATTCCTAGGGCACATAATGAGGAAAGGGGACTTGGAAAATTTGACACTCACATGACATAATAAAGGCAAGAAGAACAAAGGAAATGCATAACCTATCAAATGAGCCTATGTAAATAAATGACAGAATAGGGATTAGGAAAGAAAAGAAATACAAAGTTTACTCTGAGCTACAACAGAGGAAATTATGGTGAGCCATGACTGCCCGCTTACTGAAGAATATATACTTTTATAATATCGCTTTTAAAGCTAACTTTTAGTGAATAGATACTACAAACAATTTTTCAGTTACAAGTCCTATTTAATCCATAGCTGGGGGACAGGGATTTATGTCATTCTCAAGACTATTTGCACATAAATGAAAGTAACAAATCCAACTGAAATTTGAACTTTGCTCTCCAAATTCTCATTCCAAGCAGTGATTTATTACACCACCTGTGTATCTGTAGGAAATTGAAAAACTAGCCAAAAGGCGATTAACAACAAGACTTGATGGATTGTATTTTAGTATCTGACGTTTGTTTTAAAACAATCTAAGTAACTGAATGACAAAGTGGTAAAAAAAAAAAATTGTAACAGATTTTGTTCTCTGAAAGAGATTCAAACACAATATTATTAAAAAATAGAATTATAAGAATTTAAGAACAGCTTGATACTGCAAGAACTACCAATCTAATGCTTTGCATATTGGACACCAGAATGATCAGAGGGTTATCAGAAGGGAATGTGGTTATTTCAGAACCTCAATAAGATGTAAAATTTTATGTGTGTGTGTGTATACATGTATACACAGGGTCTGCCATAGCTAAATATTTTCTTTATTATGTTGAAATAAAATTATTTATCTCAGGCCCCGTGTATGTGTGGAGATTACATATAATGACAAACCCGTAAAAACAGAGATGATAATCCCAAAAATCTATTTAATTAATATAAGATATTAAATATATAAAAAATTAAAGAACTCAATGAATATTATCCAGAGCAATATGAAAAGAAGAGAAAAAAACTCAACACAGAAAGTTGTTAATCCAGAATTTATTTTGGCAGTTGTAAAAATTTCAAACTGCTTCTTCAAACAAAACAAAATCAAATGGTTCAATTTAACTCACAATATTTAAAAGGAATTTTTCTTGGAACAGAGAAGAAATAAAGCAACCTCTGTTCCAAGAAAAATTTAAGACATAAAAAAAACTAAATGTTGCTTTAATTTCTAGTGTTCAACGCATATCAGCTCATTTCATTCAGTTTCCTAACACTTTTATTTATTTCAACCATCCTCTTAAATATAAATATAGTAATTCCATCAATAAGAGAATTGGTCTGAAGTCATCCTTTTAATGAACAAAACACGTTACATAGGAGTTTTTACCATTTTGTCATTTATTTACCTAACATTCTTCTGATATATAAACATTTATAAATTATATTCTTTCAAAGTGATGATTAAAAAAAATACTTCTGATACAGCCCAGTAGTTTTAATTCATTGAATGCAGTAGAAGATTCCCACCAAAAGATTCTCAAAGGAAGCACTTCTAGCAACTTCCTGTTCCAATTAGAGTAATTAACCCAAGCAATTTCCTGTACAGTGAAGATGGGTCAGCAAATTTTAATGACTTAATTCAGAAACTAGTTTGCAGGTCTTCCCGAAATCACAGCCCAAAGAACACAATTTGCTTGATATTGTGCTTTGCTGATATTTCAAGAACGCATCAAATCCAGAATCACTACTGGCACGCTTGAGCACCCCGCCCATTAAGAATTGTTAAGTGCATTTGCAGACATGCAGCTCACAAAAAGTGGGAATCCCAGATGTGCTTTGGTGAATGGGTTTTGAAACTGAGAATCCCCTGAGTGTGAATGAGGTAGGGGGCCCTGACAACATCTCTACAGCTGCCAACAATTTTTGTCTATTTACCAAAAATAATTCTTAACTCTAACAACACCAAAGAGTGGAGATAGACTGTGTCAGATTTTTGTAGCAGGAAGCACAACCTTTAAAACTAAGATGTCTGCCATATTCAGCAAAAGTGTGTGTGTTATGCCAAATACTAAGCAGTGATGTCATCTGGTTATGCAAAACTACTGTGTCAAAAGACTTAATTTTCATACAGGGATATGCAGGTGGTGCAATGTTTAGCAGTACGAAACAAGAAATCAGTGAGCAGAGTTCAAATTCCTGTTTAGTTTGCTATACTCATTTTCACACAAAGGAGTACATAGGTTCACCGTCGTCCAGTTCACACTCCTCCCTAGTCTTTTTAAAATCTTTTCTTTCTCTTTCACTTCTAGTGGCTTCTTGCATTGGTGGCATTATCACCTTGCTTGGAGGGTGGGACCTCTGTAACCCTCTACCTCAAGTGGCTCTTGAGCCTTGTACAGTATGAATATTATTGTAAAATATAAAATAAGGAAAAGGCATGACTTCATTTCTTCCCTGCCCAACAATGAGGTTAAATAGCAAGGCAGACTGGGATCTCTAGCTGTAGTAGGCAACCAGTCTAAGAGAAAGACAACTTTGAATTTCAAAGCCCAGCTAAATAAAAATGTAGGTGCAGATCTATAAGACAAAAACACGATAGATTTCATCAGTTATAGATGATACCACCAGAGAGCAGTTATATAGAATGTGGACAAAATGAATAAGGACAGGGCACAAGGTAGGATGGATGGATGATTATGATAGGTATCCCAAAATGCCATTGTTTCCAATGTGAACAAGTTTCAAAATAGTGAAAATCCCTTCCATTTCAATTGCTGATCATTTTTTTTTGTCTTTGGACAAGCTTTTTATATACTTCCCTATTTCCAAATTCTTTTTTGTTTCCTTTATGAAATCGAAAAGGGAACTTATACTTAACATCAGAAAGAGAGAGTTGAAGTTTCTGGAAAACACAATGAGAAAGAAGGGTTTGGAAAATCTGATACTCACAGAGTGGATAGAGAGAAAATATGGGGTTCCCAGTTGGACTGAACCCACTACTCAGTTGTAATAGGTTCGAGCGAGACAGTTTACAAACCATTACACCACGTTGAGGTGCCCACCATGTTTTGGAGAGAATAGAAACAAAAAGGAAATTCATGCTTAACATCAGGATGAGAGTTGAAGTTTCTGGAAAACATAATGAGGGAGGACGGCTTGGAAAATCTGATACTCACAGGGTGGACAGACAGAAAGAGAGATAGGAGAAAACAGTGCATGACATACTTGATGGGCTTAAGCAAATGAATGGTAGAGTAGGGTTTGGAAGAAATAAGACAAAATGTATTAAGAACAACAAAGGACAGGAAGATGTGGAGGTCCATGATCGCCTACATTTTGAAGGGACACAGCACATAAAAGGATAAGATTGCCAAATTTATTTGTCCCTCTCCCACCACTAGTGAGTGAGGTTCTTGATTTTGCTTATCTTCAAAATACAGTGGCCACTCTTATTTTTGTGGGTTGGATATGTAAATTTTTACATATTTTTCTATAAAAAAAAAAAAAAAAAAAAAATTTTTTTTTTTTACATATTAAGAAAAAAAGTTGTAAAAATATCAATTTTATGTTTTCATTATCAGGATATTTTTCAAACATAAATCTTAACCCCCAATTCCTATCATAGATTGCTGTAACAAATCCTTTAATGTTTTCAAAAAAACTTGAAGCAACTGAAATGTGGTTCTACAGAAGGATGCTGCGAATATCATGGATCGAGCATGTGAGCAATGATGAGGGCTTAGAAATGATGGAAATGAAAAGGAAATTAATAGTGAGCATCAGGAAGAGACAGTTGAAGTTTCTGGGAACATGCAAAGAAGAAAGAGGGCTTAGAGAACCTGATACTAACAGGCCAGATAGAGGGGAAAAAGAGACAGGGGAAAGCAGCAGATAACATATTTGAAGGACCTAATCAATTGGATGATGGAACAAGGGTTGCACGGTGTAACAGGAGAAGGCATGCTATGAGCCACCAGGTATAGGGAGAGGTGGAAAGTCATGATCGCCTACGTCCTGAAAGGACAGGGCACATAGAAGAATTGTCTCATTCTATAATTTTATCAGTAGTGAGTTGACACTTTTTACTTCTACTTGTTCTTAAGACACAGGAATAAAACTATTTTCTGAGTTCCTGTAATTGTTGAGATTTTTTAAATCCATTTTCTAAATTTGCTGCTTCATTTGCCTATTCATTTGTTGAGGAATACAAAATATGCCTGAAATGTTTTTTTTCTTGAATAATCAAACAACTGTCTTGGTGTTATTATTTCTTTATTATAGTCACTGCAGATTTGCTTTTGCTGCTAATCTCTTAATAGTTTCAAAACTTTGTGCAGCATCCAGCAAAATAAGTGAATAATCCTGAGCAAAAGCTGCAATAAATGATTCACCATCCATCAAAGAACTTTTATTAAAACAAAATTTTGATTGTTCTTTGGCAATAAAATGCTTTTCCAAAGTTTGCAGGCCTGCACAAAAAGTTTCAATAAATTTTTCTGTAGATTATGATGGAAACACACTGCAAACTATCAGTTCGTAACCACAGATAAAAATCATGTATTAAATTTTTATCTAGAATTTTATATATATATATATATATATCTGCCATCGAATTGCTACAAATTCAACAGTAACTAAAATAGAAGTTAGATGTTGCTTTATTGCATGTAATAGCAGCTTTGGTGGTGATCTGTTAAACAATATTGTTCATATTGAATCAGTGTACCAATATGAGCCCCCACAATAATCAGATTTGTATTTTGATGTTTTATATAAACACAGCCATAGTGTGTTGCAGCACCACCTGCTAGAATACATTCTTTTTTTTTTGTCTGAGCTCAGCAAATTTTGAAAAGCTAATTCTGTTTGGATTTTTTTATTTAACTATTTGCTATGTTTATTTCAGGTTACAAAGTACAAGACACTTTTGTTCCTGAACTCTTCCACCATTCTTTAAGACTGTCTTATAGTCATCTTTTTTTAGGCACCTTTCTGCTGACTTTATTCTTATAAAAAAATATAAACAGAACTTAGTCAATTGTCTCTTGTGTAAATCTACATTTTTCTTGTTTTATTTCTTAATGATATTTCACTCTAAGCAAAGCAGGACCACCACTGTTGCGCAAGGGGTTACAGTGAGGGGGGGGGACACAAGGTACAAGGGATGCTGAAGACAGAATTTAAGGAGATGGAAGATGGCACTCGACATTGCATTTAAACTTTTGGAGATTGTACCTCTCAGAGAAGCAAGTAAATGGAAGGGAGATCCACAGACAGGAAGTACAAGAAAAACTGTTGGAGTAGAAATTATTTCAATGGTAAAAAGGTGGGACTGTGATGCTAATCTAGTAGCACAAAAATTCATGCAGATGGGGCACCAGTGAAAAGCTTATCAGAGCAGTTACCATGGAAATATTTATAGAAAAGACAGAGGGAAGCCACATCATGTTGGTGCGAAAGTGACTGAAGGTGGGCTGCTGAGTCAAGATTAATTACACTGAAGATCCTTCTTTAGGTTTTGTCAAGAACCTCAAGGTAAATAGCAAAAGCATCCAACCAGATATGGCATCAGTATTCAATGCACAGACAAACAATCTATAAATTTAAATTTGCCAAGATGGATTCTGACGAGAAAAAAACTTTTTGGACCAACACAGTGACCCAACTTTCCTAGCAGTAGACACAACTATAGATTCAATGTAGTTGTTCCACTTCAGGTTGGTTTAGAGAGTGAGGCTGAGGAGGCGTAGCGTGTTGCTCTCTAGGAGACTAGCGTCATCTATTCTGATGGCAGGTACGAAAGTTATGTATTTGGTAGAGTTAATATTCCTTGTTCATTTACAAGTGTTTTTTGGCTTTAATTGCTATGAATTCTTTGGACAATCCAGCCTTTTGGAAATATTGCCAAAATTTGTACTTTTTGCATCTTTTCACAATCTGCAAACCTTTCTTTTAATTGTTAATAATTCTACTTTCATCAGATCTTTTGTGCTTTTCTACACTGGTAGATTCTTGATAAAAAAAAAAATTTAATCAAGGTTTGTATAATTTTCTTTGATACGGCTCCTTTAAGTTTTCCTCCATTTTATTACTCATAACTGGTTTGTTTTTGACCAAACATTTGATAGCGAGTCAAAGAAGTTGGAATCTATTTTCAATATCTACAAAAATGATAGCAAGCAGTGGCTGGTCTTCAGCTGATGTTGAAATATTTTTGGGAAACTCAGGTAATGCAGTTCATTTTTGTGTACTATTTCAAATGTCAAAAAATTGTGAAATATTGACATCATTCATTGCATATTTTCATAATTTATGTTAAGATTAATTCATGGCACTTTTTAAATAATTATTTTTGTTGTGACACTTTTTCATATAAAAATCTGTTGTATAATAAAAATGTAAACAAAATCCCAGAAAAGGTTATTTTCCACTGAACTGGTCAGCATTTAACCATAACACAAATTCTGTTGATTTTATGATCATAGTTCTTATGTGAATATTAACCAGCATTCAAAGAGCTTTCTAACAATATACAACTTGACCATATTTGGAGATATGAAAATATTAGCATATAGTGGCAAATAGCAAAATCCACCATTTTAAATTTGACCCAACTCAGTAAAATTCTTCTAACTCAGGCCACAGCCAAAAGTCCAGCACAAGATATTGTACAGATCTTGCTAGAAGGCAGATAAACTTGTTGTCAAATTTATTAAAAAAATTAAAGATATGCTTTGAGAAATTAAAAGGTTAAAAATTAAAATCAGATTATCTTGTTTGACCTTAAAAAAAAAATTAAAAACTTTCAGAATTATCCAAGTACTTAGTATATAATTTAGTTTTGTAGGTGAAAACACAACTGAGATATTGGTATTTAAATTTTGTGACTATTTTCCAAAATTAACTATTTTGGTCATCGAGTCATATCTCTGGAACCTTTTGTCCTAGCAATGTAAAATCGGTACCATTCAATTTCTATCATGATGCTCTATAAGTGTACCAAATTTGAAAATCATCTGTGTTGGTGATGGTCACACCCTTGTTGATTTGACATGGAATGACTAATATTTTCTGGGTCTATATATAACCTGTGTCATGAAATATAAAAATGACATCATGTGTATGCTTGGGTTTCATTTCCAAACTGTGCCATTTTATAGAAGTTATGTACAAATTATTTATTAACCTACATTTTGAAATTGCCAAAAAATTTGAAAACTAGAGCACTTCCAGTCCCAAGAAATTTTGCTAAAGCATTCACAACCTGCAAAAAAAAACATACAAATGGCACATCGAGAAATAAAAATGCAGACCCCGTTTCCTATATTATACATAGATGTTTTATTCAGAGCTTCACATGCTTGTCCAGATGGATGGGTAGGTGCTATTTGGGACATCTACCACATTAGCTCTTTCTGACTTCTTCCAACATGGTACCTACGAATTGAGAGGACAGGAAACACATGACAGACATAACTGTCTCTGATCCAAAGTATTATTGCTATCACAGACCAGCACGTGGATATACGTCATTTCCGGTTTTGTTATCACCTGATCTCCAATCCCCACTTGGCCAAAGCAAACAACACAGAAGAGCAAACCTCAAAAAAAAAAAAAAAAAAAAAAATCTGCTGGTCCATCAACTAGAAACAGTGGAGTTCAAAAACCCACCGTCATGTGAGTGCCCATAGTATTTACATGAGATTCCCCACCTAATATAGCAAAAAAAACAAATGTTTTAAAGGACTCCAACCCAATTGATATTGCAGAAGATTTTTTTCTGTTAAGTCAAAGATTTCATGAAATTGTCCACATTTTTTTTATTAACATTCTACAGACAACTATCAACTCTATTGCAATCGGGAGGTTCTCTGATGAATGTAGTTTTGGCATTCCTTGCTGAAAGATGTGGCCCAGCTATAGGAAACCACACTTGTAAATGGGTTGGGGGCAAATTAAACATGACACGTACCTACGACAAGAAGAGTAAATTCAAATCCTTTCTTCACGGATTTTCTGTGGACTTGATTTGGAAGATTAGCAAATCCAACATAGCCAATTTGTTCTGGGTTCACAAACTGAAAATAAAATTTAAAAAATAAACAATGAGATTTTTATTTAATAAGAGTAATAATAAAAAAAGAACACATTTACAGCATTTAAAATAGAATACAAAAAATGAAAGAAAATTAAGTAGGAAAAAACAGCCACACTATCTCCTCATGATAAATACAAAGTCAATATCTGCAGAGAGAAACTGCTGGACAATCAGCAGACGGTTAGAATTTTTGTTAACACAGCTCAGCTTCACTTGGCACTAAATAGACTTCAAAAAGGCATGAATCTATTTCTCCTTGTGTTCAGCCCTATTATCTGTTAGCTTGATCAAATTTCTCATCACTGGCACATGATATTGACTAACAGAAAAAACAAGATACAAAGGATCTATTTCCTGATATTGAGTGATTTAATTACAAAGACTGTTTGCATTAAAAGTGTTGTCATCTAGAAATACAATGGCTGACAGTCTTTTAGTGAAACAAGTTTTGTTGATTTACTACTACTAATCAGGATTTCACCATCTTCACAGACAGAAAGATTGAAGCAAATAGGCCAGACACCTGATATAACTGAAGAAATAAAAAACTTGGTATATACAATGTATCTATAAAGTCCTCAGTACCATCAAAAGTATTTATTGCTCAGATGCCATATGACAGAGTATTACAGTTTTTTGTAAAATGTTGTACACATCTTCAAGTTTTCTTTACATTTGATCTAATGATGTTAGGACATATTTAGATGCACATTTCCCTGGAAGATGAATTGGCTGTGATGGCCCAATCACATTGCCATCTTGATCTCCTGATCTTACTCCCCTGGAGTTTTTCCTTTGGGGGCATGTCAAGGATCATGTCTACCAGACGCCTGTTCATGATCTTGCCACACTTCGTAGACACATTGCTGAAGTTGTCAAAACAGCTGACGTTGATATGCTGCAGAATATATGAAAGGAGATTGGGAGTGCAACTAGAAGTGCATATGCAGAATGAATGTAGTCAATGAACGTTGTAAATGTAAACTTGAGATTTTTTTTTTATAATCGTGTGACCCCAAGCAAGGCATTTTACTGCCACTGTTGTGCAGGGGATTACATAGGAGGAAAGTTATCAGAAAGAGTGACAGGTTACAGGGGGTGTCAGAAAGAGTATGAGAAGGAAGAGAATACTGATGAAAGTGGGGTGGACGGAGAAAAAAGCATGAGAGAGAGGATGTAAGTTAGTGAAACAGGAGATGACTATTGATTTTACGTTTAAATTCTTGGAGATTATAGCTGTTAGGAAAGCAAGTATGCGGAAGGGAATTCCACAGGCGGGAAGTGCAAGAAAAGAAACTGAAGGAGTAGAATTTGCGTTTACAATTTATCAGTTTCACAGTAAATGGGTGGGACCTAGTTGCTAATCTCGTGGCTCGAGGAAATTCATATATAGGGGGGCACCAGTGAGCTAAGTCCATCGGAGCAGAAGCCATGAAAGTATTTGTAGAAGAGACACAGGGAAGCCACACTGAAAATTGAAATAGAAAAAAAATGCTGAAATTGAAAACAAGAACAGTAGCAGTCATAGTAGGTGGGCTTGGAATTATTTAAAAAGAGAAACAACACATTGAAAGAATCCCCGGAAACCCTAGCTTAAGAGAAATATAAAAAAAAATGTCCTGATAAGTACAGCCAACACACTAAAAAGAACTTTGTCCATGTTATGCTAGTGATGTTATGAGAGGTAAAAAAAAAAAAAATCATGAAATGTAGTCATAACAACACACCACTACCTGCCTTAGGTTTTCTGCAGACTTGGTAGGTAGTGTGACTATAACAGAAATCAAACTTCTTATTGTAATAATAACTTAAATAAAGTTACTAAAAAAGGATTGTTGTTCTTAGTTGGTAAATGTCATCAAGACTAGTTTTTAACTGATTTCATTCATCAAATTTGATTGTGTTGTGACAGCTGTCACCATACAGAGTGTGTTAAAAAAAAAGCCATCAAAATCGGCCTAGTTTTGTTTATTGATTCTAACATTCCAGATGAAAAAAAATAAGCCGACATTTCTAGCACACAATTGAATCAGGTAACTTAATGACACCCTATCAACCCTCATTGGGTTATTTAGAGGATGTAAATCACAATAAATAAATAAATTAGCATACAAAAAAAAAAACAAAAAAAAAAACAAGGAAAAATAAATATAAATAAAGAAAAAAAAAAAAGCAAGCAAAAAATAAGCACAAGTCCAATTTGCAATCAAGCAAGAAATTTTTTTTTTTTTTTATGAAAAGGGCCCCATTTACACAGGCCCTTCCAAAAGGGTTGAAAGTGAACCTGTTTACATTAGAGCACCTCCATCGGGTAGACAAGAGACCCAATTTGTATTTAAAAAAAAAAAAAAAAAAAAAAAAAGAGTAAGTAAGGGTCTCATTTTTACTCAAGCCCCAAAATGTTAGGCAGACGCTTTGTCCAAGATTAAAAAGGAGCCTCATTTACACTTTTCTGGCTCTAGTGTAAGTAAGGCCCCTTTTCAACTTTTTCTGAGAGGCTCTGAGATTAGCACAGCCCTCCTCCCCCATTTACATCAAATCCCCCAAAATATAGGGGGGTCTCATTTACACTAAAGCCCAATAACACAAGGTAGACATGAATCCATATTCAACCTACAACCCCCCCACCAAAAGGTAGATATACATGGTAAGGTTGACTTATGTTTTACAAAAGATGCAGTCAACGCATTTTAAGCACTGCTGACACTAATAAAAATGCTCAAACATGACAAAATTGGTTTGTAAAAGTTTATGTACTGAAGTGTTCAATAGATATAGATGTGGACAGTATCCCGCAAAAGTTTGCCTGTGGTTATATATGAGAGAGAGAGAAATAAAATGGCACCAGAGGAATTCTATGCTGAGAATAGAAAAAAAAAAAAAAAGAAATGGGAAGATCAAATTATAAAGTTGGCTAAAAGGTGGCAGTCTAACAAATAAAGTTAAGACAAAAATATATCTTTGTTTTAATGGCCACAGCAGAAAATTAATTACCAACATGCATTTAATAGAACTGAGCATCAGGAAGAGACAGTTGAAGTTACTGGGACATGCAATGAGGAAGGAGGGCTTGGAAAACCTGATACTAACAGGCCAGATAGAGGGGGAAAAAGAGACAGGCGAAAGCAGCGAATAACATATTTAAAGGACTTGATTAGGTGGATGATGGAACAAAGGTTGCATGGTATAACAGGAGAAGGTGTACTAAGAGCCACCAGGGATAGGGAGACATGGAAAGCCATGATCGCTTACGTCCTGAAGGGACAGGGCACATGGAAGAAGAAACAGGATTTAATTGGAATAGAATATTTCTACAGTAAGCTTTTATAAATCATTGGAATCTCATGATAAAACAGATGCCACATTCCAAGATGGAATGGTTGACCTGTAATTGGGGAGAGAGAGAGCAGTTCTTGACATTGTCAAGACAAAAGCAGGAAAGTTGGCAAAAATAATAAGATGTCCTCTCTAGTGAATTGTGAGGGAAACCATGTGTTATGGATGAAGAAAAAGCAATAAATGCCAAATAGGTATTGCAATGTATAGACAGAACACAACATTGACAATGGCTTCAGGATACGAGAGGAATGACAATAAAGACAACCATTATTAAGAGTTACAAAAGATAGGAAGTTATGGAGAGCTATGAACGATGATTCTAAAAGGACACGGACACAGAAGTATGAATTACAAAGGTCAAGATTCACCCTCTCAGAAATCCATCACTCTTTAGAGCTACCAGTCAAACAGGAGGGCAGACTAGGTTCTCTAAACTTGATTGAAAGCCAATCTTTGGAAAAATAAAAAAATAAAAATGTACTGAAAGCAAGTTTCAGTTGCCAGTAATTTGATGTAAGATATATATATATATATCTTACTCGAAACACATGTAGCATCATAAATATCATTATGGACACTTAAAAAATCATAACATGTATAATATTTTTTAAACAACAATAAATATACACTTTAAATAAAACGTTCACGGTCTCAGACTTTCTATTCTATACCAATATCTCTCATTGGAACAACCTTATTTCCATTTCTAAAATATATATATATATATATATTTAAATAAAAATAACTATTCCTATTATATATAAACTGCACCAACATTGTTTTCACTAGATATTTTTATAAAAATTTAAATTACATAATGGATCAGCCTCTTCTTAGTACCAGAAGATTGTATCATGCATGAAACACAGAGGTGTGCTTCCAGTGACTATATATATATATATATATATATATATATATAGTGGGTCTACTGAATTAAATATGATTCAGTAGGAGAGACGAGAGAAATAATGAGAGAGAGATGATAAAAACAAGTGAGAGGGTTAGTAAACAAATACACACAGAGTGAGAAAGAGCAAATAGAAAAACACATACACAGAGTATCAAATAAAGAGAGAGAGAGAAGGCAAAAACAAATAGAGTGAGAGAAAACTGAAAACATACAAAGTGAGTGAAAGGAGAGAAAGAAGGAGTCAGAGAGATTCAGAGAGAGAGAGCGAGACAATTTAAGAACAGAGAGAGAGAGAGAGCGAGACAATTTAAGAACAGAGAGAGAGAGAGAGAGCGAGAGAGACAATTTAAGAACAGAGAGAGAGAGAGAGAGAGCGAGACAATTTAAGAACAGAGAGAGAGAGAGCGAGACAATTTAAGAACAGAGAGAGAGAGAGAGAGAGCGAGACAATTTAAGAACAGAGAGAGAGAGAGAGAGCGAGACAATTTAAGAACAGAGAGAGAGAGAGAGAGAGCGAGACAGACAGAGAGAGAGAGAGAGAGAGAGAGCGAGACAATTTGAGAGAGAGAGAGAGAGAGGCAGAGACAATTTGAGAGAGAGAGAGAGAGAGAGAGCGAGACAATTTAAGAACAGAGAGCGAGACAATTTAAGAACAGAGAGCGAGACAATTTAAGAACAGAGAGAGAGCGAGACAATTTAAGAACAGAGAGAGAGCGAGACAATTTAAGAACAGAGAGAGAGAGCGAGACGGACAGAACAGAGAGAGAGAGCGAGAGACAATTTGAAACAGAGAGAGAGAGCGAGACAGACACGAACAGAGAGAGAGAGCGAGACAGACAGACAGAGAGAGCGAGAGACAGACAGAACAGAGAGAGCGAGACAGACACGAACAGAGAGAGAGCGAGACAGACAGGCAGAGAGAGAGAGCGAGACAGACAGAGACAGAGAGAGAGAGAGCGAGACAATTTAAGAACAGAGAGAGAGAGAGCGAGACAATTTAAGAACAGAGAGAGAGCGAGAGACAATTTGAAACAGAGAGAGAGCGAGACAATTTAAGAACAGAGAGAGCGAGACAATTTAAGAACAGAGAGAGAGAGCGAGACAATTTAAGAACAGAGAGAGAGAGCGAGAGACAATTTAAGAACAGAGAGAGAGAGCGAGACAGACCCAAGAACAGAGAGAGAGAGCGAGACAGACACGAACAGAGAGAGAGCGAGACAATTTAAGAACAGAGAGAGCGAGAGATTAATTTAAGAACAGAGAGAGAGAGAGAGAGCGAACAATTTAAGAACAGAGAGAGAGCGAGACAATTTAAGAACAGAGAGAGAGAGCGAGACGTTTAAGAACAGAGAGAGAGCGAGACAATTTGGAGAACAGAGAGAGAGCGAGACAATTTAAGAACAGAGAGAGAGCGAGACAATTTAAGAACAGAGAGAGAGCGAGAGACAATTTAAGAACAGAGAGAGAGCGAGATTGAAACAGAGAGAGCGAGACAGACAGAACAGAGAGAGAGAGCGAGACAATTTAAGAACAGAGAGCGAGAGACAATTTAAGAACAGAGAGAGAGAGCGAGAGACAATTTAAGAACAGAGAGAGAGGCAGAGACAGACAGAGAACAGAGAGAGAGAGAGCGAGACAATTTAAGAACAGAGAGAGAGAGCGAGACAATTTGAAACAGAGAGAGAGAGCGAGAGACAATTTAAGAACAGAGAGAGAGAGCGAGACAATTTAGAAACAGAGAGAGAGAGAGGCAGAGACAATTTAAGAACAGAGAGAGAGAGCGAGACAATTTAAGAACAGAGAGAGAGCGAGCAATTTAAGAACAGAGAGAGAGAGGCAGAGACAATTTAGAGACAGAGAGAGAGAGCGAGACAATTTAGAAACAGAGAGAGAGAGCGAGACAATTTAAGAACAGAGAGAGAGAGCGAGACAATTTAAGAACAGAGAGAGAGAGCGAGACAATTTAAGAACAGAGAGAGCGAGACAATTTGAAACAGAGAGAGAGAGCGAGACAATTTAGAGACAGAGAGAGAGAGAGAGAGACAATTTAAGAACAGAGAGAGAGCGAGACAGACCGAAACAGAGAGCGAGAGACAGACGGAGACAGAGAGAGAGCGAGAACAATTTAAGAACAGAGAGAGAGAGAGACAATTTAGAGACAGAGAGAGAGAGAGCGAGACAATTTAAGAACAGAGAGAGAGAGCGAGACAGAGACAGAGAGAGAGAGAGCGAGAGACAAAGACAGAGAGAGAGAGCGAGACAATTTAAGAACAGAAAGAAAGAGCGTGAGATGGTAATGACTCCATATAGATACATTTGAAATGAATGTCAATAAAAACCAGCAATGTTTCTGTTTACACACATATTTTCTGTTCTATCATTGAGCGAATTTCTTTTCTTTATGCGTTGTGATTAGGATTTTAAAATACAGGTGTGTTAATCAGATCGTGGTAGCAAGTTGTGTGTGGAAGGTTATATAGGAACACATGAATGGGGGTCGAGAGTGATGGGGTAGAATGTGTGAATCTTCTTTGTAAAAGGGGAGGGAAGACAAACCACTTACAGACCTCAGCTAGACTACTGTATATAAAGATTTTAAGGTTTGAACTGCATTTGTCATCGATATTCACACAGATTTATTCAGGGATAAAATACAAAGTAACCTATTTTAATCCAGGGATCCCTCTTTCTCTCTAGGAGAAGAAACACAAATCCTTTTCATTTGAAATAGCAGCAAACAGTCCGTATCACTTCAGTATCACTTATGGCTTCCTCCTCATCTTGCTTATGGATGAAGGGAGTGGGGGAGAAGAGAGAATTTGGCCAAGATGAAGATTTCCCCCTTTCTCTCCATCTATCAATAGGTAGCAGTTACCATGGAAACAGGTTAAAAAGGGAGCAGTAACTGGGTTGGTGATGGGGATAAAGGAAAGACAAATATAAGAATGAATGAATGAATGAAAGAATGAATGAATGAGGAAAATGGAAGAATGAATGAATGAAGGAACCAAAAGAAAAAAGAATTTTTTTTCCTTTTAACCTCAACAAAGAGGCAACGTAACATTTTACTTAATACTGGCTCAACGTTTTTGAACAATGAGTAGTGAACCAGATAGTTCTTTTTCTGGCTCAGTGCAGAAAGTAAGCGAGAAAATTTTTTTTACATGTGTATTTGATAACGACTGGGGTGGGAACAACATACCCACATAAATCATGATTTTGAAAATGACCAGAAAGTGCATGATCACAAAAATTCAGACAATATCAACGCTCACTAGACCCCAATAGTGGTACGTAAAAAAACCTATTTACATTGTTTGGACTTTTGTTTTGATCTTTAGTTTCAGTCATTGTACAATCCGACCTTCTTCAGATGATTGGAACTTTGAACTGAACCCTTTATTTTGATCTTGTTCTATGAGTCGTGCCACTTCCGGTTGTCTTAGTTATCTCCCTTTAATTCAACTCTAAGTTTTTTGTTCAATAACTGGCTACAGAAAGAATGAACTCACAACTCTGTATCAAGTCACCGCATCTAACCAATGCTTTTATCCACTGATCTATGTGTCAAGAATACATGGCCCAGTGGATAAAATAGTTCAGTTAAAGGGTGATAATTAAGATATCCGGAAGTGGCATGAAACAGGGAATGAGAACAATTTACTCTAGTGATCAAAATAAAGGGTTCAGTTTGAAATTCCAATCACCTGAAGAAGGTCAGAGCATACAACCTCCAAAACATCATGAATATGGCAATAAGGATGAGAACAACAGTCTGAACAATGTAAATTGTGTAAATGATTACAATACCTCATCAATATAGACAGATATTGAAGATGAATATGGCAACAAAGATGAAGACAACAGTCTGAACAATTTAAATAGTATAAATAATTACAAGACCTCATCTCAGAAATATAAACAGATATTGAAAGTGAATATGGCAACAAAGATGAGGATAACAGGCGTAATAATGTAAATAATTACAACAACTCATCCAAAAAAATATAGACAAATATTAAACAAGCATGTACATTTCAAATATTGGTTTCATGTTTCTAAGTCTATTTTTTTTTTATATCAGATCACTCAATACAAGGCAGTAAAGCCACTAAGACAAGGAGTTACTGGGTGTGAAAGAATAAGTAAGAAAGGAAACATTAAGGAGCAAGAACAACAGAAGAAAAGTAATAAAGAGGACAGTAAATAACAATTGATGCTGCATTTAAAATATTGAAGATCAAAGTTGGCTGGAAATCATGGTTGGTACCAGAAGAGAATTCCACATTTGGGAAGTGTGAGAAAAGAAACTATTAGCATAGAACTTATGCTTACATTTAGCCAATTTAACGAAATTGACAATACCTCGCTGCCATTCTAGTACCACGCTTCATAAAGTTAAGGTACCACAGCAAAGAGATAATGTGAAAGTTTTCACAGAAAAGGCACATAATACGCACAATGGCCTATTGAAGATGTGTTAGTTGGTGAATTTGGTGTCATAGTGGTTGTAAGTTCAATCCCTGGATTGCGCAGTGTGTTCTTTGCTCAGTTGAAATGGGTGAGCAATAACTGAACTAGATATCTCTAGACATGTGTAATGAAACAAGAACAGACTACTCCCCCACTTCTCATAGATTAGATGAAGGGTTCAATTCAGAATTCTTTGTAGGCTACTCAGTTCAATATATGAGTCTGAATAAGGCACAATGATCAAAATGTTGCAATGACAACAAAGATGAGGACAACAGACTGAATATAAATAGTGTAACGAATACACACTGTTTAATAAATTAAAAAACGGGGCAACTGTTTTTTAAATATAAAGTATAATAATAATTCTTATTATTACTGTTATTCTTCACAGGGTGGCAATAAATTTACAATAATAATAAAAATAAGACAAAGAAATTAATCAACAGTCCAAAAAAGTTCTTTTTAAAATGGTTCTGGTTAATAAGAATAAAATGCTATGGTAAACAATATTAGTTACTAATTTTGTTTGAACTGCTATATATGTTTGTCTAATTACAGATTTCAATCCCAGCTTGAAGCTAAAAGGATAATCTAGTTGCACAGGCTTGTCTGCAGATGAATTTATATATATAATAGCAGTATAGCCTGGTATTGCTCGGGTGTAATGAAAGCTTTAAAACTAATCCATGGTCCTGGAGCTCAGACTCTTTGGACGTTGGCACAAAAGACTAAAAAGCAATAGTTGTTTCCAGTTAAAGCGAAACCGTAGACTGAAAGAAAAATGAATGGATGCAAGTTAAATTTTGATTTCCTGGTATCAATATCAAATAGGTATTTTTGTCGTAAACTGAATTTTGAAGGCTAAATAAGTCTTCTGATTAAATGGTATCACGGCTGAGACTAAGAACTACAATTACTACTTAGAGCCAAACCCGAAGCAAAAACTAAAATAAAAGGGCTGAAAAAAATAGTCATACAGGCAGATAAACAGACACACACCAACATCTTGCCTTTTTTATATATATATATAAAAATCGATTTTTTGCACTATTGTAAGAACTGCAACCTTGAAACTTCTGAATATCGTTTATGTCTTTGTCCACGAGCATATCAAATTTGATTAAAATCGGACCACTCCTTCTATAACTCGATTTTTTCGAGTATCGATTTGATATTTATCAGGGGTATCTCAACACAAAACCTAGCTAAGAACACTCATAGACACTTATAGTACAACTGTGTAAATTTTCAAGAAAATCGGTTCAGCCGTTTCGGAGTCTATAGCCACATCAAGATGCTGCTCTAGTTTTAGTAACAAGAGAATTTTTATCAGATCAGGTTACAATCTTGATGTCAAAGACCAAAATTGACCTATTATATACTGCTCAGGGGAGAAATGGATTCATGCCATTTCTTTCAATGACATTTATCCCAGTGGCATTTGAACTGTTTCTATTTTTTGTTCCCTTAGGCCAAATATACCTCTCACAATACTAGGTAAGGTTTCTTTAATCAATTCACTCTAAGCAAGGCAATAATGCTACTAAGATGCAAGGGGTGACTGAGAATGAAAGAAAATGATAAGATTTTAGTGAGGAGAACGTGTTTCAGGAAGACAGAAGAGACTAATGTTAGTTTCCAACTTTTGAAGAGTGTATGTGGCAGGAAAGCAAGAAACCAGAAGAATTCTACAGGAGAAAAGAAACTATTAGAATAGAACATGGTTGCATCTAGCTATTTCAATAGTAAAAAGAAGAGACCTAATCACCAATCTAGTAACAGGTTTAAATTCATGAGGTCATGATAGCAAGGATTAAAGCTCATCAGAACAATTACCACAAAAACATTCAGAGAAAAGGTACAGGAAAGTGGGAAAGTAACTAAAGTCGATATGCCAGATCAGGATCAATAACATTACAGACCCTTGTATCAAAAATTAAATGTCAGTGTCAGATTAAGAAACTACTGTTAAGATAATAATGATGATGCCTTTGATAATAATATTTAAAATAATTTCACGAACAAGATGAGTGGCCATTATATCAAGCAGGCTGGACTCTGTAAAGCAATATCTTTGCTGCTTTGTATCAGAAATTGATCTGGCAATCCAGGATTGGCAAAATCTGAGCCAATCCAACTGAATTGGTTATTTTCATAAATAAAGGCAGACTCAGAGACACAACTGTCATAATAGCAATTATTGATAGCTTTGGGCCAAACAGCTACTGTAACTGCAGTAGTAGCAACATTATACACCTCCATTCAGACAGATTTCATATCAGCCAAGCCACGAGTGGCAAAGACTCAACAAAAGTAATCAACATAGAAAGTTACTGGTTTCATCAATGAGTGTGCTGAAAAGTTCTTGACCCTATCTACTTCACAAAAAAAAAATTGAGCAATTATACAGACAATTTTTTAAAAATTCCTTCATGATTAGAGAGAACATTTCAGTATCAGTCTACATCCATTTTTGTTATATATATATATATATATATATACACACACACACACACACACACACACAGAGATACCAAACCATAACAATTCAATAACATTCAAACCAAAAAAAAACAACAAATTATTGAATATTACTCGCATACTTTTGTCTTACTAGACTTTGAATTATGGCCCTTTGTGTCCTCCATATGTTTTGACTGACCTTTCAACCACCTGATCAATATTCATGAACATTCTCAAATTTAACAGACTTGCTAAATCACTAATATCCTTGCTTTTGTATATAAACACATGCAATAAAATAAATCCTACATTTGCTTTGATAAAGTTCATCAGTGGATGGAACACATCAGCTAAGAATAGTTGTTACATTATATAATAACTTCTATTCTTAGCTGATATATAGTGGATGAAATATATATATATATATATATATATATATATATATATCATATGCACCTGATTGGGCAATGCATGAAACAGTCATGTCATTGACGTAGGATTGTGCACATGTATATATCACATAGAATATTGTGCATTCATAAAAAATCTGTTATGTGAGCATTCTTAAAAAGGTAAAGTCAGTTATTGTAAATCACCTGAAGACACTGGAAGGTAGAAATTATGGTTACGTAATAACTCGTTTACAAATGAAATTTAATATATATATATATATATATATATATATAAATACCCTGTCTGAAGTTGAACAAATATTAACTTCAATCATTCAAAATTGTCAAATGATTGAACAATCAATTTAGATTTCAAAACAAGGCTTGAGTAAAATTTTAAGTAGCATCAATGTTTTATTGAATTTATTTGATATATTCTGAAAAATAAAATGTGTGTTGTGGTGCAGTGGATATTGGCTCGGAACGAGAAATTGGGGAGCCAAGTTCGAATTCCAGTTGAATTCATTGCATTCACTTACACGCAAATACCCTTGGGAAAGGTATTAATCCGTCTCTTCCTTCCAGTTATGGGTTAAATAACAGGACAGATTGGGTTCTATAGCCTTGACTGGCAACCAGTCTACCGCAGAAAGCAATGGCAACCTTCTGCAGGATAATATTCTGCCCAGTCAGTCATGTCTCTTTCGAGACATGATCGCCTAAGCATGTATCACATATGGCACTTAACTGACTGATTCTGAAAAATAACAACCTGAGGTTATGAGGCAAAACTAGATCCCACTTTACTTCAATAGGAAAGTAATGAAATCATCAAAAATTTATCAAAACTTTTAACAGAACAGGTAACAAATGCATAAGTCTTTAAATTCTTTATATCTTAATATGGAGGCCCAACTTCTCAGTAATAGTCAGTCGTCTATTATCCATTTTGTTAATTTTTTTTTACTTCTGCAGATTCAATTTCCAAGATGGTAATTTTAATTGGTTCCCATCGTTCTGCTTTGGTGTTATATTGTTTGCCAACATATATTTTTATCTTCACAAGTGAGCATAAACTTTCAAACAGATACAGATAAGGACTTTGTGGTCATTCCATTATCTTCTCTCCTGTCAATCTTTTATGCTCAAAGAATTCATGGATAAACTTAGAAAAACGAGAAAGAGAATTATCGTGCATAAATACACACTTCACTTTGAAACTGCAAGACTAAGATTTGAACCATGCAAAGAAAGTTTTGTCTATGAAATCGTAATCGTTAGTACTGTCCAGTTTAACCCCTTCATTCACTTTGAATGGTCCAATAATGGTTTGGTCAAAAATTTCAGCCAATATCATAACACTACCGCCTCCTTGTTGCCTTCTTTTAGCCACAGGCACATCTGAATTAAAGAGAATTCATCCTTTAGCCCATCAATCAGATCCATCACATGCCACTTTAGAAAAGTCAATTTTCATGTCTTTCTTAGCCCAATTTTTTGATGCTTTAAAATATTTGCCTTAATGAGAAGACTTTCCCTAGAAGAATTTTTACAGATTCCAATTCACAAGTATTCTACCCCTTATGTCCTTTTTGACTCTCAATTTGAGCCATTTCACAGATCTGAGTGCTGGTCAAAATTGTTTCACTATAACTTGCTTCAGTTTACATTCATTTTGAAGCAAGTTCTTAAAGCTTTTTCCTTTGCATTGAGTTCTCAACAGCCTTATCGTTCGATGACATCTACAAAGCTTCTTTGATATTTCAAATTTAGACACTCTCTTATTCGAATTCCAGTTGAATTCATGGCATTCACTTACGCACAAATATCTTTGGGAAAGGTATTAATCCATCTCTTCCCTCTAGTTATGGCTTAAATAACAGGACAGACTGGGTTCTATAGCCTTGGCTGGCAACCAGTCTACCGCAGAAAGCAATGGCAACCTACTGTGAGAATCTTCTGCCCAGTCAATCACGTCTCTTTAGAGACATGATCGCCCAAAGCGTGTATTACGTATGGCACTTAACTGACTGACTTATTCAATAACTTACTTTGTTTTTTAGCAGTAAATATGTTCAACTATCATCCAGTTCAGACTCCTCCTCAGTCTTTTGGACGTAACTTTATACTTCTAACATCTCTGCCTGAAGTCTTAAACTTTATTTACTAATTCTTTTTTTTTTTTATCCTCAGAGTAGACAGGTTCACCAGTTGTCAGATTTACACTTCTCGCCAGCCTTTTGAACAAGAGAAGAGGCATATTCTTTGTTCAGGACTGGATTTCCAGTTTCTTTCACTGTCAGGAGCCTCTTGCGTCTTAGTAGAATTATTGCCTTGTTTGGCATGAACTGATTGAATGACCATATCTAAGGAAAATCTATGATGAGCTGAGAAAATCATTTTTGGACTTCAGCACTTTCAAAAGCACTTCATTCTTTCAGACTAAAGTAATGTTCACATGATTACAAATGCACATGAAGGAAAGATGAGGCTGAAAATCAGATTTTCTTGAAATTGTTCTTTTTATATATATATATATATATATATATATATATTACACACACACACACCTCTAAAAATTCATTAAGAAAAGAAACTATGAGAAAAAAATGTTCACATGAATAAAAAAAAAATTGTCAATTTTTTTTTATGTAATTTTGTTTTTCTTTTTTAATCTTTTTTATGATAAAAATCATTGATTTGGAAAGAACAGTTAATTGTCAGATTTTAATGAAACATTCAGGATTTCTTTAATAATAAATGAAATATTTTTTTATGTATTTATTTTCTGTAAAGAAAAAAAAGATAAAAATTAAATTATATATATATATATATATACATACATACACACACACACACTTTCACAGCTTCTGCTCCGATGAACTTAGCTCACTGGTGCCTCCTACATATATATATATAAATTTACTCAAGCCACAAGATTAGCAACCAGGTCCCACCCTTTTATTGTGAAACCAATAAATTGTAAATGCAAAATTTACTCCATCAGCTTCTTTTCTCGCACTTCCTGCCTGTGAAATTCCCTTCCATTTACTTGCTTTCCCGACAGCTATAATCTCCAAGAATTTAAATGTAAAGTCAATAGTCCATCTATCACACTAACCTGCATCCTCTCTCATGCTCATTTCTTCGTCCACTCCACTCATCAGTATTCTCATCCTTCTCTTACCCACTTCCTAACACCCCCTATAACCAGTCACTCTTTCTTATAACTTTCCTCCTATGTAAACCCCTGCAAAACAGTGGCAATAAAATGCCTTGCTTGGGGCGATATGATTATTAAAAAATAAATCACAATAATAATATATATTACAGAAATTAACGAAGATTAACAAAACTTGATTATAAACAACCGACAATTTGAAATGATTTGTTTGAACATTTTTTTGATCAATACTCATTTAAGTAGATATTCTGCTTTTAATTAAACAGTATTATATATTTATATCTACTAACGTGATTATTTACGATAAATTTTTATTACGAAAATGTGTGTCATTTTGAATCCTGCCGAATGACATACATTTTTGTAATAAAAATTTATCATAAATAATCAGGTCAGTAGATATAAATATATAATACTGCTTAATTAAAAGCAGAATATCTACTTAAATATGAGTATTGATCAAAAATAATGTTCAAACAAATCATTTCATATATATATATATATATATATATAAACCCTTTTTTTCTCCCAATTTGGATTATTCCCCATGGCAATACAAGTCTCTAGTTTGTTTTTAATGCTCATGAACCTTTTCTAGGGTATCTAAAGAAAAACATAATTCAAATTTTTGGAGATTGCTTACAATCCCCATTGTTCTCAAATGGTCCCCCATCTAAGTACTGACGAGGCTCACTGCTTCTTAACTCTAGGCATCAAATGAAAATGAGTGTTTTGATTTCTAGGCAGCCACGTAGTGCGATTTATGAACAGATTTTATTCAGCAGTCTTCTCACTAATTTTGTGTTTCTCCACAAAAATCTTGATTCCCTTTCACCGTCATTCACAAGAACTCATGGAAACAGCCATGCCACAAACTATAGCTGAACTGAAAATCCTCAGATGAAATTTAGGAGGAGAGCTAATTAGTGCATTGATCTGTACTGCTACAATAATTCTTACTGAACACAAGTCAGACGGGTAGTAAACACAGGAGACCAGCTCCACGAATTTCTGCAACATTTCTGTATAATAAGTCCATTTGGATGAATACAGAAGTTATTTGACATGTTCACATATGAAGGTCAATCATTAAGTCCAGATCTTGAGAAGGTTTATAGCTGAAATGTGATCTGAAAATTTTATTGTATAATGCTCACACCCTGCCTACCATCATTTGAATATAAACTTCATGTATTTTCGCATGCAACTTCTACACAAACATTTATAACTAAAAACAAAAAGAGGAAGTTACTCTTTTGTACTAAACAAATATTTTTGCTTGAATTTATTTTTTACGGTTTATCAACCCTTTTTCTAGATCATCAAAAACCCAAATATATTTTTTTGCAAGAATATGTTGCATTAACATTTTTTTGGAAAATAAAAATATTCCCAGATACAAGTCCTACTATTTAACCCCTAGCTGTATAGAGGAGATAGAATTCTATCTTTTTAAAGGATATTTATGCATAAGAGAATGTAATGAACCTGACAGGAATTTAAACACTATTCTGATTTTTCATTCTGGGCTGCTAACCTTTACATCCATCCATCCATCAAGTAGTGTCTGGAATAGTCAAGCTTATAAAAGGGGAATTTTTTATTGCAACAAATTATACAACACTCTTTTCAATTAACTGTCTTACTTGAAAAAAAAGTTTTAGTTGGCAGTACTCTAAGTAACAAATGGCTATTAAAAAGGCACTTTATTATTTATGCTTAATTTCTTTAAATAATGCAGTGATTATTGTTTGTCTCATGTGGCTATATTATAAGTGGAATAATACACTAAAATAAGTAATCAAGTAATCATTTTAAGTTCTCTGAATATAAGGACCAATTTTAACTCCTGAAACAAAATAATGGTGCTAGGTGGATAACTTCTTGAATGAAAAATACACATTTCATTCTGTTGCGTTGTGGCTCGTACCATGTGACATTCGGTCACCCGGATGTATAAAAGACAATGTGCACTTAGCACAGAGAGGTTGTCATTATCAAGGACATCGGGAAGTAATACCTACTACTGCGAGAGACTGTAAATATTGTATATACATCTTGGTTGTACCACTCTGTTAATAAAGTAGTTTATCTGCATTTCTCTGTTTATTTCTTCATTCCGCAATACAACACATACTAAATATGCACCATGCCAGGAAATTAAAATAATTCAATCATTTCAGCTCTTATATTAGGTACACAACATTATTCCAATTTAAAAGGTGTGCTTTTTTAATTGTTTTAAACAGTCAGCAAGTATAGATAAATGTTTGTGTATTGATGATAAAAAAAATAGTAATTACTTGGAATAAGGGAATCTAAGTGAGTAACACTGACACGTGTGTGTGTGTGGGGGGGGGGGGGGGTGTTATAAGTCATTCTATGAGTGTAAGAGGTACCATCTAGCACAGTACTACCTGGGTTATTGGCGGCTGAGCCAGTTCTTCTAACAGGCTTTTCTGATAAGAAACGTAGATAGACTCTCCATTTTACTTACACAAACAATTTTATCAATTCACCCCAAGCCAGGCAATAAAGCACAAAAAGAGCTATTGGGAATGAAAAGACATAACTGGAAACCCAATCCTAAACAGGAAACAAGAGATAAACCTGTTAAAAAAAAATTTTAATTTTAAGAAATTCTTTTAAATTTTTAAAAATTTTTTTTTAAATTTAAAAACTTTTTTTAAAAATTTTGATTTAAAAAAATAGATAATTTTTAAATTTTAAGGAATAAAAAATAAAAACAGGCAGCAATATGAACAATATTCAAACCTTTCTTCTCTCTTGTGCACATGAAAACACAAAAATACATAAACACAGATTATACAGGATACGATGGGTCAATTGATGCCATTTTATATTTTCAATTTTGCACATGCATGCTGTTTTTGATTTTGTTAACTGCACAGTAGGGTCAGTTGGGTACAGTCTGTGAAAAACAAGAGCATCATGATGAAATTCACTGCCAGAAATTTGGAAACGGCATGCTGTACTGCATGGCATTTACACTGGATGCTCCAATACAAATGTTCAAGACTGAATCCTTTGCTTGACACCCAAACAGAGAGAGTTGGAGGTGTTTAATGGGGATTATAAATTTATGGCAACTCAGAAAACTTCCTGCTCATTCTGACAAGGAAAAAAAAAAACTTCCAATACAGATACCCTCATCATGTGCCATGAAAAGGTAGTGCTGCTCTGGGTCAAGAGGGTGGCTGTTAAGAGACACTGTCTGGCAACATGACACTGTATCATGTCATACAAGCAGGAGAACCAGGTTATGGCTGTCAGATAATTTCTGCAACCACATCACCTTAAATCTGGTCACACCCCAGACTGCAAACCCCTTGGTTATTATGTGTGGTTTGCAGTTGAGTGAGAGACACACAAAACTTTGTAATACCAAAGATGAACTGAAGGCAATGATTATGGCAGCATTTACCAACTTATTTAAGGAGACCATCCAAAAGAGTTTCAAGAGATTCTGAAATTGTCTGGAGGCTGTGGTTGAAGCCAGTGGTGTTTTTATTAAATAAATTTACTCTTTAGTAGTTCAAGATTTTTTTTGTATAATTTTGGTAAATATCTGTTAAAATTAAATATCAGTGCTGTTTTCATTTTTGCATAATTTAGATGACAATTTATCGATCACACCCTCTTTTGTATGTGTGCGTGTTATATTTTATATATATATATATATATATATATATTCACACACACTCCTACAGATATCACACAGGAGAAAAAGAATTATGAAGTGTAATTTCTAATAGATAAAAAACTATAAAAAAATTTTTAATTCCAATCTATAAAAAAAAACAAAAAAAAAAACATTAAAAACTGTTCTCAAAGCAAGAGACAAACAAGTGACAGTGAAATGACTCCATTATCTTTCTCAAGAAGTCATGGCAATTCACAGATAATGAAGACAGTGAATCCATATATAGTCATGAACACCTTATGCCCTAAAGGGACTTGCTATTTAAGAAATAAATACAAATAAATAAAAAGAAATTAAGTTCAGATTGGATTGTCAAGAAAATCATGTGGAATAAAGATCATTTTAAAGTGTAAAAGGCAAAGACATTGAAAATCAAAAATTTCATCATCAATCAAGGCACAGAACAGATGTGACCTGGGATCTGACAGCCATAATGATGAAGCTCCCAAAACTATCACATTCCTTTAGGGAGAATCTTATCAGCTTATCTTTAATTGCTGAGGTAAACAACTAGATTCTTTTGTATCAAAGGGGTAGATCAAACCCCACGGGATGAGCCCAGAGCCAGATATAGTGATGATGGGTAAGGTAAAAGAAAAGAGCATTGCTAAGGTCTAAGTTGTTTATAAAAAGGGAGTAAATTACAAACAAATAAAAAATTTCTCACTGAGTTACAAAGATTGTTTTTTGAGGCCAAATGAAAAGCCAGAATTTTAAACCATAGCAAAAAAAAAAAAAAAAAAAAAAAAAAGATTATGGCAAAATTAAAACAATAATTGAGTTAATCAAATTATTGCTTTATTGTGAATTTGATGGTATAACACTTGTGAGTGTTAAGTCATAAGTTAAGCCCCTTGAACACTTTTCAGGAAGAAGGGATGAAGCAAGATGGAAGTTGATTTCAAGAGAGAAGGAATCGCAACGTGCTGGACAAGTCAGACAAATGAATATATTCTCCCAGTACACCAATTGTTTGTGTTCTCTTATTTAGCTATTTACAGCAAGGTTAAAACCTGGGTTGTGAGTACACACTTGGATAATGATTCTTTGCATTACAAATTTAAGTGCAGTACGAGATCGGCAATGAGGTCTCATCATTTACAGTTGAAATGGCTAAACATGTTCTGTGCTAACAGTTTCTACTCACACATTTCTCACTTGTGAAACTCATCTTCCAGCTTCTTGCTCTACAGTCAACTTCATTTTATGTACAAAAATGAAAATGCAATTTCAACCATTATCTTATTTTCTCAATACCTGTTCTTTTATTGTCCTCTCTCCTTAAGAATTTTCTTTCATCATTAATGGCTTCACTGCCTTGCATGGAGTGAAATGAATATATAACTAAACAGTTATAGGTTAGATTTAAATTAGACCAGTAAACAGTTGTATTAGAAAGTGTTCAATACATGTTTGAAGAGAAATGAAGCTTAAACATGTAGGGATTTTAGATATTTAAATTGGAGAGATCAGCCAGTTATGCTACCATGGTTTTGACTTTTTTGGTTTCATCAGTCAATTTGTTTTAACTGATGATTTAACAGTTAACACTTTTCTAAGTTTATAACCGGAAGTTTGAAATAATGAAATCCTTTCATCCAGGTTTGTATGGGACTGAAAATATTTTCTAATTTGTCTACATCTGGAAAAATTGACTGTAGTATTATTTCTAAAACAACAAAAGCTACTAAATGAAAGATTTGAAATAATATCTGGATGTAGACACAAACCATTAAGCGATCAGTAAATACAAATCACCTGACTAAACTGAAAAGTTCAAACAAGGCAGTGTAATCAGCTGATCTCCCCAACTATATATATATATATATATATATATATATATATATATATATATTAACAGTATAGCCCGGCATTGCTCGGGTGTAATGAAAGCTTTAAAACTAATCCATTGTCCTGGAGCTCAGACTCAGCCTAAAGAATATTTGTGTGAAGTTTGCTGAGAATCGGATAAAAATTGTGGATTTGTATAAAGGACATACAGACAGATAAACAGACACACAAACATCTTGCCTTTTATATATATATATATATATATAAATAAATCGATTTTCTGCGCTATTGTAAGAACTGCAACCTTGAAACTTCTGAATATCGTTTCTTATGTCTTTGTCTATAAGTGTATCAAATTTGATTAAAATCGGACTACCCCTTCTATAACCCAATTTTTTCGATTATTGATTTTCGATATTTATTGGGGGTACCTTGACACAAAACCTAGCTAATAACACTCACAGACGCTTATAGTACAACTGTGTAAATTTTAAAGAAAATGGGTTCAGCCGTTTCGGAGTCTATAGGTAACGGACACACACACAAGTTTCATTTATAAATAAGTTTAGATATACATATATATGAGAGAGATCACCTGACTGTGCCAAATTTAAATTTGTGAGAAGTGGGAAAAGATATCTGACCTGTTGGGCTCTCTCAACAGTTAGAAGAGAGAAAAAAAAACAGAAAAAATAAAAAAAAGGGAACAGAAAAAGAAAAAGGTTTACTGCAATATCATATAGAAACACCAGTTCTTGTACTATCCCCCAAGTTAAGTAGCATAGACTCTGGTCAGTACTTAAATGGATGACAACTTGGAAATACCAGGTGCTTTAAGCTTGGTTGTGTGGGTGGTATAAAGGGCTTAGGGCCACATCCTACTGAAACACCAGTTCTCATACAATCAAAGTTAAACCATGAAATTGGTCAGTACCGAGATGGCTGATTATTTGGGGATATCAGGTGCTGTAAGCTTGGATGTGCAGGCATTATTATGGATAACGACCATGAATTGTAAACCAGAGTGTTGTGTTCTAATTGCAGTCATGTTTGTTATATTTACTTATGCCCCAAATCCCTAGTTCATCCACATCTCCTTACCCCCAGCTATGGGCTAATCAGTAAGACTTGTATCAGTAAAATCATTATCTCTAAATAACATACAAATAAAAAAAATATTTTCCGGATTTAAATAACCTGCAAAAGGTTAGTTTTGTTTTATGACATGTCAACCTCAATGGGTTATTTAATGTCAACAAGATTTCTGCAACAGTTTTGTCAAGAGTCAGATGTATTTCTGGTATATATATATATATATATATATATATATATATATATATATATATTTCTTCAAAAATATATTGTTAATATTTTTTTTTACTTCAAAATGTATTGCTGGTAACATTTTCTTCAAAAAAAAAAGTTGATCCCAGTTTGGAGGTTAACTATTTGCCTATAGCTGGGACCCTAACAGGTGCTACTACCCCAGGTCAGGGTCGACTTAGAGACAACAGCAAGCTTCTCAAACTTTCTAATTAGAGGCCTTGCAGTTTATCATCAAAACCAAGACCCTGATTTAGTTTATCGTCATACCCACGACGCCCTGCAAAAGGGTTTGATAAACAATAAAATACCAAACACTATATTAATTGTAAACAAGATGGCTCAAAGATTACTTTATCATAACATTATAAATTTTTAAAAAATAAAAATGAAACACTTACTAAAATTGATAAAGTACATGTTAAAAATCAAATGCAAATGAAAGATGAGTTAATGATAATAGTAATATAGTAAGTAGCACAGGAAATTGTGGAGAGCCATGATTGCCAAAATCCTGAAGGGTTGCTTTGTATGTGTCTCTCAATTCAGAATATTTCTAGCAAAACTGAGTTTTTAAAAGATATTCATCTCCTCACACTAAAGAAATTTGGTGCCATGGTAACTGATGATTCATCCAATTTGTCGCAGTTTCTGATGACAGCAAAAGATGGTAAGAATTTATCACCAAAAGTCAGCAAGAACTCTAGTAGCAGAAACACAGGAATGCCTTTGATTCACACTAAATTTCAACAGCCATAAGAAATCTGGGCAAATGCAGAATCTCTGAAACGTTCACAATTTGCTACAGTTTTGTGTTACCCACAAATTTAATTTTCAATTTTTGAATTTGTTGATATCAGTTTGTTGAAATATTATCCAACAGAATTTATTATTTTTGATAAATTCCAATCATTACTTACAAGATTAAATAGATTAAAAATAAAAGCACAACACATAAAACCCTACAATGAAGAAAAACAAGAAATACACTTGTAAATCTAACATCCACTCAAGCTCCCACATGTGTGCTCCTGCTATATATTGTGAGATTCTTGATAAAATTTAAAGAATGTTCTTTAATATTATCAGTTCTGGCATTAATCACTTACCCACTGCCATGATGTGGGTTCCTTTAATCTTTTCTTTAAATCTTTTCTTTAAATCTTTTCATGACAACTTTTCTAACCAGATTTTTTCCTTGGTGTCTCAACCTTTAAAAGCATAGTACCAGGTTGGTAGTTAGGTCTCATCACTTTACTGTTGAAATAGCGAGCTGTAACAGTAAGTTCTATTCTTACAGTTTCTTTCACTCAAACTTCTTGCCTGTGGAACAGTTTCGGTTTCTTGATTCCTTGTCACCCACAAACTTCCGAAATTTAATAAATGCAACATCAAACAGAATCTTCTGCTTCCTTAAATAGCATTCATTCGTTGTCCTTTCTCCTCTTTGACATTTTCTCATTTACTTTCACTCACAATAGCCCTTAAAGTCTTAGGAGCATTACTGTCTTGTTTGGGGTGAAAGGATTAAAAAATTAAAAATATACGAGATAAAACTGAAATAAAATGAAAATTAAGATGATAATGGTTCCTTGTGGCCAAAATATGATTTTTTAAATATGCACAACAAAGCAGGTGAGTGTATAGGGAAGAGACAAGCGTGGGGAGCAACGAGACAGAGACAAGCGTGGGGAGCAACGAGACAGAGACAAGCGTGGGGAGCAACGAGACAGAGACAAGCGTGGGGAGCAACGAGACAGAGACAAGCGTGGGGAGCAACGAGACAGAGACAAGCGTGGGGAGCAACGAGACAGAGACAAGCGTGGGGAGCAACGAGACAGAGACAAGCGTGGGGAGCAACGAGACAGAGACAAGCGTGGGGAGCAACGAGACAGAGACAAGCGTGGGGAGCAACGAGACAGAGACAAGCGTGGGGAGCAACGAGACAGAGACAAGCGTGGGGAGCAACGAGACAGAGACAAGCGTGGGGAGCAACGAGACAGAGACAAGCGTGGGGAGCAACGAGACAGAGACAAGCGTGGGGAGCAACGAGACAGAGACAAGCGTGGGGAGCAACGAGACAGAGACAAGCGTGGGGAGCAACGAGACAGAGACAAGCGTGGGGAGCAACGAGACAGAGACAAGCGTGGGGAGCAACGAGACAGAGACAAGCGTGGGGAGCAACGAGACAGAGACAAGGAGACCAATGACAGAGTGAAAAAGAAGAAAACGATTGTGAGAGAAAGGAGAGGCTGATGAGCAGAAAAAGAGGTTGTCAGAGAAAATTATATTTGATGAGGTTTTCTCTTACTCTGACTACTTTTCCCAATTTAGAGGTAGCAAATGGAAAGAGAAAACAAAGTTATATATATATATATATATATACACACACACACACACAAAAAAAAAAAAAAAATTAAGAAAATCATAACTAAATTCCTAATAAAAACTCAGTTTGGGTTAGAGCTGAAAGCAACCCCTTCAATTCCAGTTTGTTTACCAATGTGATGACATCATTTTCTCTGGGATTTTTCTAGTGTACCCAGATGCGGTAAAATATGATGGATTGTGCTGGAGAGAACCGTTCCCCACCCAGATAACAACCCAGACACTTACCATGCCTGCCCAAGGCATCAATGCAGAGTATAGGGATGTGGGAGAGTGGAGGGGGACATCTGGCAAAAAAGAGGAGAGGTGGGAGGAGACACCCTCCCTCTAGCTCTACCAGCGCTGCAGTTTTTCAACCCACTGATGCTGGCACTTTCTGCCACACAGGAAATGCATCCGAGAAGTCACTCTTTATCTCCAGTTTCTACTGCAATCAAAATATTTAATCGTTATATGATAGGAAGGGAAATACAACGGGGGGGGGGGGGGGGGGACAGGTGAAATGTGGAGCGTCTTGTTACGAGAAAATGATAAAGAAATACAGGGCAGAAAAAAGTGAAAGAAAGAAAATAAAGTGAAGAATAGTAAAAGCAATTGAAAAATATTAAAGATTATGATACCTACAAACAAAAGACAACAGGAGAGAAGACAGCCTCCGGGGGGGGGGGGTAGCCACGGGAGGGGGGGCAAAAGGAGGAAAAAGAGGAACCCAAGGAAAATGAGATTATATTTTACAACTTATCAACCCTTTGTGCATTATTTAAAAGCTACAGTACATTTTGGGTTGTAGAATGAACAAAGGAGTCAAGGGGCAAAAAGAAGGCCATTAGTTACAAAAAAGTAAACAAATAAAATAGAAAAAAAACATGGAAAAATAAAAACTAAATTATATCCAACATTTTCAAGTCAACCACTGTACACTCCACCTTAAAATAGGGCAGCAACAAACACTTTGAGGTTGAAAGTGTGTGTGGGGGGTGCAGCACTAAAGAAACAGTGTAGGCGTGGTTGTGCCTGATAAGGATTCAAGTGGTGTTCCAGTTAGGAAGAGGTTTAAGTACTCAGCTGGCCTTTTTAAGAGACAGAGAGAGAGAAAAAGAAAAAAGTTATATTTGTTTCTTCAACAAATAAAATGCACACAGAACTAGTAAAAAAAAACAAAAAAAAAAAAAACTTTTTTTCTCCCCCAATAGATTGAAGGAAACAAGGAAGATTCACCTTCCCTATCAAAATTATGCAGAGAACCCAAACTTGAGCCAAAGATCAAATAAAGGCACCGACATTACCTATCGAGAAATGCCCATAAACTAAAGACGTTTGCCTTGAATAGTTGAAACACTTATAAAGCCATATATGGTTTTGGTAGAGCTACCATGATTTCCAAAAATATTGTATTCATTTAAAAAAAAAAAAAAAAAAAAAAAAATTATTCTTACAATATCAGGCCTTGAATAAAGGGTGATAAGCCATCGTAACCCTATTTCCAGGTAGCTGTTATTGATTTTTTATTAATTTAAAAGATAAGAAATTTCTTTATAATTGAATAGAATGAAAAAAGACATTTACTCTTGTCAAGAAAAGTAAAGGAATTGGTTGAATCTATGTTGTAGAACCGTAGCCATAATATCATCATCCTGTTTTGACAATTGGATGACCCTGGGTCAAATTGGAATGTGAGAACTTCTTGTCTTTGGCCACCTGCTTGTTTTGCACCTTTGGGTATGGATAAGCAAGCAGTAGGGAGGGGGAAGTCTCTCTCCCCTTCAGCAGTGAAGGACCAAAGGCTTAGTCGAAATGGATAATTGATATTATTTCCATGTGGAGCTGGTAAGGTTTACACAGAGAGAGAAAAGTGAATTCCCCATAGCTAACTTTAACACTCTGGTTTTGTGCCTTTTCAATAAAGTCGAGGTGGAAAACAAAATTAGAATGAGTTGGGCCTGTGCGTTTGAAGAAAACGGTCAGTCTGAAATTGGCAAGCCGACTAAGCAAGAAATTCGAATACTACTAAAGTAGAAACAAAAAAACTTCAAGTAAGATCTTGAGAGCAAATGCAGAGTTTAAGTGTTTAAAAAACTAAACTTGCTCCCAAATTGGATTCCTCCTTCAAAAAAGAAAAGTAAACAGTGTGACTTCTGCATTAAAGTACATCAGTAGTACAAACGATTAATACCCTGAATCCCACAAAAAATAAATAAATAAAAAAAATGTAAAAAATAAAAATTAAGTTACTGATGAATTTTTTTAGAAAGTGCTTAGGAGAAAGAGAAAAAAAACTCTTAAAACATTCTAGGTGTCTTATCCATGTTTATCAGTGTGTAAGCCATTCTACAGACTTTCAAAACCAAAAACATATAAGAGATAGGCTGTTGAAACAGGAGGAGAAAGAAGTAAAGAGAAAGAGGGGAAATCAGAGAGGGGAAGAGAGAGAGGAATGAGTAAAAACGGAAAGAGAAGGGTGATTGAGAAAAAAAGGGGTAAAAGAACAGTGAGAGAGATAAGTGAGATGAAAAGAAAAGGAGAAAAAAGGATGGAGAGAGAAGAAGGAAAAAGGACGGAGAGAGAGAGGGGGAGGGGAAAAGGACAGAGAGGGAGGAAAGGGCGGAGAGAGGAGGAAAAGGACGGAGAGAGAGAGGAGGAAAAGGACGGAGAGAGAGAGGAGGAAAAAGGACGGAGAGAGAGGAGGAAAAAAGGACGGAGAGAGAGAGAGGAAAAAGGACGGAGAGAGAGAGGAGGAAAAGGACGGAGAGAGAGAGAGGAGGAAAAGGACGGAGAGAGAGAGGAGGAAAAGGACGGAGAGAGAGAGGGAGAAAGGACGGAGAGAGAGAGGAGGAAAAGGACGGAGAGAGAGAGGAAAGGGACGGAGAGAGAGAGGAGGAGAAGGACGGAGAGAGAGAGGAGAAGGACGGAGAGAGAGAGGAGGAAAAGGGCGGAGAGAGAGAGAGAGGAGAAGGACGGAGAGAGAGAGAGGAGGAAAAGGACGGAGAGAGAGAGAGGAGGAAAAGGACGGAGAGAGAGAGAGAGGAGGAAAAGGACGGAGAGAGAGAGAGGAGGAAAAGGACGGAGAGAGAGAGAGGAGGAAAAGGGCAGGAGAGAGAGGGAGAAGAAAGGACGGAGAGAGAGAGGAGGAAAAGGACGGAGAGAGAGAGGAGGAAAAGGACGGAGAAGAGAGAGGAAAAAGGGAGGGAGAGAGAGAGAGGGAGGAAAGGACGGAGAGAGAGAGAGGGAGGAGAAAGGGCGGGAGAGAGAGAGAGAGAGGAGGAAAAGGAGGACGGAGAGAGAGGAGGGAAAGGAGCGGAGAGAGAGAGGAGGAAAAGGACGGAGAGAGAGAGGAAAAGGAGGAGAGGGAGAGAGAGAGGAGGGAGAAGGACGGAGAGAGAGAGAGGAGGAAAAGAAAGGACGGAGAGAGAGAGAGGAGGAAAAGGACGGAGAGAGAGAGAGGAGGAAAGAGGACGGAGAGAGAGAGGAGGAAAAGGACGGAGAGAGAGAGAGGAGGAAAAGGACGGAGAGAGAGGAGGAAAAGGACGGAGAGAGAGAGAGGAGGAAAAGGACGGAGAGAGAGAGGAGGAAAAGGACGGAGAGAGAGAGAGGAGGAAGGACGGAGAGAGAGAGAGGAGGAAAAAGGACGGAGAGAGAGAGAGAGGAAAAGGACGGAGAGAGAAGGAGGAAAAGGGCCGGAGAGAGAGAGGAAAAAGACGGAGAGAGAGAGAGAGGAGGAAAAGGTAGGGAGAGAGAGGAGGAAAAAGGACGGAGAGAGAGAGAGGGAGGAAAGACGGAGAGAAAGAGAGGGAGAAGAAAAGGACGGAGAGAGAGGAGGAAAAAGGGGAGCGGAGAAGGAAGGACGGAGAGAGAGAGGAGGAAAAGGAGGGAGAGAGAGAGAGAGGAGGAAAAGGACGGAGAGAAAGAGAGGAGGAAAAGGACGGAGAGAAAGAGAGAGAGGAGGAAAAGGACGGAGAGAAAGAGAGAGGAGGAAAGGCTGACGGAGAGAAAGAGAGAGAGGAGGAAAAGGACGGAGAGAAGAGAGAGGAGGAAAAGGACGGAGAGAAAGAGAGAGAGGAGGAAAAAGGACGGAGAGAAAGAGAGGAGGAAAAAGGACGGAGAGAAAGAGAGAGGAGGAAAAGGACGGAGAGAAAGAGAGAGAGGAGGAAAAGGACGGAGAGAAAGAGAGAGGAGGAAAAGGACGGAGAGAAAGAGAGAGAGGAGGAAGGACGGAGAAGAAAGAGAGAGAGGAGGAAAAGGACGGAGAGAAAGAGGAAAAGGACGGAGAGAAAGAGAGGAGGAAAAAGAACGGAGAAAGAGAGAGGAGGAAAAGGAGAGAAACAGAGAGAAGTAAACATCCTCATTATATTCAGGATGCAGTTTGCATCAGCTGAAAGTGCCATGAAAAATTTGCACTAAACAGTTGAACATTTCAGTTTAGTTTATGGAAAGCAGAAAACATGATTCTTAAATGTTATATTTCATTTAAGTATTTTTTAACCCAAAAATTGATTAAAAAGAGACAGAAACATTTTTGCTTAATTCTTTCAATCAGATCCTAATTTGGTTGAGATTATTTTTACTGGAGATGACAGAAACATGATTCTACAATACAAAATTGAAAATTCTATGAACAAAGCAAATAAGCAATGAAAAAAAAAAGAACAAATGATGATGAAAAGAACTTAGAATTAGAAAAACCTGAAATTACTTGGACATGTAAAGAAAGAATGCTAGGAGAACTTGACACTCATAGGGTATTATTGAGGGCAAAAGAAAAGGAGTCGATCATCTACCTGAAGAGTTTGTTTGAATGATGGCAGAACAGGAAGGCGGGGCTTGGCAAAAGGGAAAAAAAACACTGCCAAGGGCTGTAAAGGATAGAAGTTGTAAAGAGCTATGATCCCTCACTTCCTGAAGGGACATGACACAAAGAAAACATCAGTCTGTTAAGTGCCATATGTTTATACGCACTTGGAAATTCATGTTTAGAAAGAGACATGACTGACAGGGTAGAAGACTTTCCCACAGTAGGTTGCCATTACTTTCTGCAGTAGATTGGTTGCCAACCAAGGCTTTAGAACCCAATCTACCCTGTTGTTTAATACCTTTCCCTAAGAGTATCTTTTTCTGAGCCAACAGCCATTGCACCACAAGGTAGATCTTAAAGAAAAAGAAATTTCTTAAATTATACACACATTCGGTGCACATAGTATGAGAATTACCCATTCAGAAAGCGGAACTGGTATACAATTCACATTATGCCAGATTCAGTTCCAATTCCTTGGTAGTAAAACTTGGGAAAGGCACAAACCCATATTCATAGATCAGCTACATTCAAGGTTAACTGGACTTCTTACCGGATTTATTCAACCTATACAATGAGGAAATTCTGTGAAAACTAGAAGTCCTACCAGGATTGGTCATTGGCAGTCATAATTTTAATATAAGATGTGCAAATGACAGCTCTGATTGTGGACAGTTCTCAACAGCTTTCCTTCAATATCTGTTAACCCAAGCAAAGTTAGGATAGCTTCTAGGAAAGATTCACTTCTTGACAGGTAATCAATCAAGGTTGGAGAGCACAGTTTGCCCTGCTATTTTACCAAAGGCAGACCATCTGCATGAAATAAAAACACTGTCTCAGCCTGTGTTTGAACTGTTCATCAATTCCATTTTTTGTAATGTTTACCTTTGGGCCATTTTCGCATCTTATAACCTATAAACAAGGATGGATAATGATGAGAAGTTTCTTGCTTCCATCTAAGACGTGATTTTTGCAATATTTAAAGTCTATCATTCAGGGGCGACCTTATAAAATTAGCTAAACAGAAGGCTTCTTTCTATCAGCCCAAGGTAAACACTATCGGATAACGACCCCCCCCCCCAAAATAAAAGTGCAAAACTTCTTCTCCAAATACAAGGTGAAGGTCTTCAGAACTAGTTTCTGATTGGTTAAGAGATACTAAACAAAGGAGAGGAGAGAAAAGGAAAGAAAGAGGAAAGAATAAGAGAAAGAGGAAGAAAAACAGAAAGAAAGAACGAAGAAAAAAGGTATTAAGCTTCTGCTAGTCCTTATCTTAAGAAAGCCATTACCATAGACATTTTTTGATTCTAGATAGTGGTTTCTACTTTTCCCCTGTCTATGCAGAATTCAGAGGAAAGGTGTTTACCACTGATAAAAAGACTCCAGAACAATGAATCAAACAGAGAAATACACAATGTGAACTTGGGAACTGGGTGCTGGTGGGTAGAAAAATGAATTTTCAGAGGTGATGGCCAAATCCTGCTGAAGTACAAGAGGAAAAAGAAAAACAAGGTTGATCAAAGATGGCTGACTTAAAAAAATGAAACAAAACAGCTGAGAAATAGGGGGAAGTCTTTAACTAATAAAGGAATGGTGACAATCCCACCCCTCCAGCTTTGCCAGCTATTGGGCAATGGAGGTGAAAAACAAAAAAAAAAAAAAAAAAAGCCTCATTTCCAGTTACAGAGGAAGCCATTTTTTTTATAACCCAAATAATAATCAGCCAGATAGTGTTATCAAAATCAGTGAATTCCAAAACACTAACTAAAACGAATTTAAAATTAACTGCTGCTTATAATCAAAGAACTAGATAATTTTTAATGAAGTTGTTTCTAGCAATGAATTTATTAAAATATTATTATAATAGTGTGTGCATTGTGGTGCAATGGATATCAGCTCCGAATGAGTTCACGGCTTCTGCTCAAATGAACTTAGCTCACTGGTACCCCCTATACATGAATTTACTCGAGCCACAAGATTAGCAACTAGGTCCCACTCTTTTACTGTGAAACCAATAAAATGTAAACGCAAGTTCTACTCCAGCAGCTTCTTTTCTTGCACTTCCCGCCTGTAGAATTCCCTTCCATTTACTTGCTTCCCCAACAGCTATAATCTTCAAGAATTTAAATGTAAAGTCAATAGTCATCTCCTATCTCACTAACCTACATCCTCTCTCTCATACTCCTTTCTCCATCCACTCCACTCATCAGTATTCTCATCCTTCTCTTACCCACTTCCTGACACCCCATATAACCTGTCACTTTCTCATAACTTTCCTCCTATGTAACCCCCTGCACAACAGTGGCAGTAAAATGCCTTGCTTGAGGCAACACGATTATTAAAAAAAAAAAATAAATAAATCAGAGTGCCAAGTTCAAATTCCTGCTGAATTAGTTGCATTTACTTACACACAAATATGAAAATTACTCAATCTCTTCTTCCTCCAGCTATAGAAGAAATAGCAGGATGGATTGGGTTCTATAGCCTTGGTTGGCAACCAGTCTACTGCAGAAAGAAATGGCAACTAACTACAGGAAAATCTGCCTAGTCAGTCATGGATCAAAAGAAATATTACTGCCCTTATGCATATCACACATGGCACTTAACTGGAAGGGTCAGTTATTTAGGTGAGGAAGTTTTGGAGAGACACAATCGCCTAAGTAAGTGCCATGTATGGCACTTAAAATGACTGATTATAATTGTGTTTGTTCCACCCTTCATTAGTTTGCACAACCATTATGCTCTGCCAATGCTCCATAACCTACATACTCAGATTTCTCGAAACAATTACATATTATGGTTTATCAACGTTCTGCAGTTTATTTAAAGCCAAAATATATTTTTAAATTGTAAGAATTTTAGAGTGATAATGATTTACTGACACAATTTCTACTAATTAACCCATAGCTCAGGGACGAAGAGGTGAATTCATAACTGTCTCAAGTTATGAATCACGTAAGTGAATACATTCAACTTGTCTGGAATTGGAAATCAAAGAACCGAGTTCCAATTCCAGTTGGGTTCGTTACTGGCTCTCCAATTTTCAAAGTAATATCCATTACACCACCTGGTATTTCCCATCTAGCTATTAACCAGGTTCAACATTGCTTAACTTGACCAATACAAGAAACCTATTTTCAACAACAATAGCATCATTCAAGATGGTCTTCAAGCTAAGTTAGCCAATGATTTTGTAGCAATGAAGCCTGTCTGGAGTATTTTTATCACAATGGTCTCACTTTCGGCCCTTAAAACTGAGACTATTAAAACAATGTTATCTAGCTACGACACAAAGTTTGGAAATAAGGTGGCCAATCTTGGCTTCATAAAGCCATATTATTAAACATAGTTATACAGCTTATTTTTCTTATGTATCTATTAACCCAGCCATTGCTAGGATTGCTTATGCCTTCTAAAAGCAGATTAATCATACAATTATTGCTATTTCTTCTTTCATATAAATTCTAGTTGGTAGAATAATTTTTTTGCAGAATGTGATCTTCAGATTTCTGCCAAAGAAACAAATAATATTTTTTAATGAATAGAAAATAAAATTAGTATCATAAAAATTACCAATCACTTACAGCAGATCAAAATGAGATTGCAAAACAAACCCATTAAATCACTGTAATTTGGGACACAATGAGAAGTTAAACAAAACTGAGTCTCATGAGAGTGGCCATATTTAATTATGCTGTCAATTATTTATTTATATATATATATATATATATATATATATATATATTTCAGAGTAATAGATTCAGACAGGACAAAGATCTGCAGGTCTATTAAAAAGGTCACCAATTTTGATTTGATTAAAAAAAAAACTGACAATACAAAAGTCCACAACATTTTTTTGCGACAATGTTAGAAAAAATTCAGTTCATTATTATTTGAACACATGAATTAAAACTTATCTGAGGAAAAATGTTTTTGTTTTGTTTTAATGAAAATCATGACTGAAGGTAAAATTGTGGGAAACTTTCATAAAACCTTACAAGACTGACATTACCCAGTGTGGGGTTCTGAATGAGCAAATTGAAACAGTCAAGTTTTGATATTCAAAAGGAAATCCATTCCAGAGACCAAGTCTAAAACTTTTATTCTTTCATATAAAAAAGGAACATTTTTTTTGTAATCATTTCACCTTTAAGTAAGGCAATAAAGCCACCAAGATGCAAGAGGTTGCTGAGTGTGAAAGAAGATGAGTAAAAGAAAACATTAAAGAGAGAGAACAATAAAAGAAAAAGAAATAACAGCCAAGACGTATTGAAATTGAAGATCAAAGTCGAATGGAAAGCAAAAACCCAAAAAAACTTTCCACAAACGAAAAGTGCAATAACGGAAACTATTAGCATAGAACTTAGTCACATCTAGCTGTTTCAACTGTAAAATGAAGTGACCTTGCCATCAATCTAGTACTGCACTTAAATTCATAAAATTTAGATACCACAAAGAAAAGCTTATCAAAACAATTACCATGAAAATGGTTATGGAAAAGCCACAGGGAAATTATGTTACAGGTATAGAAAAGTGACTGAAGCTGAGATGCCAGCTCAGAACTGATAACATTGCAGATTCTTTGTACTTTATCTAGAATCTTTCGATACATAAAAGCACCAGACTAATAATATTTAATGCATGGATGAATGGTAGACTTATGTGTAAGATTCTGGCAAGAGGAATTGTCTAGTAGAACACAGTGAACCAACTTTCCTTACAGCAGACATAGCAATTGATTCAATAGAATCTTTCCTCTTCATGTCAGTGAAACATATTAACCAGAAGTCATTCTGCTTAATAAATCATAATGCAGCCTTTTTTGTTCTATCGATGAGCACAGAAAAATATTAGTCTAATGGGTCAATTCAATCAAAAAATGTAAGCCACAAAATAGATTTTTGTCATTTTGATATGCTGTAGATCTTAGCCATTAAAAAAGCCTGAAAATTTTATGTGAAAATTCCTAACCATTCTCAAGATAGTGCAAGTTGAATCTTTGTTGACATGTTCTGTCAACATTTTCAAACTCAATGATTTCACAAAAACTCTTAAATCTTTTGATTCACTGGCCAGAAATTAATATTTAATAACTACATATGTAGATATGACTGATCCATGTGATATTGGATTATTTTGTTGTAGCACAGATTTATATTCAAAGTATATAAGGAAACTGGTTGAATTGGATGCCGATGATAATTTAGGTTCTTTTTTATAATGTATATTTAAACACCTATAAAAATTGAAATAAAAAGAGAATTGTTAAAACTTAGGGAATTAATTCCCCAAATAGCATATAACGGTTTCCCAATGTCTTCTCACTTCTGGACTTTGTCATCTTTAGCAGAATGAATCAATATTAGAAGATCTTAACTGTGAAATTACAATGAATCAGAATTTTTTTAAGAAAAAAATATTAAGAGGTCTAGAACTGGTACTTTTGAGAGACAGTTAATGAAACTTTGTGGAATTTATTCCTCAAATACTCCACTTTTCAAATAATATGCCACCTTTAGCTACTTTTCTCATTTTCCCAGTGTGACTGTCTTTCTAAACATTTTTCACTTTTACACCAGAAAACTGCTAATATCTACTTTTTTCCTTATTCCTTATAAATTTATAAAGAAATACTTGAATTCCTTGACTAAAAATCTGTAAGGGTATCAAATATTAATTTCTGGCCAGTGTATCTGAAGATAAAAGGGTTTTTGTGAGTTCATAGAGTTCAAAAATGGAAAATGTCAACTTGCAATATCTTGAGAATGGTTAAGAATTTTCACTTAAAGTTTTCAGGGTTTTTAATGACTAAGATCTACAACATATATCAAAAAAAAAAAAAAAGGGTTTTTGGGTAACATTCTTTTGGTTGAATTGACATGGAATGAACCTAATGTGAGTTTTAAAAGATTGACACTGCAGTGGTACTTATATGGATAGCTGACCAAAGTCTGGTAATAAAAAAAAGGCAACACATTTGGTATTAGATCAATGAGAAACACTCCAAAGCTGAATTTGTGCTTTTGCTGTTATAACATCAGAGAAAGTTGCCAGGCTGTTTCCACTAAAACCAAAATATGGATCATTTTCAGGCCTGAGGTCAAATCAGGGAAGAAACAACAACATACTGCAGGAAAGATGACCAAATTATGAGGCCAATGCAAAAGATGTGGAGTTAGTGTAATTGTTATTAATGTTCTCAGTCAGTTCAGTGCCATATGTGAGACAACTTAGATGATCAGGTCTCAAAAGAGACAACTAACTGGGCAGAAGGTTTTTAAAAATTGTTGAAATTTCTAGATATAATCATGATCTATTTTAATAGATTCTTTTCTTGCACTTCTTACCTTTGGTTCTTGCTTCCCTGCCACTTACAACCTTAAAAAAATTTACATGTATTATCAATCAGAATTTTTTTATCTTCCTGAAACCTATTTGTCCATATTTCTGAGATGAGGTATTGTATTTACACTATTTACATTGTTTGGACTGTTGTCCTCATCTTTGTTGCCATATTCACAATGTTTTTGAAAAGAGACAGGAGAGAGAGAGAGAGAGAGAGAGACGGATAGAGAGAGACGGACTAAGAGAGAGAGAAGGAAAAAGCAATGCCTAACATATTTAAAGAGCTTAAGCAAGAGAATGGTAGAGCAGGGTTTTTTTTGTTTTTTTTTAATCATCTCACCCCAAGCAAGGCATTCCACTGCCACTATTGCGCATGGGGCTACATAGGAGAAGGTAAAGAGAAGGAGTGGATAGACATAGGGAATGTCAGGAGAAAGGTGACAGATGAGTAAGGATAGCGAGGATGAGGGTCGGGCAGATGGGAAGAGTGCTTGATAGAATGGGAGCAGGTTAGTGTGTTAGGAGGTGTGTATTGACCTTACATTTAAACTCCTGGAGATTGTAGCCGTCGGGGAAGCAATCGTTTGGAAGAGAATTCCACAGTCGGGAAGTGCGAGGAAAGAAACTGTTGGAGTAGAAGTTTGAGAGTAATACCAAAAGAAAAGGTGTTAAGCGCTCGAATAAATAGGGAGAAGTGAAAGGCCATGACTGCCTACATCCTAAGGAGACATCGCACATGAAAGAAGATTTGCATAAAAAAATCTTGTTTAGAAGAATTAATGATGATTGTTTTATTTCCTGCTTTAAGCTTTGTTCGACCTTTGATAACACAGCAATATATTGTGAAGGAGCTGAGAATGTTATGTTTACATAGTTTGTTTTCATTCTCAGGTGATTTCTGTCACCCAGCATTTTCTGTGGTCCAGCAGTAGACTGGTCCGAAGGGCACCAGATTAAAGAGATCTGACTATACCATTTAATTTTCAGGATGTTGAATGGACTAAGACTTCACAGAGTGTTGAATATTAGAGGAAAAAAAAGAATAGTTCACATTTTTTACACTGGTTTTCTCTGTGGTAGTGAGACATTCACAAATTAGCAGTGTATGTTTTTAAAACATACAACACAAAGCAAATAAATCAAGGTTAAGAAAAATAATAATAAATCCTATTCTCTCATCAGTCAGAAACTGGGTCAAGCTCATTGCCATTTTGCACATATGGATGCATGTCAGAGGCAATATATTTAGCACCAGAAAACATGTTTGTAAATAGTTGCAGTAATTGGAGAAAAAATAGCTGGTGCCATTATTAATGCTCTTTCTGAAATACCAGGGCAGGGTAGAATAAAAAAGGTAAGTTGCATCATTCAAAATATATTTTGAAAACAAAATGATGGTGGAGATTGGAACAAACAGACAAGATGGAAAAGTGAAAAGTAAAATAAATGGAACAGGGTGTGGGCGTGAACTAACAAATGGGAGAAAAAGGGAAAAATAAGTAAAAATAAAAATTATTTACATTGTTTTGACTGTTGTCCTCATCTTCGTCATATACACAATGTTTCAGCCATAGTATGCTCTGATCTTCTTGGAGTGTACAACGGCTGAAACATCACGAATATGACAAAAATGAGGATGACAGTCCAAAAATGTAATATTGACAAAAAATAAAAATATAGGCAGAAAGAACTACATATTCTGGATTCCAGAAAGGGTAATTGTGGTCATTATTCAGGGGCGTTAATAGTGATCCCATGATGCACCCAGACGCTGCAGCTGAAGTTGCACCAACTTTACTTTTTTTTTCTTTTTTTTTTATTATACCCTCTGGCTAGTTAGGGGAAAACGGTTGCTTCAACTCGGTAAATCTGTTAACGACTATAAGAACTTCAAAAAGCTAACCTCCTGTGCAACAGACTAAAACACAAACATTATAATCATTAATTTGTTGTCTTAAGCAACATTTGTTCAACTTACACATTGATTTGCCTGGTTAAAAGAACTTAACTAGTAAGACCTGTTTGATTTAGGTCAGGGGAGGTTGAATTCAATATTATTCTTACTGAAGTATTTATTTCTTGACCATACCTACACTATAGGTCAAAAGTTTTGGGGTCCACACACTGCATTTAATAATTAGTCAGTTTCATGCCTTTTCTGGTTTGACACCTTATCTTAAAACTATTTAAACCATTAGTGCATGGTGATCAATTCTATGTTGTCATTCTCATTATGGTTACCCACAATTTTGACATGAAAAATGCTATGCCTGATTCAAAATGAAAATAATTCACTACAAAATAAACATTTAGAGAGTGCCTTGATCGCAAAGTCACCTACTGTAAATTTGTGCCCTGGCTCTTTCACCATTGCTGGCAGACCTATTATCGCAGTGTGGGATACATCATCATCAATGTTTAAAGTCCATTTCCATGGATAGTATGGGTTTTTCTTGATGGCTCCATAATTGAACCATCATGGAATATTGGAGTGAGTTTTACAGCTGTATACCCTTACTGACACCAAACAGTTTAGGGATACCTACTAACAAAAGTGATGAAAAGAAAAAGATAAAAGACTGTAAATGGAATTGACTAAATATTTCTTAAAAATTCTGAAATTTCCAGTATACCTTGTCCATGCACATGTGTAATATCGACATAGCAAATTTAGATGAAATCCTGGAGGATGAAATACATCATAAGTAAACTTTTTCCACTTTGTCATACATTCCCCCACTCTGTTGTGTGTGCATGTGGGAGAGAATGTTTATGAATTTAAGGTGCTTTGCTTCATCAGAAAATAAAATTTCAAATTTCATTTTCTGATAAAGATTAAATAAAAATGAAAAAAAAAAAAAAAAAAAAAAAAAAAAGGTATTTTATAAAGGTTTCTTGTTTGGGCAAAAGGTTTTTATCCCTTAAATAGGGCCATTCAAATCTTGCTCAATCAATGCAGCTTAATTGGTAAAGGCACATTTGTGCTACAGAAAATGTTTCCTTCATAGAAAAGAGATACAGGTTCAATTCCTGTCTGGCACAAACTTTATTATGACTTCTCAGTCTAGTGCAATCATTAATTTCACCAAAAATTCTCAATTTCATTTACAAGTGAAACAATTACCTTCAGCAGCATCAAAAGCAAAGAGAGAGAGAGAGAGAGAGGGAGAGAGAGAAAGAAAGAATAAAGGAAAAATAAAATAAAATAAAAATAATTTGGCAACAATACAAAGTTCTATATGGAAACTGGCCATCGGTGCCTTAATATCGGCTGGCCATCTGTCCTAGCATTTCTGTCCAACATCTGGTAAAGTAATCTTTATTGAACAGAACAAAGCAACCCTATTGAATGAAAAGGAGCTTTATTATTTTTTCAATTACCAACGTGTGTGTGTGTGTGTGAAAATATAAGTAAGTGTGCTTGTAAACCTGTACAGCAAATGTTGATTGGTCAGAATGTTAATGTTCCAGTTACGAGACTTAGATCTCACTGTGGCCAATTTATCAATCGGGTGAGACAATCCTTAGTTCCACCAGCCCAGATCATTGCAACTGAAGCCTGCCATATTATGGACACAATGTTGAATCATTCTCATTTCCTTCATATTCCATTTGGACAGCCTCTTCTCAAGAAGTGATACTTTGTGGAACAGACTACAGGGAAGAATTTTCCCCAATTGCTACAATCTTAACCTTTTCAATTGATTGATTTATTCATTTTTTTACTGCTTATCAACCTTATGTAGGCTAACTAAGCCAGAAATATTTTTTCTGGCTTTGATTGTAAGGATTTTTTGTTTTTTTTTGGAGATAATATTTGCATGCAAGTGATTCTAATGAACCCAACTGGAATTGGTACTTGGCTCTCCAATTAACAATTTCAGGCCATTATCTATAACACTGCCTACATATCCAAGCTTACAGAACCTGGTATTCCCAAGCTGCCACCCATTTAGGTACTGAGTAGGTTCAACATTGCTTAACTTCAGTAATTGCATGAGAACTGGTGTTTCAGTGAGATTTGACTGTAACCCTTGACCTATTCAAGTGTCAGGTTAACTTATCCTTCCAACATAATAGTGAATTTCTTGCTTTTTTTATCCTCAGACAACATCACATAGTAACCCTCTACCTTGAGAGACTGTTTGGCCTTGTATTGTCAAAAATTAGTATACTTAAATAAAAATAAAAACTAATTTTTAATATAATATTAGAAGTATGAGAATAACCTAAGAAATGTATTTTGAAACTTTGAATTACATATTTTATTTTTTTAAATTATATTTTAGTCAGAAAAATCCAACTAAAAATACCCATTACCATTTAGTAGTATTATTTTCCCTAGAGGCAAAGAACTCAGGGAAACCCATATTAAATTTCAGCATCAAGAAATTTGAAACAACATCTTATTTGTAATATATTTAATTTATCTGGTTTCTAATTCCTCATGGAGAAGAAACCACATGTCTTACTTATAGCATACAATAACCAGTGAGTATGTACACACACCATGGTAGGCTGAGCATATTTTAACTAAAACTATTAAGCTTAATAAAAGAAAAATAGAAAACACAAAAAATTATTCCCACTTATAAAAGACTAAATTAAACATATAATTCACTGAATGATTATTTTAGTATTAGGCTTAATTCTTCTTTGCATTTAAGACCTAGTTTGTGATGCAATGGATATCAGCTCAGAATGAGGAGTTGGAGAACTAAGTTAAATTTATTGCATTCATTTGGAAAGGTATTAATCTATCTCTTCTCCTTCTAGCTATAGGGTTGAATAGCAGGAGAGATTGGATTCTATAGCCTTGGTTGGCAACCAGTCTACTACAGAAAAAAATGGCAACTACTGTGAGAAAATCTTCTGTCTAAACAGTCATGGATCAAATGAGCCACAATCACCCAAGCATGACAGATACAATAATGATGCTTAACCCATGTGCCATGGACACTGCTCCAAGCATATTTGAATAATGGATAATAAAGACAACTTTTGCTTTCATAACAGCCGTCACTCATTCTATATAGAGTGAATAAGGTGTTGTGGTTAATTTTTTATATGATCTTAGAATTTTTTCTTTTTATTTATATTGGATATACTACAACATGTTTAACAAGAAGACTCACAATACATCTCTCTGACCATAGCTCTATTAGGTCTTATGTAAATATACACGGAGGCCGACCAAACTATCTGCAATCCACTTGTTAAAAAAAGAAAAGGATAATATTAATGGTAACATTACCACAAAGTGCTGACTGTGTTTGAAAAATAAATCATTCCTATAACCCCGTAAAATAATCCATACATTCAGTTAAAAGTAAAAAATAAAATCATCCATGATAATAGCTAAAATATAGTTGAATGCATTCAGACAATTTCTACATAATTCATATCCAGAAAAGAAAATAAGAACACAAGAAATAAAAAAATTAACCACAGTACCTTGTCCATTTTTTTTTATGAAACTAGTATAAAAGGGGGATTACTGCACCCAAATAATATATATATATATATATATATATATATATATATTTATGCTCTCACACCCTGATTGAGCACTCTGAAAGAATGGTAGACTAAAAACCATTAGCTACTCTGGCATCTATGCGTCGTTCATTCAGCAATGAATTAGAACACTCTCAGCTATTGGGCGTGTATAATGATAATATACATGCTAAAAAGTCTCCTTCTACCGAGCGCCCATAGCTCAGAGGTAGAATTGCCGACCAACACCAATTCGGTCGGGTTTCAATCCTGGGTAAAAAGCAATCGGCTGTCTAACAGTACTGATGAGCTGTGATACAGCGAAACAGATTTGTCTGTGGATGACTATATATATATATATATATATATATATATGCAAGATGCAGTCTAAAAAAATTGGCTTGTAAATAATCTTATATTTGTCAATACAGAGGTGTGAGAGTATTATATATATATATATATATATATATATATATATATATATATATGAGAGAGAGAGAGAAGAAACACAATAACACTTTCACAAACTCCAAAGTTAGCATGACTGAAATAGCTAAGTGACAAATGTCTCCACATTAATTAGTATATAACCTACTCATACCTGGTACTACAACCATCAGAAGCAAATGTACAACATCTAGAGTAATAAACTCAGTTTGTACATCCTGCATGTTATGGATGGAATTCTGACAACACTGGACAGGACCTACTGTCTTGTAAGCTAATTGTTAGCTGGCGGGGTTGTCACTTTTACACAACTGTAAATACGTACATAGCTTGTTGCTCCGGGGGCGCTTTACCCATCCTTTTTTTTTTTTCAATTAGATGCCAATATATTTAAGTGGTTTTTATATTCATTTTTAATCGCCATGTTGTCTTGATGGGGAGTAGAAAAGTGGAAAAGGTGAATTTAACAGTAGCATAATTTAGTGTAAATTTACAGTAGAGAGATGGATTGGATAGAGTCATTAATTAGACATATAAACCTATATTATTCCTTTTTTTTTTTTAATCATTTCAACCCAAGCGAGGCAGAATCACTTGTGTGTAGGGGGTTACAGTGAGAGAAAAAGCTTGGCACAGCGGGTATTGAAGATAGGATGAGAGATGAACGGGGTTCAAGAAGATAGATGGCAATTGATGTTGTATTTAAATTTTATGAGATCGTAGCTATTGGGAAAGTGAACAAACTGAAAGGAGTTTCACAGGCGGGAATTGCAAGTGAAACTATTAGAGTAGAAGAGTCAGTTGCATTTAACTATTTTGATGGTAAAAGTGTGCGACCCAGATGCCAATCTTTTAGCACGCTAAAATTCACACGATCTGGACAACAGGGATAAAAACTCAAAGCAGTTGCAAATATGTAAATATTTGTAGAAAAGACAGAGGAAAGCCACCGAAGTTGAGATGCTGAGTCAGGACCGATTACATTGCAGATCCATTTTTGGACTTTGTCTTTTTCCTCGAGGTGAATCAAAATTTCGTAATGTAACTGTTGATATTAGCCACTAGAGACTTAGTATTAAAAACTCTGGCCAAATGTTTTCTTGTTCCATTTTATGTGTTTAATATAAGTGTATCTCCCAGCAAGGTTCTACAAATTCCACCTACACAGTGTCTATTCGACATTTATAATATTTTTCATTTTCTGAATAAGATGTTGGACAGTGGGATTGAAGTTATGAATAAATTGTACAAGTTCAGGTTTTTTTGTTTATCTCAATACCTTATTCAAAAATTGAAAAAAAATATAAGTTTAATAAACAGATCATGTTGGTAGAAATGAATAAAACTTATTTGGATTAATTCTTGCTGCCAAAATACACCTCATTGTGTATTTGAGCAGCAATCACTCTTTTATACATGTTTTTCTTAAACCTTGTTGTAAAACAGGAATTGACACCTTTTGGAGAGAGTGGAGCAGAAAGCTATGCAATTAAGCTTTATATTTAATTTTACTTGTGTTTGTGCAAGTGTTTTCTTTGCTGGACACAAATTGTTTAAATACTGTCCTAAAGTTCTGCATATCCGAGCAATTTCAGCTCTTCTTTTTACTATTATCAAGGGCAATTTATATTTTTAAGTGATTGTATGTTTTTTTTTTGTTATGTATGTGCCTGAAATTATAGAAATTATTTATTTTCCAAATGCACACACACACACACACATATATATATATATATATATATTAGAAAAATTTTTTAAAAATACCTTGAGAATAGAGATAAATTCTTTTCTTTGATGGGATCTCAACTAAATATTTTGTTCGGTATGTGGAGAGAGAGATGCAAGTTATTCAATGGTTATGGGAGGGTAAATATTTTGAAATGCTATTTCATTAGATGAAGATTGGCAGTGAACTTCTATCTGAAACCCAGACAATTCCTTTCTTCCAATAATGGAGGCAGCAAAGAGGAATAATTGAAAGAATTGAAATTGATTCAGATTGAAGCAGAAAGCATATAGCAGAAAAAAAAAAAAAAAAAAATGAAAAATTGTTTGGCAATGAGAAAAGAATGCCAGGCATTAGAAATGCACTTTATACGAGAATGACCCTAAAAGAGCGTCAGAAAGTCTTTATTTTCTCTCTTTGTTTTATACTGGCTTCATACAGAACAGTTTATGCCAAGTCAGGTATGACATTTCTTACAGCTGGACTCTCCATCTGTAATCTGACATCCTTTCCTTTCTTCATTATGAACAGGAATCATTAATACCTAAAAAGACTTGTTTAATTTGACCAAATGCATGAAAGGTCAACCAAGAATGGATGTGAGTGAGAGCCAAAGTGCATAGAAGCAAGAGAGAGAGACATAGATGGGAAAAGGGAGACAAGAAAGAGGTGATAAAAGAGAAAGAGAGGAAGGGACAGCGGCAAACAACGAGAGAGGGATGAGAGAGAGAAGAGGGACAAACAACAAGAGAGGGGGACAAACGATGAGGGGGGGACAAGAGAGAAGGGAGGGAGAGGGGACAAGAGAGAAGGGAGGGAGAGGGGACAAGAGAGAAGGGAGGGAGAGGGGACAAGAGAGAAGGGAGGGAGAGGGGACAAGAGAGAAGGGAGGGAGAGGGGACAAGAGAGAAGGGAGGGAGGGGAGGGGACAAGAGAGAAGGGAGGGAGGGGAGGGGACAAGAGAGAAGGGAGGGAGAGAGAGAGGGGGGACAAAACAGCAAGCAAGAGAGAGTGAGAGGAAGAAACAACGAGAGAGAGGGACAGCAAGAAAATGCGGTGATACAAGAGCGAGAGAGATCTGGTGCAGGAGCCTGTTTTCAGCCATGCACCCAAGGGCTGAGTTTACCTCACTGCTGTCCCCATCCATAAGTGGCTTCTTTAAGTGATAACCCAAAAATGGCAGGTCATCGTGTTGACTCAAGGAATCAGGGGTTAAGATGAAAATAGATAATATTGGTGAGAGCAAATAGTTGAGGAAACAAGAGACAGGAAATTGCAAAGAAAAAAAAATGAGTACAAAATTTGCCTTTAAAGTCATTGTGCCATTCATTCAAACTACAATAACAGACACCAATTAATTTGTGTTGTGGTGCAGTGGATATCAGATTGGAACAAGAAATTGGTGGGTCATGTTGGAGATTGCAGTTGATTCCTTGTATACATTTAAACTTACAATCTTAGTTTTTGATATAGCACAAAAAAGTATTCTAAATTTATGAATACATGTAGATACATACTTGTAAATATACATGTTTACAATTTGGTAATCTTTAAAGTACGTCTTAGACTCTTTATTTGTGAATGTGGTTTGCTCTAAGTTGTTATAAAATGATTTTCTAAGGTTAAATGACAAATGCAGTTATTAAAATTATTTTATGATAGAAAATAAATTCATCAATATTTACATTCAAAATATTTATTTCCATCACCACATAGATAGCTGTGGATCGTCAGCATCAGTTGTTGATTCTGGATGTTGTTCGATGCACTTTTTAATGAGAAACTGGTCAAGAGTTTCTTTGAACTGTGTTTCTTTTTCTTCAAGGATTACAGATGTTTTCATATTTCGTTCTCTAGGATTTATGATGATTATATTAACATTTACTGTAAATGTATATAATTTAATATGATTTTATATATTTTTATTCTTATTTATTGCACAATAACACTATTTTATGTACTTTTAATGCCTTTCTAGTGATATTAAGACTTTAGTATTTGTAGTGAACAGATGTAAAGTTGAATAAAATGATTTAAACTAGATTTATTTTTTCATATTTTTTTTTTGACAACTGAGAACAACTTAACTGGAAAAGATGTACTCCCAAGTATACCTGTAGCCTTAAATTTGAGGTTTGGAATTGATTCCTCAGTAAACTGATAAATTGTAAACACAAATTCTACTCCAGCAGCTTCTTTTCTCGCACTTCCCACCTGTGGAATTCCCTTCCGTTTACTTGCTTCCGACACTTACAATCTCCAAGAATTTAAATATAAAGTCAATAGTCATCTCCTTTCTCACTAACCTGTATTCTCTATCTCATGCTCCTTTCTCCATCCACTCCACTCTCATCAGTATTCTCATCCTTCTGTTACCCACTTCCTGACATCCCCTATAACCTATCACTCTTTCTCATAACTTTCCTTCTATGAAACCCCACTTAAAAACAGTGGCAATGAAATGCCTTGCTTGGGGCAATATGATTATAATAAAAAAATAAATATATATATATATCAGGATGTGATAGTTTGAAATGACTCCTGAATCTTTGTTCTTACCTGTGACAAAACTAGTTTACATTGCATCAGGTGTCATAAGTAATTTTAAGTGTACAAGAGAATGTTCATAAATTAATGGAAATATGACTAGGTGTAACTAAGTTCAATGCTAAGGGACATTTCTTTTTGTTCATCATCCACACAGACCACCTTTGACTTATATTGAAACTATGCTGAATAGACTTTATTCAAAGTTTCTGGCAGAGAGAGCATATAGCCTGGTGTGATAAACAGTTTAAACAAAGCTAGTAAGCCCAAATCCTCAGTCACAATGACTCGCGACTTTGTGGAGCCAAAGCTTCACTTAAAATGTGGTATGGCTTTAATATGCCTCTGAATGATGTCCCAAACACTAGGGTCATCTAAATAGGACAAAATGAAATGATCCCTCTTTGATAAATCTATTATGGTAAGATTGAACATTAGTCTCATGGTCAGAATATTCCATTATAAACAATAGGCCACACCCACATCTACAACATAAAAAGGGTAAAACTGAAGTTCATTTTTTATTTTTAATTCAGATTCAAGAAAATGCAGTTTTTCCGACTGCAGGGTTTAATATTGTTGTATCTTTTAAAGAGGTTACAGACAGATAAGGTGATACTCAAGTGAAAGAACAGCAGCATAGGCATAGATGACAGGGAGGTTTATTGTACAGAGAATGCACTACGGCAAGACAGGGAATCTGGTGGTAGGCTAGTAATTGGCAAACAAGTCACAGGTATCTTCTGTGCTCACTGTATATGGCTACTAATATAGTCGGTCCACATAGGCGATAGGAAGTGTGGGACATTCCATTACAACAAATATTTTTAGAATGTTCATCTTTCTATTATCTGTGAGTGAGCATGAGAGGCAGAGAGAGAGAGAAAAAAAAAACAAGAGTCAGACGGGCAAAATGAGAGAGAGAGAAAAAACAAGAGAGAGACGGGCAGAATGAATGAGAGAGAGAGACGGGCAGAATGAGAGAGAGAGAGACGGGCAGAATGAGAGAGAGAGAGAGACGGGCAGAATGAGAGAGAGAGAGAGAGACGGGCAGAATGAGAGAGAGAGAGAGAGACGGGCAGAATGAGAGAGAGAGAGAGACGGGCAGAATGAGAGAGAGAGAGAGACGGGCAGAATGAGAGAGAGAGAGAGACGGGCAGAATGAGAGAGAGAGAGAGACGGGCAGAATGAGAGAGAGAGAGAGACGGGCAGAATGAGAGAGAGAGAGAGAGACAGGCAGAATGAGAGAGAGAGAGAGACGGGCAGAATGAGAGAGAGAGAGAGACGGGCAGAATGAGAGAGAGAGAGAGACGGGCAGAATGAGAGAGAGAGAGAGTGAGTGATAGAGAGTGAGAAAAACAACACACACTGGCACTTTCCCTCCCCTATGTCAAAATAAAAACCATTTTAGAACCACCCACCCCTGCGTCTAACAGGCGGAGGAAGTGAGTTATCAGTGCCCCAAAGGCAACATGTCTTGGGGATAAACAGTGGCAGAGTAATTTACATTTACAGGCTTGTAAGATGATGAAAGAGAGAACTCTGGTCAAATATAGGCATGGCGTTACTATGCCAACAAGAACCACAATTAGACTAACCCTATTTTCAGCCACTCTACTCACGCACCTGTCCACTTTTCAGACAACACAAAGAGATCTGTAAATATACAGGCATTTCCTAATGTCTGTATCATCTGACACAAAAAAGATCCCTCGAGGTGATTGCAAGCCAATATTCCACAGACCGACACTATTTGCCTTAATTTGACATGAAAACAGTTGCTGTTTGTCTTTGTCATGCAAAGTATGTGCGTATAGTTTAAGAAAAATCGCTCGTGTGACACGTTTCATCTTTCAGGACTTAGTTCAAACCAAAGTGATGTTTATGCTGATGTGAATACGCACAAAGAAAAAGATAGGGACACTGGAATTGCAAATGTAAAGTAATTAATAAAAAAAAAAAAAAAAAAAGTGTGTTTGGGTATATAATCTAGCCAATTTCATTGATTTTCTTTTCACCTGTTATTAGGTTGTTACAAAAACAATGGCCGCTTGAAGTGTTGTATTTTGAAAAGCCATTTAAACATACTATTCATCACATACATCATATGAATTTTGGTTTACATAATAATTAATGTGTGCCCTTTAATAATTTTTAACTTATTTTTAGACAGAAATATTCTTGAAGCATAGAAGCCCTTAATTATGAACATAACAAAACATGGTTTTTGAATTCATACAAGAGAAGTTAACAAACTTGGGTACAGTCTCCCAAACTTCTGCCAATATCAATAGAGCATGGTGAGTTGGTACCACAAGTGAATGGACAGTACGAAGGTGGTTCCTGAAATTCCATACTGGTAATGAGAGCTTTAAAGATGAAGGTAGAGAATGGCCATGGAGTCTTGACAATGAGCAATTGCATAGAGATGATGAGAAAAACCCACATCAAAATGTCAGAAGTGTCTCAGGCGCTTGGTGATAGCACTGCAACAGTCACATGCCATTTGCAGACTATTCTAAGGTAAGGCTCAATAAATGGGCTTCTCATGATCTCAATGAAAATCAAAACTTCAGCATTTTGAAGTATGCTTGATGCTCTTTCTGCACAATACGAATGATACCTTTCTTGATCAAATAGTTACTTATGATGAAAAGTGGATCCTATATAACCATAAACGATCAGGTCAATGGCTTGATCGAGACAAGTGCCCCAAACTTTTTCTAAAGCCAAAGTTGCATCAGTAAAAGATTACGGTAACTGTCTGTTGGTCAGCAATTAGTATTATCGACTACAGCTTTCTGGAAGCCAGTCAAAGCATTAATGCAGAGCTTTACCGCAATCAACTTGCTGAAATGCATGCATCCAGCTAAAAAAAAAAAAAAAAAAAAAAACATAAGTAAATAAATAAAAAATGAAATAAAATAAAACCTGCATTAATGAATTGACATGGTCCAATTCTGCTCTAAGATAATATGTGACCACATGCTGCAAGAACCGACAGATTTGGGATACAAGAGCTTACCAATTTCTCCATATTTTCCTGATCTTTTACCTACTGATTATCTTTTTTCAAGCACATTCTTAAACAGTAAAACTTAAGTCCAAACCAGGGGTGGAATCAGCTTTCAAAGATTTCGTTGCATCACAGCCTATAACTTTTGCAACAAGGAGTAAATAATCACATCGATCGATAGCAGAAGTGCATGGCTGCCCAAGTTTCGGATTTTGACTAATTTCAACAGTTAATTTTTCAAGAATAACATTATGTTTCTGAAATCAGCAAATATTTTTGTAAGAATCTAATAGAAGAAGGGTGCCAAAGAGATTAAATGTTGTTAGAACCGGGTTGTATGTTTTTCCACCCACGCATACTGTTGACAGGGAAAAATATCAAACAAAATGTGTGTGTGTGTGTGTGTGTCTCTCTTATATATATATATATATATATATATACATACATACACACACACACACAAGTATAGGGTTGGTATGGATGAAATAAGATTCCAATATCCCCCCCCCCAAAAAAAATATTCTCAACAGAGTGCTCAATACAATTATTTAAAATTTATAACATAAGTACATTATAACATCACTACAAAGTAGCTATTTTGTTTCAACACTTCTTGTCAAGTGATGGTACTGATTCACTTGATAAGACAAGTTTTGAAACAAAAGAGATACTTCGTAGTGATGTTATAAATTTTATATATATATATATATATATATATATATATAGAGAGAGAGATACATGCATCATTTATTCAGTAATGAATTTGAACACTCTTGGCTACTGGCGTGTGTTCACATCGTATATATAACATGCTAAAATCCACATTCCTCCACCGAGTACCCATAGCATAGAGGCAGAATCACTGACTGATGTCAATTTGGTTGGGTTTCAATTCTGACTAGAAGCAATTGGATATCTAACTGTACTGATGGGCTGTGAGGACTGCCTGCAGATGACTATATATATATATATTTCTATAAGAGAGTTGTGATAATGTTTGTTGTTTTTCAATGGTATACTAAAAAATATATTTTGTCAAGCAGGTTTTTTGTCAAAGTGATAATGTTAATAGAATTAATGTGGAGAAGTTTGTCAAATGAGAAGAGTTATGCAGGCTGAAGTTTCGTAAAGGCACTATTGTGATGTTCTCACTCCTCAAGGATTTTTTTGCTCAGACAAAGTTACAACAATTTACTTATCTTCATGTGAAGAAAAAACCCTGAAGAATAAGGACATCCCAATGGTGCCTTCCTGAAAATTGACTGATATATATATACACACACACACACAGAAGGTGTGATGGGTAAAGTGTTGCAATTTTATATTCTTAATTTTGGATGTGTGTGCTGTTTTTGTTGAACATTACAGTATAATAGGGTCAGTTAGGCATTGTCTGTCTGAAAAAGAGCACCATAGCACAATTTAATTTACCAGGAATTCAGGAACACAACGCTATACTGCTTGGCATTTGTGTTGGAAGTTTCAATACAAACATTTCAGAGTGCTTGGGTGTCATTTTGAGAGCAATACAAAAATCTGGAAAGTTTAGGATGATATATCCATTCAACATCATGGAGCTTAAGAGTGATCACTAGTGATAGCAATGTTATACCTCCATTCATCAAGGAGGCCTACATCAAGTGCCTTGAGTCGATAGAGTCTAGAGGGTGACTGCTGGAAGACCATGTCTGGCAACAAGGCTGCACTATACCACACAAACACAAAAACCCAATCATGGTTGTTAGAAAATTTCTGTGACCAGATCACCACTTACATATGGCCACCTAATTCCCCAGACTATCACCACCTTGATTATGGGGGGGGGGGGGGGGGGATTGAGACAAACAAAACTCCTTATAAAACCAAAGATGAACTGAAGGCAAGGATTATGGCAGTATTCACCAACTAAAACAAGGAGACAGTCCAGAAGAGATGCAGATTTCAAAGTCATTTGGAGGCCGTGGTTGAAGCCAATGAAAATTTTATTGAATAAATCTATTCTTTAGTATCTAAAGATATTTTTGTGTAATTTTGGTAAATATCTCTCTTGTCAGGGTTATTTTTACTTTTGTGTAATTTAGGTAATAACTTATCCATCTTACACCTTTTTTCTCTCTCGTTCTATCTCATAATTTGTGCAAGGTATTACAAAAACTTTAGATAACTTTAACAGTTCATACACACTACAAACCGTGTTTATGACATTGGTGACAATTTTTAAAACCATTTCAATAAATATTTTTCCGTCTTATTTTTAATTCAAATTTTTATAAATTACCACATATAAGAAAATGTTTCAGTCGACAATGTTTTATCTTGAAACTTTGTTTCTCTATAGAGGCAATGTCAAAATTCAGTTACAATAAAAAAATTAGCATTCATAATAAGCATTACTGCATGTCTGATATTTCACATCACTAAAAATTAGTCAAGTAGAGCTTATCAGAAGTCATAATAACCTGTTTAGAGTTTTTAAAAACCTCTACAAAATTATTTAAATAAGTGATAAATTCAACAAAATTATTATCATCATCATTAACAAGTGTGCCCCTGCCATCAAAAATGATGGCAAAATATTTGTGAGGATTATTAGCTGAGCACTTTCAGCTATACTTTTAGCCATGATCAAGAATGAGTTTTGTTTTACTTGTAAATAAATGTGCAAAATTTATGTATATAGTGTCATGTATATATGTGAAGTTCTGAATATGGTAAGCACATTGATAACGTGTTCATAATTCATGTGAAGTGTAGGATGTCTTTTTTATTAATAATACCTCCATTATTTTTTATCATTTGCATGTGTATGATGCTATTATGTATATATTGTCAATACATATATAAATGGGCTTTATTATGATAGAGAGGACATATATATATATATATATATATTTCTTCATATACAAGCCTGTTTCACAGCTAATCGGAGTGGCTAGACATCCACTTGCTTCCAGCTGAGATTGAACTTTGACCGATTTGGTGCCAGCCAGAGTGCCTACTCCTTAAGCCATAGGCACATGGAATGTAAGAAGGGGAATTTTAGTGTGCTATATATATATATATATATATATATATGAGACATATAGATGATCAAAATATTATGCTCTCATTACGATTGAGCTCTAGAAAAGAAACATTTTAACAGTTTTCACTTCTGCGATATATACGTGTCTCTTCAGAAATTGAGTTCTTTTAGTGATTGGCGTGTGTATACACTGCTTATATACAATACGTTAAAATTTCCCTTCTCTGATTCCATGTGCCTATGGCTTAGGGGGGTAGTGACTACATCTGACACCAAATCAGTCAAGTTTTGATTCTGACCAGAAGCAAGTGGATCTGTCTAGCCACACTGATTAGCTGTGATACAGCGAAACAGGCTTGTATGTGGATGACATATATATATATATATATATATATGTGTTCTTCACTACTCGACGACATAATTATTGCAAAAAGCTATATAAGACAGTTAAGAAGTAAATAAATAGCAAGAGATTTCTTAACTGTTAGTGAAGAGAATGAACTGAGCCAAAACTGCCTCACTTTTATCTCTCTCCATGAGTGTGACAGGAAGGAAAAATATACAACAGCCTTCATTACAATTGGGAGGATACCCTAGTCTTTTTAACAGGAGTCAAAGTTTATCCCTTGTTTCCATTCAGGATTGGGTTGCTAGTTCTTTCTAAACTACTTCAACTCTCTTTTACTGTCCCTGCTCGAAATCTGCAATTTTATTAACTATTTTTTTTTTTCTTCAATACAAGGAGATAGGTTTGCCTATAGTCAGGTTCACAGCCATCATCAATCTTGAACTGGAGTAAATGGTTCCCCCACCCCATGATTTTCCTATTTAGGATTGAAAATCTCATTTTCTTTCACTCTCAGTAGCCCCTTGTATCTTAGTGGCATTGTCACCTTGCTTGGGGTGAATTGATAAAAGAAAAAATTTGAAAAAAGCAAAGAGAGAGAGAGAGAGGTAGATAAAAAATTCAAGTGGACTTAGCATAATGAGAAAAAATTATTTATAAAATAGATGTCTTGCTGAAAATGTTTATTACAGGCATTTTAGAGATAACAGAACTGACAACTTTTGTTTGTAGGGCTGGTATATGGTTAGTTCTTTTAAAAATCCAAATTTCAATTATAAGCTCTCTGCCATTTTAAAAAGACTGGCACATGTTTTGCACAAAGGTACATTCCAAAACTAAATAGACAAGAAAATTTTGTTGGATACAAAGAAAAGGGTACTGAACTGTTATGAGATATGTGTCCTCCTGTATGACAGTGAATGCTGGACAATCTTCTCAAAAATGAAGAGACTCAAGACAATAGAAATGAGGTTCTACAGAAGGATACTGAGGATATTGGCCAAAAATGTGAGCAACAACAAGATTTTGGAGAGAATTTAAACAAAAAGGAAACTTATGCTTATCATGTAGAGGCTGTTAAAATTTTTGGGACATGTAATGAGAAAAGAGGGTTTAGAGAATCTGATACTCACTGGGCAGACAGAGAGAAAGAGGAAAGCAGGACATGACATACTTAATGAGCTTGAACAAATGGATGACAGAAGTGAGTTTGGAGAAAGATAAAACTTATTAAGAGATATAAGGGACAGGAAGATGTGGAGGACCATGATTGCTTACATTCTGAAGGGACACAGCACATAAAAGATTTGTAAATGAGAGTAGCAAAACAAAAAACTAAGAGCATAAATTCTTGTAATATTTTACATTCCAAGTGGGGCTGCAGAATATTCTGGACGACAATATGCCTTTTGTCACAAAAAATTACACAAAATTAAAAAGGTCAAGATGCTTTCACTTAATCTTTGAGCGGAGAAGGCAGACAGAAGAAACAGATGACTCATATGAAGAAAATATGGCTTAATGTGGATAAAATGCTCACTATTTAAAAAGTTTATTTTTATCTAGCATAGTCATCCACAACCAGGGAAGCCTTTTTTCCCCCCCACAAGTTTTTATATATGAATTCTTTCTTTTTTTTTTTTTTTTTTTTTTAAAGGAGTTCCAATTTAGTATTAGAAAAAAAATTCAAATGGTTTATATTAGGTGATGCATAAATTTGGCAAAAAGAAAAATAGACCTTTTGTTATTTGAAAATTTTTATGCTGAATCCTGTCTGAAAATATTTCTATTCGAACTAGTGTCCTCATTTCTTATCACATTTCAGCCATTGTACTCTCCAGCCTTCTTCAGGTTTGGCTAAATTCGTTTTACGGCACATCGACCTCAATGGGTTATTTAATGCTAACAAGATTTTTAAAATAGATTAGTATGAATAGCTTTGTAAGAAATCAGTTTGTAGATCAGGTTTCATTGACGAGGGTTTGGTAGAAAGTCAAATTACTAATATATTTATTTTTTCTTCAAAAATGTATTGCTTGAATTTTCACTGTAAAAAAAATAAATTTTTATACTTTCATAATACTTTGACCCCAGTTTACAGATCAACTATTTGTTCATAGCTGGGATCCTAACAGGTGCTACCACTCCGGGTCAGGGTGGACCTGGGAACAACAGCAATTAAGAGGTGAATCCATGCTCTTCAAAACTTCCCAATTAGAGGCCTTGCTGCCGGATGCAGTATATCGTCACACAACCTTCAGGTGTACATTAATCTCGCTAATCTACAGCAAAATTCTGAACTGAAGCTCTTCATTCTACTCTCTTCTACAGGGTTTGACTATGCTCATTATTCCACTTAGGTCTACAGATATTATAGATTTTTATTTTTTAGCATGGCTCAGTTATTGCTTACCCATTTGCCATAAGCAATACTAAGAAAATAGGAACTAAACAACCACCTCTGTTTTGATTATTAATTATTTATCTCTGCTTTACTGAATTTCAAAATTAAATTCATTACCTTTTAATATTAAAACTTTCTGATAATTGCCACCATTTTTGAAGACATGGATACACTAGTTATTAAATCTAAATTACAAAGGGGAGGTTACTATAGAGGCATTTTAGTAAAAACTTTTAATAATTATATAAATTTGTAGTCAGTTTAGTCATGCTTGAACTGTCAAAAATTACTGCCACAAGAAAGAAAAATAAATCACAAGTCCAAACTCAAATATCAGGGGAGAAAGAAATCTCAATTTGCAAGTCCAGTGTCAGCAATCGAATCGCCCCAATTCAAGAATGACTGCTTCATCGACAGAAAAATTTTTTAATTGTCGACAGCTGGGAGAGAACATACAATATTAGCATATCCAAGATATGGCAACTCCTGCGATTGACTTGTTTCTATTTTGGATATTCCGTCTTTGGCATATCATGCAGAACAAGTGCCCCTTTTCTCATTAAGTAACTTTCTTTTTCACCATATTTTCCATCGTTAAATACACACGACATGCTGTCGCTTGGTTTGACAATGTAATTGGTCATTTCATTTGCTACAAAATTGAATTTACTTTTATCTGCAAATGAAATAGAATTTTGCTCATTGGCATCAATCTTGTGCCAGCCTAGCAAGACTAACTACAAAGTGAGTATAGATTTACACAAACTAATCAGGCCAAAAATGGAGAACAGATGTCAAGTTCTTCATCTTCCAGTTTTTATAAAGTTCAATAGCATTTACACGGCCTTGTGGGTAATAATTTATTTTGCAAGCTTCTCACTAATTCCATGAAAAATATCAGATGTGCCACATTACTTAGTTCCAGCAGCTCTTATCTTCAGAGCTCAGAAAGTGAAGCAATGCTGGGCCTGGTCAGTACCTAGATGCGCAGGTGGTGTAATGGACAAAGGCTCAAAATTATTAATTGGAGAACGAGTTCACTTCCTGTTGAATTTGTTATATTGACTTACATGCAAACACCTGTGGGAAAGATAAGAATCCATCTCTTCTCTCCCCAGCTATAGGTTAATTAGTAAAATTTGTATCACTAAACCATCATTATTTTCCCCACCCCACAAAATAAACAATCAAAATAAAGTTGCATACAAAATATTTACATTTTAGCATTAAATAAAAGGTTGATACTTAATTTGTTTGAACATTATTTTTAATTGATACTCGTATTTGATTAGATATTCTGTTTTTAATTAAACAGTAAATTTATATATACAACTCAACTGCCTGAATATTTATGAGAAATTTTGTTAGAAAAATATGTCAATATTTACATTATTTGGACTATTGTCCTAATTTTTGTTGCTATGTTTGTTATATATCGACAAACAACAAACACGCATATATATAAAAATATATCAAGTGATATCTTTATTAATGACGATGAACCGTGTAGCCTAGGGAACAGAGAGTGAGAGAGCGCGCCTCTAAGGGGTTGACGGGGGGGGGGGGGTCGTATCTGTTGCTCCTCTGGTCTGGTCTGGCTCTCTCGTCTGCCTGAAATCCGTGCACCGAGGTCTTTTTTATAATCTCCAAACCGGTACTTCCGGATTTTGCCTCGCCCACGCACGCCCACGTAATTCTCAGAGACACCTGTTCTGTTTGCCTCTTGTAGCCATTTCCGCTACTGCCGGAAATAAGGTCAAACAAACATCCGTTCCTTTCAACGACCGGAAACGCCCCCGCTTGCTCAGCTTCCTCGGGTGGGGCGGGATTGTTATATTACATTTGTACAACATTTTGGCCATTGTGCACTCCGGCCATCTTCAGATGCTACAAATTTCGAACCAAACCCTTTATTACAATCACTGGGGCAATTTCATTCTCATCCCTTGCATAGTAATGCCTCGATTGGAAGTCATGAGTTATCTCTCTCTAACACTGCAAGTTACTTGTTCACCACTGCTGTAGCCTGGTATTGAACTCACAACTCTTTGCATCAAGTCACAGGAACTAACCAATGTCTATATACACTGGGCCATGTGTCCTTAAGGATATACCCCAGTGATTGTAATAAAAGGTTTGCTTTGAAATTCCTAGCACCTGAAGAAGGCCGGAGCATACAACGGCCAAAACGTACAAATGGCAACAAAAATGAGGACAATAGTCTGAATAATGTAAATACTACCTCCTCTCAAAAGTATAGATGGAAAATATGTCATTCAGCAGGATTTGAACCTGCAACTAACAACATTGGAGAATCTATCAATTGATCTGATGTATATTTACTTGATCACAAATGATTTCACCATAGACAAAGCTGAATTGAACCTTATAAACATAATTTTCTGATTTCTTGCAAATAATCATCTGCTTTGAAAGTGCATCATAATGTAAACAAATGGAAACAGACAATGTTATGGAAAGTTCTGGAGATTAACGAAATGGAATTATAAAACTGACATATTTATCTGCTTATTTAAAAATTATTTCATAAATATTTATTAAAATATTTAAAAATTTAATAAATATTTATTATTCAATAAAGAGGTTGATATGCCACTACACAAAGACAACCAACAACCTATTGAAATTGACTCCCAAGAGGTTGCTTCCCCAACCACAACAATCTTAACCTGTTCAAGTCAAGGCTTAACTTATCTTTCACATATCCTCACAAATTGTACTTCTACCCTCTTACTTTAACCACTCACAGATCAAACCCCATCAGTAACCTTCTACCTTAAGTGGCTCCTGTGCCTCATATAGGGAGAACATTAGCAAAAAAAGAAAAAAGTATCAAAGTATACAGAACCCCCAGTCATTGATTTAGATGGCAAAAAAAAAAAAAAAAATTAATTGCTAAAATTAATTTAGGTGCCATAATGATAAATAAAAATGTGTTTAACTGTGGAGTAAAATTATTCGAAAGAGGTTTTATGAAGAAATATTTTGTTTGCATATTCACTAAGTATAAATGTTTATATTTGCTAGTGCCACAGACAACTATTCCCCTCCCCATCATTAGTATTAAAAGAAGGAAATACTTTAGTGTGTCGCCCTCAAATATGTAACTATGGCAATTACAGCACTTAGTACCAGGCACGTGCAATTCAACAAATCGGCAGCACTACTCAGGGTGGAGAAGGATTGTAGGTTTAAAAAAGAAATAAATATTTTTATGGATCACCAACAAAATGTTACTAAATCTACTAGACGATTTTTAAAATAATAAATGACTCTTTCATATCTACCATATGTATCAAGCTCAACAAAAGAAAAAGTCAGATTATTAAAACTTAAAGGTTGGATAGTGCTTAGAGTTTAGTTTTTTTACCTCAGAAAATAAAAAAAAATAAAAAGAACATGAAATGAACTCACTGCAACTATGCCAGCCAAAGATGAAAAAAGGTCAGTATATACTTCAACAAATACTTAATCACCAATAATTTTTGTTGTACATCTCCAGTCATTTTGTTTAAAACACAAAAACAAACAAGACGAGATGAGACCCAAACCAGACGAGACAAAAGAAAAACAAACAAACAAGACAAAAAAAAACAAACACGACGAGACAAAAAAAAACAAACAAGACGAGACAAAAAAAACAAACACGACGAGACAAAAAAAACAAACAAGACGAGACAAAAAAAAAAACAAACAAGACAAGACAAAAAAAAAACAAACAAACAAGACGAGACAAAAAAAAAAAACAAACAAACAAGACGAGACAAAAAAAAAAAAAACAAACAAACAAGACGAGACAAAAAAACAAAAACAAAGATGAGACAAAAAACAAAAGAAAAATAAAACAAGATAATAGCCAAGTTTATTAAATTGGTTCATGAACTCGGTGAGTTCAATCCCTAAACCAGTAGCATTGTATTTGGATTCAGCAAACAATAACCAAGCAGAACGTACTAAAAATTAAAACCAGACCAGAAATCCCAAGTCATGAGTGGTGGAATGAAAACAGTGTCCCTAGGCGGATTAAATAAAGGGGTCATTTTAGAATTCTCATTAGATTATTTGGATCGATATATGCCTGATAATAGCTGGAGAGCACAATAGACTAAACGTCATGAAGGATAACAACAAAGATGAGCACAACAGTTCAAATGTAAATAGTGTAAATAAAAATAAAAAGGACAATCACATACACAAGTGCATAGTTTTTAATTGTACAATTTTAGTGGTCAGTCACATACTCAGTATCAGTGGAAGCCATAGACAAGAACCACTTCTATATTATAATAAAAATTTGTGTATTCATTTGTGTATGAGTGTGTATATGTCCCTCCTGTCACACTTATAGAGAGACAATAGCGAGGCAGCGTCGACTCAGTTCATTCTCTTTACGACTAGTTATTAAACTTTACTACCAGTTATGAAAGCTCTTGCCACATGTTTGCTTTTTAACAGTGCGTTATCATTTTATTCTTTTGTAATAATTGTATCATTGAGTAGTAAAGAAATATATAAATTAATGGCTTGAACATTATCTTTAATTGATACTCGTATTTGAGTAAATATTCTGTTTTTAATCAAACAGCCTACATATATATATATATATATATATATATATATATATATATATATATATATATATTCTATTGGCCTGATTATTTATAATTTGAAATTGTGTTACTAAAATGTGTCACTTGGCAGGATTCAAACTTGCAACATATCTTGTTAGGGGTCACAGTACGAATCCTGCCAAGTGACACACATTTTCGTAACAAAATTTATCATAAATAATCAGGTTGGTAGAAATAAATGTATAAATACTGTTCAAACAAATAAATTAAATATATTGGTTGTTAAAACCATTTCATTAATCTTCAGGATTTTATATATATATATATATATATATATATATATATATATATATACACACACACACTACTATAATAAAAACCATTATATATGTGTGTGTGTGTGTGTTTTCTCTCCTGTCATGCTTAGGGCAATAACCTATGAGGAAACAGTGTTAATAATCCTCTCCAAATATTTTCCAATCATTTTTCACACCAGGAGTAAACTCATAAAGAATGAAACAAGTTAGTATTAAGCAATACAAAAGACCCCTTAAACATGAATTGAAGAATTTGTGTTTTCACAGCTCAACCCTTTGCAGGTTATTTAAAGCCACAAAAAATATTTTTCAGATTGTCAAATTTAATGATACAAATATTACTAATTAACCCATAGGTAAAAGAGTCAAGTTCTAATTTCTGTTGTGTTCATTACATTCACTTCAACAGAAATACTGACTCTTCTCTCCCCCCCCCGGCCATGAGTTAATTAGTAAGACTTGTATCACTAAATCATTACTATGAGGGTCATTCAATAAATAAGGTGAATTTTTCAGTATAAGGACTTCTAATACAGATAGAAGCTTACTTTTTTTTTTCCTTTACTTCTTTTTCAAAAGGATTTAATTTTTTTTGCAGATTGAAAAAAAACTTTTAGAGTTTTTGAGATTAACAAAGATGGCCAACCAAGAAGCATGCTTCAGGATTGAACAAAAGTCAATTATCAAGATTTTGGTTGCTGAAGGGTACAAACCAATTAAAATTTATAGGAGAATGTCAACTGTATATGATGCCACATGTTTCAGCCAAAATAATGTCTACAAATGGGTTAAATTGTTTAAAGGGGACGAAGAAGTGTTAAGGATGAAGACAGGCCTGGGAGGCCTACAGAAATGAGGTCTCCTGAGGTGATTGAATCAGTCAATGACCTCATTCAGTCCGACAGAAGGGTGACAGTGGATGACATTGCAAAGACTTGCGCACACAAACTTGTCCATGATGACATCATCATGACACAGCAGCCCAAATAGTGCAGACCATCAACAAGCTGGGCTGGAAACTGCTCCCTCATCCCCCTTACAACCCAGACCTTACCCCTTCAGATTTTCACCTGTTTGGTTTCTTGAAAGCGTTCATGAGAGGTACAAAGTTTGAAAGTGACGATGAAGTCAAAAGTGCTGTGAGCAATTGACCGAGACATCAGTCCAAAGATTTTTACACTGAGGGAATACGGAAGCTTGTGCACAGATGGGAAAAGTGTGTGACACTGCTGGGAGACTACAATGAAAAATTTTTAAAAAAGTAAGCTTCTGTCTGTATTAGAAGTCCTTATACCAAAAATTTCACCGTATTTATTGAATCTAAAATAAAAAATAAAAAAAATAAAATAAGAATCTCATACAAATAGATTTTGCCATTAGTGATTGATGTGCCATGAAAAAAAAAAAAAGAGAACCAAACCAAACAATTTCATTTTCACTATTTTCTTTGAGGAAGATGAACATTATTCGTCATTTCTGATTCTTGATCAGTGAATTTAAGCAACATTACATTTGATCAGTACCTCGATGGATAAACACTTGCTGCAAGCTTGGAATGACACAGAATTGTTTATCAGCAAGCAGAGTTCCAATTCCAGTTGGGTTCGTTATATTCATTTGTGTGCAAATACCCTTGAAAAAGGTAAGAGTACCCCACTTCTCTACCCAGCTATGGGCTAAAATTCTGATTATCTAAAAGTATTTTCTGACTTTATATAACCTGCAAAAGATTGATAAGTCGTTAAAAAAAAAAAAAAAAAAAAAAAAAAAAAAAAAAAAAAAAAAAAAACAAAGCAACCAATCAAGAAAAGGAGTCATGGCTTTCTCAAGGTTATTTGTGCGAAAGTGAATGTAACAAATGTGACTAGAATTTTTGTTACAAGTTTCTAACTATTCACTACTCATGCATTCCATGATTTTGTCTGTCCATATTTATTGACGCGACATTATTAATTGTCAATGAGAATTATTCCTTGTTGTCTTTTGATGAGATACGACTCGATTCGCATACTATTCTGTTTTCTCAATTAAGAGACTATATTTGACAAGAATATCGCAGCTCTGTTTTTTTTTTTCAAAGTTGTCTTTGGAGATCAAAACTGATATTTCACGCCCTATTTATACCCAAGTCAGTCTTACTGTTCGGAAAATCCTATCTTTAGAAAAAAATCACAGTTTACAAAAAAGAAAAAAAACACCCTATTGTTTGCATTCAAAATTAATTAAAAAAAAAAAAAAAAATTTCTCGTATTAATGCTTGCTTTAATTACCAACTCGTGACAATGTCTTTCTTCATGATTGTATGTAACTTAGGAACTGAACGTTAAAATTTGGTGGCCTAGTCTATCTCTAAACTGTTTACTCTTGGAAAATATGGCAGTATTTTATCAGTGCCAAAAATAAAATAAATAAAAAAAAATACAGTTAATAATAATAAAGTAATTTGCTTGTGCCTTTTAAATGTGTACACAAGCACGCAATTAGTGAAATAAGACTTTGGGATGGTACATTACCAATCCCAATCAACCTGGACAACCTCTGCCCTGGGCTGAGAAATAAAATTTTAATTTTTAATATGAATATTTTTAAGTCAATGATTGAAGTAAAATATACAAATGTACACACACACTTTGAATTACATTGAAATTGAAAAATTATATTGAAAAAAAAAAAAAAAAAAAAAAAAAAAAAATCACAATTTACAAAAGAACCTCTATTGTTTACTTTCAAAATTAGTCATAAAAAAACATTTCTCGTATTAATGCTTGCTTTAATTACCAACTCCTAACAATGTCTTTCTTCAGGATTGTTTGTATGTAATTTAGGAACGAAACGCTAAAATTTGGTGGTCTAGTCTATCTCGAAAACTTTTTATTCTTGGAAAATATGGCAGTATTTTATCAGTGCCACAAATAGAATAAAAATTACAATTAATTATCCTCTCTCTTATAAAGACAGGTATGAGGGAATGTGTGTGTATATATATATATATATATATTATTTCCTTCTGTCACACTTACAGTGAGGTGACATCAGCTCAGTTCATTCTTTTCACTAAAATTTATGAAAGGTCTTGTCACATGTTTGATCTACCTTATTTTATATTTTTGCAGTAAATATGTCATCGGGTTGTGAAGAATGTGTGTACACATATATCTCCTCCCTATTATAATTGTTGTGAAGTAATTTTTTGCACTGAAGGTCATAATCATGCTATGTCGGTTGCTCATCAACTACACACACCTAAAATGTTAGGAACTTGGTAATCTTGCACTGAAAAATGACTCCTTAGTATTCAGCTAACTGCCGACTAATATCAACTGCCTAGTAGTTCTACTGACTCCAACAGAACTCTAAACAAACTCCTAAGAACTTCAAGAACTTTTCTCATTAATTTCCTGTTAACTCTTATTAATATAGAAGGAAGATTCCATTATCTGAGGAATAGGTGTGTTTCTCCATAACAATAATAAAGGTTATATATATATATATATATATATATATATATATGTGTGTATGTGTGTGTGTTTTCTTGTCTCAATCGGGAGGGGGATTATTTTGTTTTTTTTTCTTATGTCATAACGTAAGACTTTCAATAGTAGGTGCATTGATATATATGTTGTAGTCATTTTAAATAGCATATCAATATAAATATTTTTCTCTCATTTTTTATGGCATGGACCTGACACCTAATGAAATAATTTGCTGGTGCCATTTAAATGCATACACAAGCACACAATTAGATACAGTGAGATAAGATGTTGGAATGGTACTTTACCAAACCTAATCAATAAAATGTTAAAAAAAAAAAAAAAAAAAAAAAATTATCGGACCTTATGACAATAAAAAATAAAATTATTTTTAGTAATTTTTAATTTTGTAGAAATATTTTTTAAGTCAGTCATTGAAGTAAAATATACAGGTGCACTCACAAAAAACATGCATATGCACACAACTTGAATTATATCGCAAGGGATAATTTCCCTTCCGTCTGGCAATAACTCCTGCATAACAGAAAAAGAGCATAAGCCAATATTGTGCAGTCCTTTGAATTAGTTATTATGACTCCTTTTGTAATCAAGATGGTATTCGAGTTAAGTTAGAAAATGATTTTGTAGCAATGAACTCTGTTAGAAGCATTTTTACTGGAATGACCTCGCTTCAAACCCTGGCTATTAAAACAATATTTTGTTATGTAGCTATGATACAAAGTTCAGAAATAAAGTACCCCATCTTGGCTTTGTAAGGTCATATTATAAGACAAGGTTATATAGCCTCTTTTTCTTTCTTATCTATTTACCTGTCCATTACTAGGGTTGCTAATGCTTTTAAAAGCAAAATCAACCATACAGATACTGTTATTTCTTTGTACAGAAACATTTGGCATTTATTGACTGAATAGCTAGTGGTTGAAATTGATAGAATCTATTGCAGAAAACGATTTTCAGGAAAACAGGTTTCTCGAGTCCAGTAGCTGTTATTACCCTTTCTAGTATTGAAGACTACTTAAAAGTATTTTCTCCATAACACACACATTAATAGAGATTATAAAAACACCACATTTGCTCGGTAACACTATTGAATAACCTTAACCAGTACAAGAAACCATTTTCAAGAACAATAGCCTCATTCAAAATGATCTTGAAGTGAATCTAACCAATGATTTTGTAGCATTGAAGAAATATTTTCCCTACTGGAATGGTCTCACTTCAGACCCCAACCACTGTAGCAATTACAACAATATTTTGTTATCTAGCTATGATACAAAGTTCAGGAAATAAGCCCCACCTTGGCTGCATAAGGCCATATTATTAGGCATGAAATATTTGCTTTGTCAAGCCCAGAGGTAGAGAACGGGGGACAGGTATCTGAGGAGTGTGTTCAGTTTGGTATCATAACAAGATGTAAAGAGTTTTATAGGTCGAGATACTCATTAGGTTTATGCTTAGTAACTTAGTATACCTACATTTGTGTAATTAACTAGTTGAAGTACCTGACTACACCAGATAAAATGTCAAAACATGGATTGTAGGGGGATTACCATGATAAAGAACTTGTAAGACAAGTTATTCACAACTTCTTGGAACACACAGAAAATAAATGACAACACCCTGAAAATAAACTTTAATTTGACTGAGCTTAGATATACAGGGAAATATAACCAGATTGGAGTAATGGTAATAATGGCTGCTTCTTTATAAAGAAACATTTGGTATTCATTGAGCAAGCAGCCAGTGATACTCAATTTACACTTTTTTCACTTCTTGCAAATCAAATTGGGATCAAAAGAGTAGTAACTGTTCTCATCCCTAATAGTAATAATAACCATTTATTTGTAAGAAAGCATTTGGGATTCAATAACCACACACTCAGTGCTATGCAAGTTATGTTTTTCTTCACTCCGTTACCATGGGATCAAAGTGTAGTATCTATTAATATCTAATAAAATTAGCCATTTCCTTGTAAGGAATTTTTTTTTATTTTATAATTTCACACCAAGCAAAGCAGAACTGCCACTGGTGCACATGAAGTTCCGAGAAGACGGCAAGAGACGGAAGACGGCAAGAACCGGACAGACGGAAGACGGCAAGAACCGGACAGACGGAAGACGGCTAAACCAGAGGAGATTCTATTAAACACCAAGCAACTCACTCTCTAGGGTTTCTTCTCTATCACTTTTCTTTATCTTATTACTCGACTCTGCTTGAAACACAATGACTGGGTCCACTGACTCACTAAAAATTCGTCCAATGAAATTTGCTTTTGTATCCATCTTGAATAATATTAGTCATTTTCTTGTAAAGAAATATTCCACATTCATTGGAAAGTATCCAATGCTTTATTTAGTTGAAATTGATAAAATCAATTTATATTTGTCTATACTTCTAAAATGAGGCATTATAATTTACATTTTTCAGATTGTTGTCCTCATCTTTATTGCCATATTCACAACATTTCAGCCACTGTACACTCCGACCTTCAAGTGATTAGGGTTTGGAACTAAACCCATTATTTCGATCACTGTAGTAAATTGTTCTTGATCCACAAGTCATGTTACTTCCGGATGTTTTAGTTATCTCCCTTTAGCTAAACTAAATTTTTGTTCACCACTGCTGTCCCCAAGGACAGATGGCCCAGTGGATAAAAGTGTTAGTTAGATCCAGTGACTTGACCCAAAGAGTTGTGAGTGTGAGTTTAGTACCTGGCTACAACAATGCATACATGAACTCACTCAGTGGAAACAGGGCAGGGCAAGCAAAAACTGAGCAGTACTAAATAAAAATGAGACAAAATATCCAAGATAACTTCGCAACCCAAAAATTTATATGAAAAGGAAAAGAAAAAAACTAAAAATACCATCCTTGGATAAATGCAGAAAAACTTGCTCTCCTCAAAAATGTGTGTGTATGAAAGAAAGAACATGAGAGAGAGAGAGAGAGAGAAAAAAAAAAAGAAAACCACATTGTTCAAATACTTTTTTTGGTTAAATCCCATTTTAGATTTTATTTTATTTATAAAAATGCAGACACTCAACCTACCCAGCTGAGGTGGGGTAAACCCACTTTAGCTATAAGGGCCTTCAAAAATCAATATTGAGAAGGAACCTTAATAAATCATTAAAAGGTCATCTGGTACAAGGCTACACGTTTCAGAGAGGCATCTTGTCTTATCTTTCTTAACCACTATAGTATAAAGTAAAAAAAAAAAATTTCCACCATTTTCTCTTGCAATTTTTTATAATCACTTTCAATGTTTCCTGTTTTCTTACCATTAATTCCTAGCTATCTTACCACCACCATCTTTTCCCCTTCACTCCTCTTACTGCTACCCATCTCTCCCCTCATCCAACTCCCCTAGTCTTGTCAGCCTATAGAATAAATTCCAAGTTCCTTGATTCAGGACCCAAGAAATTTTAAGGCAAATGACAGTTTCTCTTTTTTGCTGCACCTCCCCTACTGAGAACAGCAAATTAAAGAGTTTCAGTCCACACCTTTCAGTTAAAAGACAGAAAATATTCCACAAATAGCCTACCCAACCCAGATTGACTGTTCTACTGATTGTTAATTACAGAGTTGTTTTTGTTTTTCAGTCCCCACACCCAGTTCTATTTCCTCCAGGTTCATCACTGTAATTCACTTGTGATGAGTCCTGTTAGAGATTTTTTTACCCCACCTCACCCACCCAGAAGTTAGTTTCAAATAAAAACCATTATTAAAATGAAAGCATCTTTGCCTGCAGTAAAAGCTCAGTGGTTGAAATATTGCTGTGTAAATCCAGTGATTAATTGGATCAATTCATTTTTGAGAGAATTGTAATGGCAAAAAGTGTATAGTGGGTCCTTGATTCATAAATTTAATTTGTCTCTGAAGTTCATTTGTGTTCTAAAAATGTTGTTTGTAAATCGAAACTATTCTCCCCGCCAAAGAAATCAATCTAAAATGGATGTTCCCTTTTCAGGCCCCTGATGAATGCTTACTTCAAACAACCGGTTCATAGCAATTGTGAGATAGATCCCTGGACTGGGAAGTGTGTACTTGAATTGGGTGGAAATTTGGTAGGCAACAACTAAATAAAAACAAGGAAAGATCTTCCCAGACACGGGCAGGAGAACAAGAACAATTTAACCCTCTATCTTAATTTTGACGAATATTACCCAGGTCGAGGTGTAACTGAAGAAAGCAAAATGGCCAAAACTTTGAAAACAATCAAAATGAGGATAATAGTCTGCTTTAAATAAATAGGGAAAAACAAAAAAATTGACAAAAAAAATTACTGAGGAAACCAAAACATATATGAAGTGAAAGCTTTCATAAGTACAAAGTTTGTGTATTAAAGTTTTATAAATAAACCATAATAAAAGCAAAAGATCTTAAATAAAAGTAACCAGTCAGTCATAACCGACTGACTGGTGACCGATTGGATGATGCTTGACATTACACCTTTCCCACAACAGTTCCATCCAATCTCATTTAAACACATTCGAGATCTTCCATCTGTGAAATCCTCGTTGATAACACATACATAATAGCATCATCCACATGCAAAACATTAAAAATAATGGAGGAATTACTAATAAAAAAAAAAAAGAGATCCTCCACTTGATAACATCAATTATGAACATGGTAATAATGTACTTACCATGTTCAGAACTTAACATACACAAGATTCTATATGCATTACACATGGTAATTTACAAGTAATACAAAATTAATTCTTGAAAATGGTTAAATATATAGACAAAAGCACATGAAACTACAAAACATTTGGACAATTCTCATATTATTTGAGCTCCAAATACAAAAATTATACTAACACCTGAAAAATTATATAAAAAAAAACTTTATGATAATACCTTGTCTCATTTTTAATGAAACCTATGTGCGTTGTGCTGCAGTGGAAATCAAGGAGCCGAGTTCAAATTCCAGTTGAATTCCTTTGCATACACTTACACCCAAATACCTTTGAAAAAGGTATTAATCCATCTCTTCCCTCCAATTATGGGTTAAATAACAGGACAAATTAGGTTCTATTGTCTTGGCTGGCAACCAGTCTACCGCAAAAAGTAATGGCAACCTACTGCGAGATAATCTTCTGCCCAGTCAGTCATGTCTCATTTAAGACATGATCACCCAAGCGTGTATCATGTATGGCACTTGACTGATATATATATTTGAGAGCACATGGATGCATGAACACAGTCAACTTGATATTCCAAAATTCAAATGCAATGCCAATTGCTATCCTGTCTTCTTAATCACTGTTCTTTCTTCTATCATTCTTTCTCTTTAATATTTTCTTTTTCTATTATTCTCTTAGTAACCTTTGTGTCTTAATGACTTAAAAAAGCTCTAAAAATAACTGCAAATTTATTGTTGATAGCAAAAAATGACCCCAAAAACCTTGCAACTGTAAAGATCCTAAAATCTGCATCATGGCTGTGCTATCACAATCATGGCGATTGGGGTGGAGAGAATCTTGTAGAACCCAGGAAGAGCTTTCACACAGAACCCCGTTTCTGTAAATTAATGTTTCCTGCAGGACGTAATTGAGGTAGACGAGCCAATTATTAACGTGAATAATCAATTACAAAACAATACGTGGAAATGTCACCGCTGGGGCCTTTCTTACTATTTTCCTAAATAGGAAGCAATATTTTAATCACTTCTGGTTTACAGCGCCTTGACAAAAAGAGTGGAACATGCACCTCAGACAGCAGGAAATTAATGATTACATGCAAGGATATCACGACTTTTTGGTTGACAATGGAAGTGATTAGGCAGAGAATGACTTGGAAAAAAGAAAATTTTTAAAAATTACCCAACTGCATCTGTAAAATAAAATATTAGTTTTATCAAAACCCGTTTGCCCATAAACATCTTGGGTGTCCTTTAAATGCAGTTTATGATACAAAATGAAGTAACAATATTATCAATTTTACTATTAATTACACATATTTTAATTTATATTTGCAATAAAGGTTATTGCAATAATTATTATTACTTATATTATACAATTGAGACAAGTTCCATCTTTTATTGAACCCAACTTGGAAAAAAAAAAAAAAAAAACTTGCCCCACACCCACCATTCTTGTCTAATTCCGATATTAGCTTATTTTAAACATAGCTGTCATTTGCTTTTTTTTTCAATTGCTACTTATTTCTTGGTATATGCGTGTCTCATGAAATGTCATCAATCATGAGAAACTGACTAAGACGGCAAAGGAGTAAGAATAATGTAGTTGTTGGTGTGAATGAATGTGATTCAGTACAGGCTGACATATCCTGATGACAATCATCTCGACTGACAATCAAGCATCAAGGGACCGAACGCCATCAGTTTCACATCATCTACTCCTTACTTATGGCTTCGGACAGATAGCTCTCTTATTATAGTAAGGATTATGTCCTTAGGAAAGAAGAATCTGCAATGTCATCAGCCCTGATCTGAGATTTTGGCTTCAATCGCTTTCTTACCAGTTCTTTTCAACTCTAAATTTTATTTTTATTAATAAATGCAGCTCCTTTAAAGATTAATAATGATATCTGTTACTTGTTTTTAGATTTGGAGACATGGTATAGTAATGAATAGCCATTAGGATTGATGAATCAAAGAGATGAGTTTGAATTCCAGTCAAGTTCTTTTATGTGCCATGTCCTTTCAGGATGTAGGCGATCATGGCTTTCCACATCTTCTTTCTGACTGCTCTTAGCACGCTTTCTCCTGTTACACCATGCAAGCCTCGTTCCGTCATCCAACCTGATCAAGTCCTTTAAATATGTTATCCGCTGCTTTCCCCTGTCTCTTTTTCCCTCTATCTGGCCTGTTAGTAACATGTTCTCTAAGCCCTCCTTCCTCATTGCATGTTCCAGAAACTTTAGTTGTTTCTTCCTGATGCTCAGTATTAATTTCCTTTTCATCACCATCCTTTCCAAAACCTCAGCATTGCTCACATACTCAGTCCATTATATCCGCAGTATCCTTCTGTAGAACCACATTTCAGCTGCTTCAAGTTTTTCCTTCATCTTCGAAAATATTGTCCAACATTCACTGCCATAATGAAGAACCGACATCACATAGCAATCCAGTACTCTCCTCTTTGTTTCTAGTGAAAATTGTCCTGTTTCTTAATACTTTTTTCAAATTCTGGAATGCTTCTTTCGCCATGCCAGTTCGCCTTCGGATCTCAGTGTCGCACTTTCCGTCTTCTGTTAGAACACTTCCTAGGTATTTAAATTTCTGTATCTGCATGATTTTAGAGTCCCTCACCTGTAATTGGCATTTTGGGCTGCCCTTTTTGCTGATGACCATGTATTCGGTTTTCTTGCAGTTTATTTGTAGTCCTTTCTTGTTACTCTCTTCAGCTACCTTCTGTAGAAGGTCTTGTAGTTTTCTTTCTGTATCTGCTATTAGCACTGTATCATCTGCATACCTTATATTGTTTAAATTGTGGCCTCCGATGACGAATCCTGGCATAACTTCTAGGGTTCTCAGAATAGTCTTGCTGTATAAAATGAATAGATCCGGTGATAAGACGCATCCTTGTCTTATGCCCCTTTCAATATATGTATAATTGCTTAATTCATTACCTGTTGAGAAAGGATGAATCCATCTCTTCTCTCCCCAGCTATGGGTAAAATAGACTGGGCCCCATAGCGTTTGTTAACAACTAGTCTAGGGGAAGGATAACTGAATTCAAACCTAACTGGAAAGGGCTCAGCTCCCTCAGGCTGTGTTGCTCATGATACACCAGTGCTGTTAAAACTGCAGTAGATGTGGTACTCCTACAATAATATAGCAGCCGTATGCATGGAGACTCGACGGGATACAGTTGCATTAGATGCAGTGTGCCTAGCAGTGCTATGACTGCATTAGATGTGGTGCTCCTACGGTGATATGGCAGCCGTAGGCATGGAGCCTCGACGAGATACAGTTGCATTAGACGCAGTGTGCCTTAATGGTAGCAAGGCATCCAAAAACTGAGCAATCTAGATTAAATAAAGGGTTCAGTTCAAAATACCCTGAAGATTACTTGGATTATCAAGCAGCTAATAAAGGACAGAGGGTGCAAAAGACAAAATATTGAGGTAATAACAAAGATGAGGATAATAGTCTGAATGTATATAATGATAAACAGTATATCATTCACAATAAGCAACAAATATCTCATATCAGCCAAAATTTGGTCACCCAAACATCAGTAAATTTGACTGGAATTCAAACTCAGCTCTCTGATTATTCATTCCAAGTCAATATCCATTACACTCAGTATTTGTTAATGAACATTAGGTTTATAAGTCCCAGAAATTCAGTTGTTCTTAAGCACACATGGCCCAGTGGATATCATCATCATTTATCTATCACACCCAGTGGTGCATAGGGCAGCAACTTTTTGTTGCTGTTTCTGTAACAAACTTTTTTACAGGGCAGAGTTATTAACCCTGCACCCAACCCCCAAACCTGGAGGACCGGTGAACCATTCTTGGTCTTTACGTTTATAGCACCTGGTATTCCCAAATGGTCACATATTTAAGTACTGACCAAGCTCGATGTTACTTAACTTCGGTGATCGGATGGGAACCGGTGTATACAACACGATATAGCTGTAAACTCAGTGGATATAGCCGTTGGTTAATTCCACTGACTTGGTTGAAAGAGTTGCTTGCGAGTTCAAAAGCAGGCTACAGCAGTGGTGAACAAATAACTTACAGTTGGGTTAGAATGTGACGACTCATGACTACCAAAGAGGCTTTGCACAAGGAATAAGAATGATATTCCCAGTGATCGTAATAATAAAGGATTCAGTTCAAAATTTCTAGCACATTATACAAATGGCAACAAAGATGACAATAGTCCGAATAATGTAAATAGCGTATCCATTACACTCCAAGACACATCTACCTAAGTGTACTTTGCCAAAATGTATTTCTACAGGTAAAAATTTACCTGTGAGCTATGTTGACTTGCATTTAATTTCTCCCCAATTTACAGACACTATATGTGAGGCAAAAGTCATAGGGATAATTCATCAAAAGTGTAATTACACATACCAATTTTATTTGCTAGTTATTGTTATATGTGCTACTCAAAACATTTCAATTCCGATTCATTAATACATCAGCAAGTCTTACCCTCTTTTTACTCCACTACTATTTAATTATTTCAGTAAGTTCCTCAGTATTTCTTTAGTGTGTCTAATAACACATCGCTCAATAACTCCCGTGCCTGACATATAGATAGTGCCACTAATAAAGAAAAACTCCGTATGATTTTTACGAAGTACTAACCTTCAAATGGCAAGTGACAAAATTTAGGCCTAATCGAATTAATGGTTTACAAATTACTGTTATCCAAGTGAAGCTACTGTTACAAATTTTTAAAACAATGGAAAAATCTAAATTTCATGTTTTGGTAAAGCCCTGCTTTCTGATGGGGGAAAAAAATACTGTTCACGCAAAGCAATGGCTTGATAAGTGTTATTCAATATCTGCTCCATTGGAAACAACAGTGTCTGACTTTAAACGCGGTCATACAGACACAAATGATGCTAACGCTGAGGCTGCCCAAAATTGGCAGTTGTCCTGGAAAGCACCAAAAAAATCCACTAACTTGTTCTGGCTGATCGGAAATTGAAATAGAGTGAGATAGCAAAGAAGTTGAACTTATCAGAAGGCAGTGTATTCACCATTTTGAATGAACATCTGCCAACGAGAAAGCTGTGTTCAAAGTGGGTGCCACGTTTACTCATAGTTAATCAAAAACACGTTAACAATTCAGAGCATTGTTTGCAACTGTTTCAACGCAACAAGGAGTTTTTGTGTAAACATGTGACAATGGATGAAATACAAATCCACCGCTTCACTCCAAAGTCAAATTGGCAGTCAGCTGAGTGGACAGCAGCAGGTAAAAGCTGTCCAAAGCAACCAAAGATGCAAATATAAGCAGGCAAGGATTTGGCCTCCATATTTTGGGATGCGCAAGGTATTTTGTTCATTTACCTTGAGAAAAAAAAACATCAATAGCGAATACTATATAGCATTATTGATGTGTTTGAAGGAAGAAAATCACCAAAAAATGGCCACAAATGAAGAAAAAGTGATCTTTCACCAAGACAACACATTGTGTCACAAGTCAATTGCAACAATGGCAAAACTACATGAATTGCACTTCGAATTGCATCTGCATTCACCCTATTCTCCATATCTGGCTCCCAGCGACTACTGGCTGTTTGTAGACTCAAAAGAATACTCCAGAGAAAGATTTGGCTCCAATAAAGTGATGTTGAAAACTGAAGCATATTTTGAGGCCAAAGACAAATCATTCTACAAAAAAGGCATCGGATTGTTGGAGAAGCGTTAGTTTAGTTAAGCTAGTTAATTAGTTTAGTTGATTTGTTGAGTGACATGTTTAAGAACTGATTTTAAATTATCCCACAAAAAAAAAAAAAAAAAAAAAGGTGAGAGATCTTATGACTTCAGTAGCCACTTAGCAGGGACAAAAATATTATGCATTTAAAAAATGATTAATTAGTGCCTATGGTACATGACTTTTGCCTTACTGTGTAATAAATATACATATGGCGATACACACCTATAAAAATATTTACATGTCAATAAAACTGTGCTCAATGTAGTATAAATGAAGCTATCAATTATATATATATATATATATATATATATATATATATACATACAATAAAAACAAAAAAGGGGAAACTTATCTTTATACATAAGACTCAATAAAAAGAAATAATTTGGTGTAGGCCAAAATGTTACAATTCTTGCAATCATGTGGAAGCTATGCCAGAATGTTAGTCAAGAAATGATTGCTTTTGGCTGGGCCCAAGAGAGAGAAGTCTAATGTCATAAAAACTATAAACTTTACATAAACCCAGAATAGACATTACTGAGGAAGCATTATAATATATATATGTGTGTGTGTGTGTGTGTTAAAATCAATGAATTACAATTTATCTGAGAGAACAGAAAGACAAAAGATTATTTTTGAACCAACATGTCAGAGAAATTGGTTAATTTATGCTAAGCAAGAAACAAAATACAACTTTATCTCCCATATAAAAGAGTTACAACAGAAAAAACAAATGTTTTACATATTGGCACAGCATTAAGATAGATACATGGCAGGAATTAACTGGACTATCAAAATCTCAAAGTAGCCCTTTATGCCATATAGATAAAATTGCTTATCTCAGACATTTCCCCAAAAATCTTTCATTGGTTTAAGAAAAAAGACAGCATTTAGTACTAATGCAAAGCAATTGCATAACAGATTACCAAGGTTTGTATATCGTAAACGTCATCAGCACTGGAAGTGAAACCAGTAAGCAGAGTTCAAGTTCTGGACTCGTCTGCTATTATCACTTGTGCACTAATGTCTCCGAGAAAGGTAAGAAACTCACCACACTTTAGACATGGATTGCAATACGGGACTCTCACAACTAGATATCAGACACCATTGTCCTATTAAAGTTTATTTATCCTACCACCACCACCACCACCACACTGGGGTGAATTGTGACACTAGGTCAGATACTCCATGAGGGGACCTGAGCGCATACATTACATGCAGGCAAGAAACAAAAATTACCCAGTGTTATAGTGGAACATCCTGCTATCCCCGAGAATGGAATGCTCTAGACTATAAAGGACAGTGACAAGCGTAGAGAGCAAAAGTCTTAGGTGAACGCATTCTCTGGTTGATAGTGTACTCCGCTCCTACTCATTGATTGCTTATCTATATCTTATTAATTGTACATTTATACAATAAATCCGTTATATCTATTTCCTGTGTCGAGTACCATTTTTACACTGATATTCCTTTCCGGGATATATTACCCAGTTACACTAATTTTGGTTGTGCTGGCCTCAATGGTGACTACTGATCAACCCTTCTAGAGCAATGGGGGTGGTGCAGGCTCAGACATCTGTTTTCCCAGGACCAGGAGGCTAATTAGTTTATTTTTCTCAGCTGTACAGCTGTCCTGAGACAGAGACGCAGTCGAGCAACACTCTGCCTGATCCATTCAATATTTTATCCTGATCCATTCAATATTTAAACTGTCATCTGTGCATTGCAGCCACAACTGGGTCACTGTTTTGGTTGAGCTGTATTGCCAATTGCACACAAAGGGAGATTTGCTGGAGGCAGTGGAATATGTCATTTGTGTATAAATTTTACTATTCATCCTGGCTTTGAATATTGCTGCCATAGTGGGTCTGGTGCTCCTGCTACATACTTAGAGATTCTTGACGATATCCAAAGAATAATCTGCAGTGTTATTGGTCCTGACTTGGCATCTCGCCTGAGTCACTTTCCCCACCACCATCACATAGCTTCCTTCTGTCCTTTCTGTAAATAAATGCATGGTAATTGTTCTGATAAACTTTACACTATGGTATGTAGACTTTATGAATTTAAGTGAAGTACTAGATTGGATGTGTGCTGTGGTGCAGTGGATACTGACTCTAAATGAGAAATCGGGGAACCGAGTTCAAATTCCAGTTAAATTCCTTGCATTCACTTATGCACAAATACCCTTGGGGAAGGTATTAATCCATGTCTTCCCTCCAGTTATGGGTTAAATAATAAGACAGATTGGGTTCTATAGCCTTGGTTGGCAACAAGTCTACCGCAGAAAGCAATGGCAACCTACTGTGATAATCTTCTGCCCGGTCAGCCATGTCTCTTTAGAGACATGATTGCCTAAAGCGTGTATCACGTATGGCACTTAACTGATTGATTGAATATAATAGTTGGAAACATGGTTAAGGTTTCTACTGGGCATAAAGTGGGGGACCGGTTATCTATTGTTATGAAGTAATAAACTGATCCCCCCACTAATTATTACTTAATAATACAATACATCTCTTTTCCCTCTAGCTAGGAGACAATTAACAGGACAGATTGGGTTCTATAGCCTTGAATGGCAACCAGTCTACTGCAGAAAACAATGGCAACCTACTGCGAGATAACTTTCTTCCTAGTCAAACATGTCTCTTTAGGGACATGATCGCCTAAAGCATGTATCCCATATGGCACTTAACTGACTGACTAGATTGTCGGATATGTAATGTGCTGCAGTGGATATTGGTGCAGAACGAGAAATCAGAGAGCCAAGTTCAAATTCCAGTTGAATTCATTGTATTCACTCATGAGCAAATACTCTTGCGAAAGACACTTTTTTCTCTTCTGCCCCTCAATTGGAGTAGATAGACTTAACTATCGCCTGGTTCACACTCCACCCACGTCTTTTGAACAGGTGAAGAGGCTCATCCCTTGTTTCCTGTTTAGGATATGGTTTCCGGCTTTCTCTTTTCCAATCATTTTATTCTTAAGTAGCCCCATGTGCATAAGTGGCATCACCGCCTTGCTTGGGGTGATATGATTAAAAAAAAAAAAAAAAAAAAAATCCATTTTCTCCCTCCAGCTATGGGTGAATCTATCAAGGCAAAGAAATGAACTAGATCCATCAGTCCAAAATGCAAAGGAAAATGCCGTTGAAAGAGAAAACAATGCCAAGAGAGCCAACATATATGTAATCAGGAAAAGTGTGAAGCATCCTAGAAAGACATTATTCATTATGTTTCAATTTGCACAAAGAGATTATATATATATATATATATATATATCTCCAGTAGCCACAATTAAATTGCCCAAATCTACAATGAACCACGATTTGTGGTTTATCAAATTTCATTGGCGTCTCAGCAAATAACAGCTGCAAGTCTGACATAGATGAAATTAGTATACTGGGACAAAAAAAAAAAAAAAATACAAACACTATTATAACAAACCAGATATAAATATTTCTATCCCCCCTCTTGAGCTAATTTACAAAGTGAGTGAACAGAAATTGGAGTTTAAACTGGCAAGTGTTTTAGTTTTGGTAAATCCAGGCATCATGGGAAACGTGGGGCCAATGGTATGAAATTCTGAAATGAAAGTTCTTAACTAGCATAACCATCAAAAATTATCAATCAGTAATTCAATCTTGGATCAGAGGTGTGGGATCTGTCTCAGATCAAAATGTTATTTTTCAGCAATTTTGCCTATGATCAAGATATCTGTGCAGTGCAGTGTGCAAACACACACAATCTCGTATCAACAAGCATAAGATAATTAATTCAATGCATTAAAGGAAAACAATTTCTCAAAGGACAATATGAATAAAGAAAAACTCATCTAAGCCAACATTTTTGGTCCTTTTAGGGACTTTATCAAGGCAATTGTTTTTGTTTTTTTAATCATATCACCCCAAGCAAGGCGATAACACCACTGATGCACAGGGGTCTACGTAAGAGTAAAGAGATTGGAAAAGAGAAAGCCGGGAACCACATCCTAACCAGGGAACAAGGGATGAGCCTCTTCACCTGTTCAATAGACGTGGATGGAGTGTGAACCGGGCGATAGTTTAGTCTATCTACTCCAATTAAATGCAAGGAGTTTATTTTGTAACAACTATTTACATACACGATTGAGCGATTCGTTTGTTTAACAGCATATCAATTACTTATGGGTCATTTGATGCTGAAATTTAATATTCCTGGTAGTTTTGATGGTAATAAAAAGATGTTATTCTGCTTTCATATTTGAATACATGGTAGATGATACTCAGCTTTTGTGCATATACAGGTCTGCGTGGACATAATTATGAGAAGCAGTGATATGTGCATATTATGTTTTGTTGAATTATATTTGAAAATACAGTTTGGCTTTTTGAAGAAATAAAACTGATTTCCTCAAATCAAAGTTCTGGAGATATTCTAAATTGAATTTAAAACAGTTTTACATTCAATGTTTTGGTATTACTTTATACTTAATATAAATGAAAAATTTAAAATAACCAATTGTTTTTTTTTTTCAATTTTAAAATTTGAGTTTTTAACTGTTTCCTCCTCATTTAGACACCAAATCTCAGTGCTGGATGTTTAAGCACCAGATGAAGGACAGGTTTTCAATCATGGAACCATTCTGATTCCAAAAACAGTATCATATGTCTATGTGGAGCAAGTGTGGCCTGAGTTAGAAGGGGTTTCAAACACAAGAATGGGACAGATAGAATTTGCTATTTTATTTATTTAGAAGATTTGAATTTTTTAACTGTTCTCTCCTCGTCCAGACACTAAATACCAATGCTGGATGTTGAAGCACAAGATGAAGGGCAGATTTCCAATCCTGGAATCATCTTCATTCCAAAACAGAATAATAAGTCTATGTAGAGCAGATATAATTTGAGTTAGAGGGGTTTTATGAACATGGATAGACAGATAGGATTTACTGTTTATTTAGATTATTTAAACAGTAATTTAATCTAACAGCCTGAACATTAAAAAACACTTAGTGAAATTAATGTGCCCTTTCACAGGATAAATGATGCAACTACTCAGTTATAGATATCCACTAAAAATAACACTTAAGATAATAAAATGTTAGATTAATAAAGAAAAATGTATTACTTCTTCAGAAATTGCATTGTTTATAATTTGGATAAGAAACAGAGGAAATAGACAATGACAGTGGCGTCAAGAGAATAAGTGTTCCTTTGGACATGTTTTTTTGTGGGCATGAAAGTTTAGTATTGACTGTAAAAGTCTTCAAGAAAAAAGTGAAAGTCATGTTTTAATAACAAGTTTTTTTTAATAATGTCTATTGAGAAAGATAATGTTGTAGAAGGGTTGAGTTTGCAGACAACCTTGGAACAAATAATTCAAGCTTTGTCACTGATGCAAATCAAAACGGAAAAACAAGTGGTATCAGGCAGTTTTTTATGAATTAGGTGAAACAATACTGTTTTTCTTTTCTTAACTTGTTCCAAAAACATTTAAAACTAAAAATTCTAAAATCTCATTTTATAAAAATTTACAGTTACAATAGAGGGGAAAGTGACTGGACAGTGGAGATGTTAAAAAATGCAATCTAAATATATAGATATATATATATATATTGAAATTCTAGGAGGATTTGAAATAATTAGATAATTCAAGTTTTTTTATCAGATCTCAACAGAATACAGAAAGCACTGGACAGTCGTTTCGTCCTATATTTGGGACTCATCAGCAGTGCGCATCCACTACCAGGAATTGAAACCCAGACAGTTGTGTTATTAAGCAGATGTCATACCAACTGTACCACGGGCCCCGGTGACAAAGAGGTAACAAATTAAACTTGATATAGCGCCACTCATTCATATATTCCTTGGAGGAACACATCCAAGTTCCTTCTACCATAGGACTGTGCCTCCCAGAGCCATGATGACTCAAACCAAGTCCTATGGTTGAAGGAACTTGAATGAGTTCCTCCTAGGAATATGTGAAAGAGTGGCACTATATCAAGTTTAATTTGTTACCTCTTCATCACCGGGGCCTGTGGTACAGTTGGTATGACATCTGCTTAATAACACAACTGTCTGGGTTTCAATTCCTGGTAGTGGATGCGCACTGCTGATGAGTCCCAAATATAGGACGAAACGGCTGTCCAGTGCTTTCTGCATTCTGTTGAGGTCTAATAAAAAATTTTATGAATTATCTAAATATATATATTTAATGAAAACGTTTCAATGTGTAAGCCAAAAAACATCATTCTTAAAATGTTTAAATAATAAAAATGGTAATAATAATAATTATAATAATGTTGATAATTTTGATGAAAATAAAAGCTAACAGCTGTTGTCTTTGTACTTTTAATTTGTGACCTAATGACTGATTGATAAGAAAGTAATTCACCAGCACAACACCAGAATGAAGAAGAATAGCTGCAAGAAATACACTAACAAGCGTCATAGAGCATGTAAACTTCCAAGTTTTAAGTGTACAGGTTTTTTTTAAACGGTTGATCAAGCCAAATTATGCACTCCCCAAGAAATGCTAACTAAAGATCTGTGCAGTATAAATGCAGTTAGGCTGTGCAGTGGTTGAAGAATGTAAATGTGCCTGAGCAGGTGTTAGCAACATGGTCACCTTCATATGACAAATGCCCTGAGAGTATTTACAGTGAAGGAAGATTATTGAAATTTTTTTCAAAGAGCTATAGTTTAAAAAATAAATAAAATACAAATAAAAAAATAAATTAAATTTCACATTTGAAGGGATTTTAATATTCAGGTTTTCAAACTGAAAACTTGACAATTTTCAAATGACAACTACAAAATAAATGCTGTAAATGTAACCTGTATACTAACACAGCATTTGCAACAACAAATTCCAGTTAAAAATTAAAAAAAAAATATTTAAATATCAGCAAAATTAAAAACTGCAAAATCAAGAAAGAAAAAAATGGTGACCCAGCATAATTCTAAGAGTTTTTCAAGACAACTTATTCTTATGCTCAATCCTCTTTTTAGTCAACCCATTCACCAGCCATCATATGGTGTACCACTCCTTAGAAAAATAACAGAGGTCAGATATGTTGGAGGAAGTGCACCATTAAAAAAATGGTTACAATTCTGCAAGAGATCTCAGATTTTTATCTATACAACTATCATTGCATTTAATGAAAGAATTACATTTTTTTTTAATTATTAAGAGTAAGTAACCTTAAAGAAATCTAACAAAACATAACATCAGATAAATAATGACCCATTCTGTTAATAGCTTGAGAATAGACAGAGAAAGAAGAAAGAGAAATCTATTAGACACTATTTGACTTTACTGAGAAAAAGAAAATATGCATCTTACAAAAGAAAGAAAAGGAAGATAACAGAGCTGACAATACTCAGGCATTTAAAATCTGATTTAATGAAATAGAAAAAAAAAAACTATACCAATTTTTCCCTCTGCCCCATCACTCAGTACTGTGTTCGCTGGTTCAGTCATATCCTGCGATGACATATCGATCTCCCTACCAGAATCATCTACCAGTTTCACCTGCCATATGGAGACAATTCTTATTAACCAGAATTAACCAGAACTATTTTAATAATTCATTTCTGGACTGTTTATTAACTGCTTTACTTAATTGTTATTATAAGTAACTGAAGAGTGACTGTCACTGTGTGTGTGTGTATCAATATCTCCAGATGTCATTATTCCAAATCTCATATAAAACAGTTACACATTGTAACCAGACAAGTGTAATATTTATTTAAAATTAAAAAAAAAAAAATCCAACACTATACAGATAAAATACAAAGGTTATCATGGAATAGATTGATAAAAATGTGGGACCACTATAACAAAAAGAATGCCTTCAGCTATTAAAATAATCATGGGTTGGGGAGTGGGGATGAAAACATGCTAACTAGCTCAGCCCATTCCTAGCAATATGAACCCCACAAACTATAGCCCTCCTAACACAGGAGATTCCATATATTTTATACATGGGAAATCTCAGTGAAGAAACAGTCGCAGCACAGCCTCCACATATAATCTCCAATATTAATCAGGTTGAGAGTAAGAGTCAACCAGCATTTTTGCTGGTGGGGGTGGGGGTCAGTTAGGAAAAAAGGAGTAGAGAGAGCAAGAAAGAGAGAACAAATTGTTTCCTTTCTGTAAACCTGAAGACAGGTGAAAACAGTCAAAACAAGGAGTTTAATAGCTTAATTATTGCTTACAAGATAAAAAAAATATTGTTACAGCCATAAAATATTTATCAGGGATGTTATTTGATATCTGCCAAGTCTGAAGAGTGGTTGTGGGTCTCTGCTTGCTTACCAACTGCTATGTAAGCAAGTAAAATAAACAATTTAAAAAAAAAAAAAAGCCCCAACTAAAAATAAAGTTTTTGGGGAGATTACCCCCCCCCCCAAAAAAAAAAACAGGGAAAATTTATTCTAAGAGAGAAAGAACACAGCATATGATCTGGAGTGAAAAAAAACAGGACATTTTAGTAGGAATTCTCAGGGTGCTAAGATGATAAAAACAGCTGTTGCCGACTATGCGTTAGGGTGGAGCTAAAGTGTCCAAATCTGCTGTAAGGGTCCCTTTTATGAAGCACTGAATAACAAACTCAACACGAGAAAGATTATTTGTCAAGTGCTCCACTACTGTAACTCAGTGTCATATTAACCAATACTAAATTATTTTCAATACAGTCAAGCTCTTCCCACATAAAAGATTGGAACAAAACAATCATACATACTTTCTCTCCTGGTGGCTTTGTAAGCTGAGCCAAATTTTAAAAATGCAACTTCTGTCCCATAATTTTTTTTAAACAATTCATCCCCGAGTAAGGGGATAAAGCCACTAAGATGCAAATGGCTACTGAAAGTGAAAGAGAATGAAAAGACTTTCAAAAAGAACCAGAAACCCAATCCTAAACTGAAAACAAGGGATATGGAGGCATGTGAACCGAGTGACAAGCAAAACAATTCTAGTCCTATTAAATTTTAAATTATATTTTACTACTTCTGGACAGAGGGTGGCTTTTCACTTTTTAAACAATTCACCCCAAACAAAACAATGCCACAAAGATGCAATGGCTTACTGGAAGTGAAAAATGCATGAAAAGACTTAAGGAACTGAAAACGCAATCCTAAAAAAAAAAAAAAAAAAAAAAAAAAAAAAAACTTTTGTGAAACATCTACTCCTGTTCAAATAAAAAGTGAAAACCAGACGATAGGTGACCCTATCTACTCCTATTAACATAGTTGATTATGGCTCACAAGAGATTCATTTTTCTTCATTATCTATAAGAAATAATTTCCTGGGAAAGATTGTATAGTAGCTTCAGTTGCCTTCCTGTTCATGTTCCTTCAAGACTGACAAACACAAAAGGCCCAAGTTATTCAATCCATGGCAAGGGGGATAGAAGAAATAGATTCATACTATCCCAAAAGAATTCATGTGAAAGTGAATGCAACTATCTGAACTTGACTTGCAGATTCTACTTTATGCATCAATAAGTTACACTTTCCATAACTATTGGTACATTTATAGCATGAAACATGAATGCAAATATAAATATTATAGGGCAAAAGTAGTTCTTTGTTTATGCAGGAAACATATATAAACATTTGACAGTATCACAGAGGTTGTAGAATATTATAACATACACTGTCTGTCCCATAACTGACAGTATAAATATTTCCATGGCAATTGCTCTGACAAGCTATTTTCCCCGCCTCTAGTGCCCAAAATACATGAATTTAAGCCCGCTACTAGATTGGCATCTAGGTCCCACTCTTTCGCCATTGAAATAGTTAAATGTATCTGTCACTTCTTTTCAAACAGTTTATTTTCTCTCATTTTTCATCTGTGAACTCTTTTCCATCTTTTTTGTTTCCCTGATAGATACAATCTCCAAAAATTTAAATGCAACATCAATTTCCATCTATTTTTTTAATTCCATTCATCTTTTATCCTTTATTCAATACCTACTACACTAAGTCTAGTGGTGGACCCACCTTGCTTGAGGTGAAATGATTTAAAAAAAGAAAAAAAAGAAAAAAAAAAAGAAAGATTAGTTGATATATTTATGGGATGGAATGAGTAGGCCAATGTAACAACTATTCTAGGACAGAGGTACTAAATCAGGGTACTGTTTTGGATATGAGGTGCAAGTGGTCAGAGTTCAAATTTGGATTTTCATAGTAAAAAGACACATTGATCAAACTGATATCAAATTAACACATTCCCTGCTATCTTGGATGAGTGGGTTAACTTCACATGGCTGTGCCAGTTCACCAAGATGTTAGTAGATGGCACTATTAAGCAGTTAGTTTAAAAAAAAAAAAAAAAAAACACACAGGACACTTCTTGTATTTCTCTCTCTCTCTCTGCATGCTGCAATGACAACATCAACAGGAATCATCTCACAGTTGTAGGGATATCTTTCTTCTTAGTGACTGAAGAAATAGTTAACTTCTGAAGTTCTTTCTTTTGTGTGCATATTTAGGTATTTTCTCTTCGTTGTTACTATATATATATATATATATATATACACACAAAGTATAGGGTAGGTACGGATTAGATAAAATTCTGCATCCAAAAGACAATTTAAAAAAAAAAAATGTTCATTACAAAGTAGAGAAAATATTTATTTAGAATTTGTAACAAATGTTATAATATCACTACAAAAGTAACTATTTTGTTCTGACACTACTCATTTCCTATCAAGACTTCATAAGACAAGTAGTGTCAAAACAAAATAGCTACTTTTAGTAGACGGTTACTAAAAAAGAAAAATTAAGTGCTCAACTGACAATCAAAAGAATTGAATATGTAGAGCCAACGATATATTAAAGAAAAAATGTTCACCACTTACTTGCTACCCAGGTTTCAACCATATCTGTCACATCAGGCAGTAAGGGCAAACTGCAGTTCTTGACGCTTTTTTTTTATACACATGACTGCAAGGGGTAAACATTTCTTTCTTTAACATACTATAGGCTCTGCATATTCAGTTATTTTTCAGTCATCCATATTTTTTTTTTAATCATTTCACCCCAAGCAAGGCAGAAATGCCACTGACAGAGGGGGCTACATAACTGTAAATAGATTAATTAGAAAAGAGTGAGGAGTACAAACTAGTTAAAAAGGAGCAATAGAAAGCTGAGAATGCAGGTGCGATGACAGATACATAGGTGGAGAGAAAGGGAAGGATATACGGGGGTGGGGAGAGAGCTAGGGTCCATTGGTTAATAGATGAGTATTGACATTGCATTTAAATTTCTGGAGGTTGTAGTCATCAGGAAAGCAAGAATATGGGAGCGAGTTCCACAGGCGGGAAGTGCGAGAGAAGAAGCTGCAGGAGTAGAATTGTCGTCTGCATTTGGCTAACCTGACTATGAATGGGTGGGACCCAGTTGCCATTCTGGTTGCACGAGTAAACACCTGTTGAGGAGGCACCAGTGACTTAAGTTCGTCTAAGCAGAATCCATGAAAGTACTTATAGAACAGACAAAGGGAGGCCACATTTCGACAGTGGGGAAGTGGCTGCAGTTGAGCCACCAGATCAGTACCTATCACATTACAGACTCTCCTTTGGAGCCTGTCGAGAACACTGAGGAGAACGGCAGGGGCGCCTGACCATAAATGGCAGCAGTACTCCATGCACGGACAGATGGTTGACTTGTATATATGCAGGATGGATTCAGATGGAAAAAACATCCTGGATCGACATAGTGACCCAACCTTCTTAGCAGTAGATTTAGCTATGGATTCAATATAGTGGTTCCATTTGAGGTCTGAGGAGAGGGTAAGGCCGAGGAGGCGTAGTGTGTTGCTCTCAGGGAGAATCGCTTGGTCCATGCTTATGGGAGGCAGGAGAGGTTGCCTGTGATGGTTGACAGACAACAGCTTGATCTTAGACGCATTGAAGTTGACAAGACACTTCTTTCTCCAATTCACCACAGAGTGTAGATCCCATTCAAGGTCAGCAGTGAGATTATGTCTGTCTGCCACGACAGGTTTCTTACTGGTGCGGGAGTATATTGTGATGTCGTCTGCGTAGATGCCTACTTGGGAACTGATCTCATCTGGGAGGTCATTGATGAAAATAAGGAAGAGCATCGAGCACAGGATAGAGCCCTGTGGGACACAAGCATTTCTGCTGTAGGATGAAGAGGCATGCCCATTCAAAACGACCTTTATTTTGCGGTTATTTAAAAAAGATTAGATTAGGTCAAGCAGGTGACCGGTAATACCGTAACCCCGTAGAAAGAGGCATCAAGAAATGTGGTTTAAGCCTTTACTTCCTGATGAGACCAATATGGTAAAAACCTGGGTAGCAAGTAGTGAATATTACATTCTTATATAATTTGTTTTAACATTATTTTTAATCAATCTTCATATTTGAGTAGATATTCTGTTTCTAGTATTTTCAGTACATTTATTTCTCTCGACCTGATTATTTACGAGAAATTTTGTTACAAAAATGTGTCATTTGGCAGGATTTGAACCTGCAACCCCTAACAATATAGGAGAAGCAACCACTTGATCTGGCGTGTCTTAGATCCCTCAACTATGAATGATTCCAGTCTAACTAAAGTTAAATCAAGCTTATATACACAATTTTCAATTTATCATGAATAATCATCTCTGCTTTGAAATGTATTGCAATGAAAATAAATGTAAACAGACAATGTTACCGAAAGTTCTGGAAACTTACAAAATGGATTTAACAACCAATATATTTGTTTGAACATTCTTTTTAATCAAACAGTATATTTATATATTTATTTCTACTGGCCCGATTATATACTGTTTGATTATAAATAGAATATCTATTTAAATAAGAGTACTGATTAAAAACAATGTTCAAACAAATAAATTAAATATGTTGGTTGTTAAAACCATTTCATTATTCTTCAAAACTTTCCATGAAATAAGTGTGTGTGTGTGTGTAATATATATATATATATATATATAAAATGTTAACATCCTTGTAATCTCTCTGAAGATGACTAATGTGAGCCAAAAGCTTAGAACCTACTTAATAGAAAATTATCCAAATGTTGAAGAATTTTTGTCTTTATTTTCACCTGAAATTAAAGCCAAAATACAATGTTTAGAACGGCTCATGATTTAACATAATAGACATTCATTGTCTCTTATTTAACAGTATACTATTTTGGCTTTAATTTCAGGTGAAAATAAAGACAAAAATTCTCCAACATTTGGATAATTTTTTATTAAGTTGGTTCTAAGCATTTGGCTCACGTGAGCCATCTTCAGAGAGATTACAAGGACGTTAACATATATATATATATATATATATATATATATATATACACACACACACACACACTTATTTCATGGAAAGTTTTGAAGATTAATAATATTACACATACACATGAGTGGGCCCATGCTGCCAAGAAAGACAACAAAATATATCAATATGAGGGTAACATATATACTAAACATACCTACTATTGAGTATCTTGCATTTAAACATAAAAAAAAAATAATCCAAAACTAAACATGACAGGAGGAAAATAAATATATATATATATATATATATATATATATATATATGACTAATTGGAGTAGATAGACTAAACTATCGCCCGGTTCACACTCCACCCACATCTATTGAACAGGTGAAGAGGATCATCCCTTGTTTCCTGTTTAGGATGCGGTTTCCGGTTTTCTCTTTTCTAATCTTCTCACTCTTATGCAGCCCCCTGCACATCAGTGGCGTTATATATATTACACACACACACACACACACACACACACACTTATTTCATGGAAAGTTTTGAAGAATAATGAAATGGTTTTAACAACCAACATATTTATTTGCTTGGGGTGATATGATTAAAAAAAAAAATATATATATATATATATAGCCTTGTCAAAATTTATTCAGATTCAGTCTGTCTATACTGCTAATGACGAACTGTCATGTACATGTCTAAATTTTGACTTCTGTTTTTTTTTTTAATCATTTAACCAAAAAAAAAAAAAATGAAATAAAGCCAATAAGATGCTAGGTGTTACCAAGTCTAACAGAATGAGAAAAATATACCATTCAGAATAGAGCGAAAAAAAGAACCAAATTTAAGGAGACAGAAGATGATGGTTGCTCTTCAAAAATTTAAATGCTGTGTCAAATTTGAATGGGAAGCAAAGAGCAGAGAGTTCCACAAGCAAGAAGTGCAACAGAAGCTGTTAGCATAGAACTCACTGTTACATCTAGCCATTTTAATTGTAAAATGATGAGAGCATGCTGGCAGTCAAGTGATACATGCTTGGGATAACTGACTGGGCGGCAATCTAGTACCACTCTTAAATTCATAAAGTCCCTCGGAATAATTACCATGAAAGTATTTATAAAAAAGCCACTGGAAAGTAAGTAAAGGAACTGTTAGCAAATAACTTACAGTTATGTTTGCTTTTTCAACAGTAAAATGATGAAAGCTTGCCTTCAATCTCATATTACACTTAAATTCAGAAAGTCTAGGTACCAGAGAGGAAAGATCATCAGAACGATTACAAAATTAACACAGGCATTAGAAGGTTAGAGACATAGGTGCCTCTTTCAAGTTAATAGATGACCCTACCATAATAAATTGGTAAATGCGACTATTTTGGAGCCAACTTTCACAATTAGCCCACTTTAGGAGTGGGGTAGAATTTGAGGAGTTTAGTATTAATTTTGACAAGCTAAAAATTTTATGAAATTAGTGTTAAAATTTTTTTTTAAAAAGAAATAGTTGCTTTAGTGTGTTTCACCCCACCCCTACAACAACCAAAGTTAACAACAAAAAAAAAAAAAAAAAAAAAAAAAAAAGATTGCTTAGGGAACAGGTCTCAAATATAAGAGTGCAAATACAAAATTAAAAAATAATATATTTTACAGGCTCTTCCAAATTATTCCCACTACTTTTTTTTAAAATCATCATTTCCTCCCAAGCAAGGCAATAAAGCCACTAAGACAAGTGGTTACTGAGTGTGACTGAATATGAGAAAAAGAAAACATTGAGAGAAACAAAAAAAATAAACAGGAATCAAGAAGACAGTTGATTTCAATTGATATTGATCTTTAAAAATTTAAATGCAAAGTCGACTGGAAAGCCATGAGCCAAAATAAAGTTCCACAAAAGAGACGTAAGAGAGAAGTTAGGTTTCAGTGCAACATGATTCACTACACACTGAAAAATCCCCTTATGGAGTGAAGAATGAAATACATCTTGTCTATAGGGCATCCAGTGGGTAAAGAGACTACTTAATATTTTTTTTTGTAATCCAGTCACTCCAAGCAAGGAAATAAAGCCACTAACATGATAGAGGTTACAGAATGTTAGAGAATATGAGAAAAATATAAAGAGAAAGGGCAATAAAACAAAAAGAATTAAGTCAAAATATAACAACTGACATTGCATTTAAATTGTTGAAGGTCAAAGTTGACTGAAAAAGCAACAAGCCAGAAGAGAGTTCCACAGGTAAAAAGCGCAAAAGAAACTTACAATAGAAATTACAACTAGCCATTTCAACTGCAAAATGACGAGACTTAACTGCCAATCTAGTACTGCATTAAATTCATTAAGTATAGGTAAACTAGTGGCAGATTCATGCAAATTGATAGTGTTTTTTATGGCTTATCAACCACTTGAAGGTTATTTAAAGCCAAAATATTTGGGATTGTAAGTTGTTTTTTTTTTTTCATAAACAATTTTTGAGGATGAATGACTTTCATATTCAAGTCTTATTTAACCCATAGCTGGAGGAAAGAAATGGGTTCCCATCATTCCAAAAGGTATTTGTGCATAAGTGAATGGAAAAAATTCCAACCAACATATTCCAGACCCCCACTCAATATGTAGATTGTGTAATAGTTAGCAGTTCTGAATAAAAGGATTGGTGAGTAATGTTTATATTCCAGTATGGAACTTGTAATACCATCAAATTACGTGGCACGTTTTGCAAAATTGGACATTAATGGGTTAGTTATAGATCTTATAACTAATACTAGATTTCTTTTTTACTAGATTTTTATTTTAATAATACCAGATTTTATGGCAGCCATTACTGGTCAAGATATTCACTGCTTCCTTGAATAATTGAATGGTTACATCCAAGCCATCTGTTTCTAACTGATACTATTGGAAATTGCTGTATTGTACCACTTTTGCTTTGTAAGTAAAATTTATTTAAACATTCCACATTAACTTAGGTATTGAGAACACTTACATGATGCAAGTTATGTTTTTGTTAGAATTACCATTAAAACAAAATTCTTCCAAGACGACATGATTTATTTTGTTAATGCTGATTTTCAAGGTTGTAAGGCCCTCTCCACTTGGAAAAGAGTATTGTGCCTATCTTCCTATTTTAATTTCATATCATTCGACTTTGTAGTGGATAAAGCTCTTCCCTGCATCAGAGGGTACTGAAGGGTTCTTGGCTGAAACAGCAAGAATGATCTTAAGCCATTTCATGTACATTATATTTACCCTACAGCCCAACACACTTGGCCGACTGTTTCTCTCTTAATTTTCATTTTTAACCCTGAGGGGAGAGAGTAAAATAGAAAAATCTCACCATTGAAGGTGCAGTTTATGAGACAGGATTTCTAAGCTGCATCTCATATGCTATGCGGCCTGTTCACAAGCTCTATACGTTTGCTTTAATTAGTTTATTTAAGTTGCATATGAAAGCAACTCTTTAGAATTAGAAAAAGGAAAGAGAAGAGAAAGATACTGAGAGAAAAAAGAAAATTAAATTTGAAAGAAATGCCATGAGGAAGAGAAAACAAGAGAGAGAAGTAATAATTAAAAAAACAAAAACAAAGGGAAAGAGAGACAGGGAGAGACAGGGAAAGGAAGAGAGCAGGATGAGACAGAGAGAGCAGGATGAGACAGAGAGAGCAGGATGAGACAGAGAGAGCAGGATGAGACAGAGAGAGCAGGATGAGACAGAGAGAGCAGGATGAGACAGAGAGAGCAGGATGAGACAGAGAGAGCAGGATGAGACAGAGAGACACACACACACAGAAATGATACAAAGAGAGAGATACACACAGAAGGACACTTGTCTTTTTGAAGAATTCAAAGCCAGACAGTTAAGGAATGGTAAACTGTACTCTTGTTGAGAAACAAAATGTGGTGGCAAAAACCATTGATAGGGATGAGAGAGGAAAGGGGAGGTAAAAGCATTCAATTCTAGGCTAATCAAAATCAGCAAGGAAGAAAAATATTTAAAGAAAGGGCCAACTGAGAACAAAGTTAAAGCTTCAGCACCAGATGGTTGACATTAACACATAACTTTGACCAATCACAGCATTTGGAAGCCCTCAGCCGACCAATAAAAATGCAGTTACTTGGAAGGGCTCAGAGATAAATTTAAAGAAATAAAAACTGTGTGTGTATGTGTGCCTGAGTGAGAGAGATAATTTAGTCAGTGTTCTTCAACTTTAAACATCTGAAGCAAAGAAGAATACAAGAACAGAACCACAGGAGGAGTAGTTCACCACTTTTTTCCCTCCCATAAAATAAAATAGAATACTGGGTCAGGAATGGAGTTAAAAGAAGCTAAAATCTAAAATACAAAACCAGGCTTGGATTTGGAAGTGTTTAGATGTACAAAATTTTATGAACAGAAACATGACATGGGACAAAAGAACATATAGCTACAGTAAATAGCAATGAGAGGAAAAAACTGATTGGTTTTCATTCATTTCTCATCAGAGCTCAATCAAGTAATTAAAATACTGTGATCAATGACAAAGAGAGGGAGAATTGAAGATAAAAATATACAATTACAATAATGTGTGTGTGTGTGTGTGTGAGTGAGAGATAAACACATTCCATTTAGAACCAGTTTACACAAAGAAAATGGTCTCAACTTAATAAAAATTGTCTCAAGAACTTTTATTCAGAATATGATTTACAGTTTTTTTTTTGTTTTTTTTTTAAATCATTTAACTACAGGCAAGTCAACAAAGCTACTAAAACTGAAGTTTACTGAGAGTGAAATAAAATGAGAAATTATTAGCAAGAAGAAAGGAACAATTAAGAAAACAGAAAATTGGGATCGCAGTTGCATTTCAATGAAGCTGAAATCTAAACTAAACCAGGCTTGGATTTGGGAGTAAAGTGTTAATACAAGACAAGATCTTATTAGAAGTACAAAAATCTATTATTATGTTTATGTATGGCTGGCCACTCTTATCCAAGGATGCATGTTTACAAGGGTGGCTAGCTAATCCTCATTGCAGATGCTTGCTCAGACACTTGTGTTTGTACAACACCCAAATACCCATCTGTTGTTTATACTGCAACTATGCTGAATGGACTTTAGTTACAGTTTCCGAGTTATCCAGCATGAACGACAATTTGAACAAGGCCAAGACACTCAAACCCTCAACTTTAAGTTAGCACAATTATCAACGGCTCCTCGAAGAGAGCAATAAACCCAATTTCACTGGCAAGGCTTGGGTCACACACTAGAATCACCTACTCCAAAGCAATAACATCAAGAAGCCACCTGCCTGACAAACTGACCATGGTGAGATTTAAACATGGGTTTTGTTATGAACGGGGTTTTTGCCTCATAACTAAAATGCCTTAATTTATAGTATGATTCATGGTCCATGGACGAATATGTGTGTGTGCAGCATGTGGTGAAAATGCATGGAACGAAAAAAAAGTAGATGTCTACTCACGGTTGACTGGAAGATACATTTATTTTACATGGAGAAACATTACAAAATAAGTACATGCACTATCAGTCCCAAGTTATCGGGTTGTGTGTCAACCATTAGGGCAGAAAAACATATGCGTTCTTTAACCATTGACGGCCATATTCCAATTCTGTTCCCTCATGCATCCCACATCTGAATGTGTTGATCACGTGACTCGTGTGTACCCACTTTCAGAGGTGAAAAGGGAGGTACTCTGTTTGGAAACAGGAAAGGATTAATTCGCTTGGAATATGTTTTATTTGTCCTAACAGGTTTCATAGTCAGAAAGCAAACGTCCTAACCACTCGACCACTGAATGTTATATAAGCATTTCAAAAGGACAAGAGGACATGGAACAAAAGAACATATAGCTAAGTAAATAGGAATATGAGAGGAAAAGAAAAAAAATTAATAACTGGTTTTCATTCATTTTTTTGTCAGAGCTCAATCAAATAATTAAAACAGTGTGATCAACAGCTGAAAGAGACAGAGAATTGGGGATAAAATATATACAACTAGAAAGAGCAGTCAAAGACCATAAGCTTCCATCAAGGCAATACCAACATCATCTCAGCAATTAGCTAGAGATGATTATTAAAATGAGAAAGAATAACTGCAATTAACTTGACCACTCCCAAGAGTGAAAATATAAAACCATGAACTCAGCTGCTCTCAAACGCATGCTTAAAATGTAATAAGGTTATTCAGTATTTAAAATAACCTAGGGGAGGTAATTCAGTATTTGACATTTGAAACACAAAACACGACTTATTAATAAAACCGGAAAAATAACCCACAAATTTTATCCCTAACCAGATTGAATCCATCTGGTCATCAATATATATGTTGCCATCATTTTATACAGCATAGCGATATTAATAATTTGCTGTCATTTTTGACGGCACTGACCCACTCACTCAAAATGAAGTAACTGTCAATGGGATTTCTGCTACTACTCCACATGTTGAGATCTCTTTTGTACATAATAGGTATTTGTTTATTTTCTGAGACAAAAGGTAGCACATTTTCTATATTTCTGAGATGAGGTATTGTAATTATTTACATTGTTGCCATATTAACGTTTCGACCATTGTACACACCAGCTCTCTTCAGGATCTGTCTATATTTCTGAGATGACGCATCATAATTATTTACATTGTTTGGATTGTTGTTCTCATTTTTGTTGGCTCAAAGACATATGGATAAAAGCACTGGTTGGATTCAGTGACATGACCCAAAGAGTTGTGAGTTCAATACCTACTACAGCAGTGGTAAAGAAAAAAACTTTGTCAAATTAAATAGAGATAACTAAGATGTCTGGAAACAGCATGACTCATGGAACAAGAACAATTTACAGCAGTGATCAAAATAAAGGGTTCAGGAAAAAATTCCAATCACCTAGAAGGTCAAAGTGTACAACAGCCAAAGTGTCATGAAAATGGTAACAAAGATGAGGACAACCGTCTGAACAATGCAAATAGGTAGCACACCGTTTGGCCAAAATTCAACCCTTTCAAGACTGGAGTGATCTCTCTAGGGTGCTGGCCTGAGTGATGGTATATAGAGACTGTATGCCGTCCAGATGACATGGTCTCTTCTCTTGCCCCTACCAACAAGATACAAAGGAATAAATAGCATTATATTTTGCGTTGTCTTTGGGGGTTAAACTCCAGACTTTCTTTCTGAATTCACTTTCAGGCTTAGATATGACTGCAAAGTAGTAGAAAATAAAAATCAAGGTTTTTCCTTCGTCATATGTACTCCCATCCTGGATTGTTAAACACCCAAAGCAACTGATTATGAGGGGGCCAGTTATCAGTCTCCATCTACTCTCCAGCTTGGAACCGAACTTGTTCGTACACTAATCATGCTTTAACAAACTCAGTCACGGAGACTGAATGTCTACACAGAATACAAATTACAGTTAGACATTTACAAGCACTACAAAAACTATAGTAATCTAAGACATCTACTCCTGCTAAAAATTTTGATGAGGACGGAGAAACTGATTGCGCCTCTGACCTAGCTCTAACAGCTCAGTGTGTATGTGGGGAGAGAGAGACTGATTGGTCACATTCAATGTCTTGAAAAACCAAACTAGTGAGGTTTCATTGTCAATGAATGGACCCTGAATTTTTCACCTATCATGATGGACAGGTGTTCTGTCTGGGAGAGCCACTACCTTAAGAGCCTATTAGGATTTAAGCTCAACTGAGAACTTATGTAACTTGTACATACAATACATCACTAACAATGTCAGGATGAAAAAAATGATCAGTTCCCTGTACCACTTGACAAAGTACCAGACTTCTGCTATTCCTTACAAGAGCCAGATCAGACCAAAAATAGGATAATGCTTCCAGACATAGGCAAAAACTGCTCAATCATGATAGTCCAAAGGTATCTCTGCATTCTTGTGGATGATGAATTATTTACTCCCTTACAACATCTTTCTTACAGGCAAAAAGTCTCAAGCCTCTTGTAACTATTGCTATTCCCATAGAAATGGTTCAAAGACATCATATTCTTTAACCCCACACGTTCTATCCTTCACAGCTAAAAGTATAAGGGTCATTCAATAAATAAGGCGAATTTTTCAGTATAAGGACTTCTAATACAGATAGAAGCTTACTTTTTTCTTTTTTTTTTCATCAGTCTCCCAGCAGTGTCACACACTTTTCCCATCTGTGCACAAACTTCCATATTCCCTCAGCGTAAAAATCTTTGGACTGATGTCTCAGCCAATTGCTCATAGCACTTTGACTTCATCACTTTCAAACTTCGTGCCACTCGTGAACGCTTTCAAGGGACCTAATAGGTGAAAGTCTGAAGGGGCAAGGTCTGGGCTGTAATGGAATTGAGGGAGCAGTTTCCAGCCCAGCTCGTTGGTCTGCACCATTTAGGCTGCTGTGTGAGATGACCTTTGTGTAGGCAAGGTCATCATGGACAATTTTGTGTGCTGTCCCAACAGATAGGCTCAAAGTCCTTGCAATGTCATCCACTGTCACCCTTCAAAAGAAATAAGGAAAAAAAAAATTTATAAAGTAAGCTTCTATCTGCATGAGAAGTCCTCATACCAAAAAATTCACCTTATTTATTGAATGACCCTCGTACCATGTTATGCACATTGTAGTGAAACACTGTCATTCCCTTTTTATACCATTAGTGAGATGTAAATTCCACTTGAACAGCTTCTTCCTACAAACCACTACTTTAAAGAACCAACTCCCAAGAGGATGCTTACCTGGCCACTACAAGCTTAACATGTTCAAGTCTTAGCTTAACCATTACCCTCCATATATATATCTATTTGCAAACCTAATCCATTCAGAGGCTCTTGGGTGGCGTGCAGTGCTTGTACAGGGTGAACAAAAAAATAAAAATAAAATGCCGAAGAAAGGAGGAAAGATGGATGGGATTTAGAAAGGCAGAAGATTGCAATTGACGTTGTATTTAAACTTTTGAAGATTGTATCTATCACGGAAGCAAGTAAATGGAGATGTCCTTAGTCTAAAATAAATAAATTATTATTGTTTTCCCAGTTCCCCTACAAAAAAAGAAAGAAAAAACGGAAAAAAGTTTAAAGAAAAGAAAAACGGAAAAAAGTTTAAAGAAAAGAAAAACGGAAAAAAGTTTAAAGAAAAGAAAAACGGAAAAAAGTTTAAAGAAAAGAAAAACGGAAAAAAGTTTAAAGAAAAGAAAAACGGAAAAAAGTTTAAAGAAAAAAAAAAGTTTCAGAAAATTTTTTATAAATGTAAATATCACTGACATAAACAGAGTTTCAAACTTGACATTTGTAAATAAGTCCAGATAACTCTGAACAAAGTCAGAGATTAATTTTTGACTGCATATTGTGAACAGAACATTTGCCTTTGGAAATGAATAAAGAGTAAATTCTTTTTCATTATTCTGACAAATATCATGACTTGAGAAATGTCCAGTGATTTTAATTTACAGAAATTATCCCCACCAAAATAAAGAAAAGAAATAAATCAACAACAAATATATAATAATCCTCTCTACTATAATAAAGCCAGTGTGAAAATACCAAGCAAACTAACACACATACATATCAACCTTCTGACCTGTTCACCGACCACTTACCTTACACACACACACACACACACACACATATATATATATATATATATATACACACACACACAGTGTTTTCAGCTGTCAGAAAGACAAACAGATCTCGATTTGTAAAGTTAGAAATTTATTCGCCCGAAGAGAGTCAACATTGGACTCAAAACACATGAGTGACACAAATCTAATTATGAGGACTTAATGTATTATACAAAAGATATATAATATTATTAATAACAAATCTACACCTTAACCAAGATATTTACAGCAACTAACACACAGAAATTTGACTTGTTATTTTTTTTCTTATGTCTTAATGTAAGATACTCAATAGTAAGTACATCGATATATGTTGCCATCATTTTAGAAGGCTTATCAATATAAATATTTTGCCATCACTTGATGGCACGGGCCTCACTCATAACAAATAAACAACAAACAAATCATTATCGATGCCATCATAATCATTATTTGAGAGCTTGTTAACCATTATCATTGCCCTAACAATAGTGGATTTTATTTGTTTTTTCTTCTAAGAGGGGCATCGACATTATAACACTCATCAAGGTTGATTTTACAAAACAGACAAGTTGTTCATATTCTTGCCAACATTTCAATGTTGACAATAAATTTAAATAGACACGAAAGAACATCAAAAGCCTTGACTATGCAATGCTATGATCCAACGGTGGAGGTAACAAGAGCCAAGATAAACATTTCAAATTAACAGCTATGTTTCTTTGGGATCAGACACGAGTGAAGGACCCTCATTGAAATTTGTTTTTGCCTAAACCAAACCAATTAGTCAAATGAAGAGCATCACTCCTCCATTTGAAGGTTGCACTCCAACTGAAGTAATTGGAAGATTGGAGTAAGAGAGAGAGAGAGAGAGACTGACCAGGTAGTTGGGATGAGGGGTGTACAGAAAGAGAGAGAGAGAAAGCAACCATGGTGGGAAGGTATAGGAGAGAGAGAGAGAGTCAGAGTAGAGAATGAAACGATCTAGTTGGAGCAGAAGGTAGAAGTAAAAGAGAGGGAAACCATGCAGTAGGTGTTGGGAGAGAGACAGAGAGAAAGATACACCTGCAATCAAGTGAAAGGAGGACAGAGTGAGAAAAAGAGACCACACAATCAGGGTAAGAGGATAAGATAGAGAGAGAAATCAAGTAGTCAAGGCTGAGGGAGGAAGAGAGGGAGAATGAAAGTGAGCAAGCAGAGAGAGAGAGATCATGTGGTCAGGGAGAAGGAGTGGGCAACAATGTAGAATAAATGAAAAGATGAGAGAGAGAGAGATCATGTAGTATTCGAAGGGAGAGGCAGAAAGAGAGCTCATGCAGTAGTTGGAGGGAGAGGGACAGAGAGAGAGAGAGAGAGATTATGCAGTAATTGGAGAAAGATGACAGAGGAAGAGAGATCATGCACTAGAGGGAGAGGGACAGAGTGAGAGAGAAAGAGATCATGCAGTAGTTGAAGGTAGAGGGACACCATAGAGTCAGAGAGAGTGGGACATAGAAAGAGACTGCAGTCAGGAAGGAGGGAGGAGGACAGACAATGCAACCTAGATAGAAAGATGGGACAGAGAAAGAAAGAGAGAATGAGACTATGTAATCGGAGGTTGGTGGGAAAGAATTGGGGAAACAAGGGGACCGTGGTTTTCTAAGCTGCACAGTGCCTGGATGTATAACAGCAATCATTTGCATTTACCGAGACAGAATAAGGTGAGAAAGAAGATTAATTGGAGTTAATCTGCAGATTATCTGAATTTGTCTTGGCAAAGAGGCCACATTAAATAACCAATATCAGGTGGTGGATGGGGGACAAAGAAGAAGGGAAATAGCATTAGTACAAAAGAATTCAACTGAGACACGTAAATCTATAAACACTAAAGGCAACCAAATAATACAACACGAACAGTCAAATAACCTTATTGTCATAAACTCAATGTACTGTAACAATGTTCTACCCAGATATGGGTTAAATAGAAGACCTCCCAGTACTAGATTCACAGTCTAAATTAGGAGAAATCTTACTGAGAGTCAGTACAGGTTGACCTCAGTCATAACAGAATTCACAACATCACACCACATTTAACTGCCCTCCATAATTCTTTCAATAGGTGTATAAAAACGTGCCTCTCCACAGGGCCACATATGGTTTGAATTCTGAGTTGTCCTTCTAGACTGATTGCCAATCACGACTAGAGAACTCTACTGCTTTACTATTTAACCCTTAGGTCAAAGATGGATTCATGCCTTTGAGATAATACTTTAAAAAATTATATTTGTACTGCTTCAGTAAGTACCTGACGGGAGCTGCCCAGTCTTTACTTTCCAGCAAAAACATCTCTATGTCCTTGTGGATGACAAACTATTTTCTACCCTATCACAGACAAAATGTTGCAAGCATCTCACTACTCTATCACTTTCCATGAAAAGTGTTCAGACAAACTACATTCCACCAGCTCTAACCTTCATGGGTCATGGGCATGATGATAAACTGCATCCGGCAGCAAAGCCTCTGATTGGGAGGTTGTGAGGAGTATGGAACCACATCTTATTTACTGTTGTTCTGACCTGGAGTGGTAGCACCTGTTAGGATCCCAGCTATGGGCAAATAGTTAACTCCCAAACTTGGGTCAAAACAATATGAAAGGTTAAAAATAGACTTTTATAGAAATATATACATAAAAATAGACTTATAGAAAACTTAACAGTATAGGCCGGAGTTGCTCGGGTGTAATGAAAGCTTTAAAACTAATCCATGGTCCTGGAGCTCAGACTCAGCCTAAAGAATATTTGTGTGAAGTTTGATGAGAATCGAATAAAAATTGTGGATTTGTATAAAGGACATACAGACAGATAAACAGACACACACAAACATTTTGCCTTTTATATATATATATATATATATATATATATATAAAATCAATTTTCTGCACTATTGTAAGAACTGCAACCTTGAAATCTCTGAATATCATGTCTTTGTCTATGAGTGTATCAAATTTGATTAAAATCGGACCACTCCTTCTATAACCCGATTTTTTCAATTATCGATTTTCAATATTTATCGGATGTACCTCGACACAAAACCTAGCTAAGAACACTCGCAGATGCTTATTGTACAACTGGGTAAATTTTCAAGAAAATTGGTTCAGCCGTTTCGGAGTTTATAGGTAACACACACACAAAGTTCCATTTATAAATAAGTTTAGATTTAGATATACATTTTTGAAGGAAAATATTACCAACAAGACATTTTTGAAGAAAAGATTATTAGCATAACACATTTTCAATACAAAACTAGAAATTTTCAGTTTTCTAAAATAAAAAAGAATAAAAACAAAAAATTTTCATTAAAATCTGAGTAAATCAACCTTCTCACTATAACAGCACATTAAAAAAATACCTTAAAACCCCATCTTTTTGGGCATTAAATAACCTACAGAGGTTGATATGCTGTTAAACAAAACTCAAGCTCTAACCTTCATGGCTGAGACCTGCCATTCTATGGACATTGTAGTGAACCACCCTCATTCCTTTCATATCCCATTGGTGATGTGTAAGTTTCATTCAAGCAGCTTACTTCTCACAAACTGGTGATCTGGTGAACCAACTCACCAGGTTCAGTTTAGCTTATGGCATATCAATGGCTTATTTAATGCTGACAATTTTTTTTTCTTTATAAAAGTTTCATATGAATAGAATATGTATTCTTTGTAAGAAATCTTTTTTTAGATCAGGTTTCATTAATGTATTTTTGTAAAGAGAAGTTTTGTCAAGACAATTTGCTGACAATTTTTTCTTTAAATATATTGCTGATATTTTTACTAGAAAAAAATCTATTTTTATACTTTCATAATTTTTTGACCTCAGTTTGGGTTTTAACTAATTACCTATAACTGGAACCCCAACAGTTGCTACCACCCTAGATCAGGTTGAACCTGGGAACAGCAGCAATTAAGAGACGTTTCCACACTTCTGAAAACCTCTCAATCAGAGGCCTTGTCACTAGATTTTATCGTCATACTCAAGTCTCAACTCCACAGAGGATGCTTTCCTGATCATGACAATTTTAACCTGTTCATGTCTAGAAATAACTGTTATCCACCTAAACTGAGCCTATACTCTGTAACCCTTTACCTCAAGTGACTCCCATGTGGATTTACCATTAAACATGAATGATATATCAACCATGAAGTGGAAAAAAGCGTATTAAATCAACTGCTAAGTCTGCAGTTCAGAAAGTTGGTTCACTATATTGTGAGAGACAATTTTTCTCATCAGAATCTGTGTTATATATTTCTAAATCTAACATTTACGATATTAAATATTACAACTACATCTGGTTTGGTGCTCTTGTTAGAGATTCTTGATAAAATCCAAAGAAGAATCTGCAATGTTATAGAGCATGGCATTTCGCCTCAAGTCACTTTCCCTAATTACTTTTCTATAATTTTATAATAGTTCTAATAAACTTGTCTTTATGGTATGCAGACTTTATAGATTTCAGCACAGTAATAAATTGGCAGTTAGGTCTCACTTTAAAGTTGAAATGGCTACATCTAATCATAAGTTCTATGCTAACAGTTTCTTCTCTTGCACTTCTCACTTATGGAACTCCCTTCTGGCTTTTTGCCTCAGTCAATTTTGAACTTTAAAAATGTAAACATAATGTCAATAGTTATCTTCTGCCTTCTCAATTCTTGTTCTTTTATGATTCTCTATTCTTGATAGTGTTATTTTTTGCCACTCAGTAGCCGTCTTAGTAACCAGCTTGGATCATACTGGCTTTATTTACAAAAGTAAAAAAGAGAAATTAATATGATTAAAATACTGAAACCCACAATGGCGCATAAACTGCAATTAGAACCCAGTTAAATGCCAAATATGTACCCCATCCCCAGCCCAGAAAGAAAATAGAAAACTAATCAAGTCAAAATTTTAAATGTATTTTTTTGTTTTCATAATTGTCAAGTATTATTTTCTTTTGCATTCTAAGTGAGTCCTTCCTGCAAACTAGTCTCCAAAAAATGAAATTAAAATTCAAACGTGTGCAAACGGATGTTCAGAAGGGAAGCTGGCAGGAGATGGCGGCAAGCAAAACATACAGAGCATGCCATCTTGTGACAAGACAAGGCATGGCAGATGGAAAGGTGGGGTATGTCATGGGGTGGGTTGGGGCTTAAAGAGGGAATCTGATAACTGTGAGAATCATGAAGACTGAAAAATGAGATTCGGAATGAGAAGGGTGAAGTGGGTTGGCAGGCAGGGAAAAAAGGGGGAAAATATAGCAAGAGATATTCGAAAAATAGGGGCTTGTAAATATGACAAAGAAAAGAGGAGAGAAACAAAAAAGATTTTTAAAAGTTAACTAGGAACAAGAATTTCAAATAGACTTAAAATGTGGGGAGGGGGGTAGAACAGGTCAAGAAAAGGAGAGGAAGCACAAAATTGAAAGGGGAGGGATGACGTCACAAAAAGAGAAGCAAGAAGAGTAACACAAGCAGAAAAAACATTGAAAGGATATATATATATATATATATATATATATATATATTACATACACACACACATATATATATACACAAGGGGAGCAATCTCGGTTCTCAAATAAATCAGTTTTCAAGCAGAAAGTTTGAGATGAAAATGCCTCAGTTATCAAACATAATTTCAGTTGTTCGATAACTCCAACTGAATCATTTTTGAGTCGACCACTGTGCTGTATATATTCATATTTTATGGTGTGCTTTTTCTTTTCCAATTTTATTGTACTGTACCCCCACCCACTTTTCATTAGCACTTAGTCATGGCTAAAACAAATTTAATATTGGTAGAGGAAAGTTGAAAGAAAAACAATTGAAGTGAAGAAAGAAATCATTGCAAAACACAAAAATGATATTCGTGTGTCAGATCTTGCTGTGCAGTATGGTATGCCTAAACCAACAATATCTCAGTCCATTAATTGCCATATGTGACATATGCTTGGGTGATCATGTCTCTTTCGATACCTGAGGAGGCAGAAGATTTCCCTGCAATAGGTAGCCAATACTTTCGATGGTAAACCGGTTGCCAACCAAGACTATAAAAACCAATCTATCCTGCTATTCAACCCATACCTGGAGGAAAAAGGGATGGGTTAATGCCTTTCCCAAGGGAAATCATGAATAAGTTAATGAAACTAATTCAAGTGAAACTCAGTTCTCAGATTTCTCATTCCGAGCCATTACACCACAACGCACAACATCCCGTACAATATTTGCTATTCTAAAAAAGAAGGAAGTGAGCAAAGCAGCTACTGTTGAAAAAGAACTTATCATTAAACAAAGACTAGAGATACCCAAATAATTGAAAAAGTTATTACTTATTTTTATAAATGAGAAACAGTTACCTGATGACAGTATCAGTGAAGCATTTATTTATGAGGAAGCATTAGTAATTCATAATCAAGGAAAACTCTGGTACCAGTGCTGAAAGAGATACTTTTGAATTCAAAACTAGCAGAGACTGGTTCAAGAAATTTAAGATCTATGTCTATTCTTATAAATAAAGAGATGATCAGATTTTCCTGTTGCAAAAGTTTAAATAAGCAATCATCTGGGGGACCAGAAATGGATCAATACATTTTACATTGATTTCTATTGGAAAAATAGATTCAGTTTACAAACATTTCATGTTATGAAGGCCTTTATGAATGAATTTCTACAGTGTGTGTGTGTGTGTGTGTGCTCACGCTCGCATGCACAATTATTGAAAAGTAACTCTCCATTTTAAAATACTTCTAATTTATTTATTAACAATAGTTTTCACGAGAAATGGATATGAGAGGAAGGTACTTAGCATGATGTTATATTTCAAATTTCATATGGGCATGAAATTTCACTATCAGTTTCTTGAGCAGCCCAGGAATTGCAACAACTTGTATCACCAGGAACTCTCATGGTATGGAAGACATAATGCCTTGTATTCACCCTTCACGTTCTTCCAAAGTATAGTTGATTTGCTCTTTTAACCAACCCCAAAGAAAAAAAAGGCACGTGTTAAGTCAGGACTCCTGGCCAAAATAGAGAATTACTTTTTAATCACTGTGTGTGTGTGTATGTGTGTGTGTGTGTGTGTGTGTATACATACATACACACAATGTGGTCCAAAAAGTAGATAGACAGTAAATGATAACATTTCAAGATTACATATACAATTACATTTACCAATCATTACATTGACAATTAAATTTTATTATGTGCAATAATACAAAAGTAGTTAAATTTTATTAACACAGGTGCTCAAACTGCTGTCCCTCACAATTTACCCAGCTTTGAAGTTCACTCTTCATGTGTGTGTATTAATTTCTTGCAATGCATCTCTTATGTAATTTTTCAAATAATCAGGGAATATAAGGGAAGCAGCAAACATTAAATTAGGTATCTATCTTGATTATAGAGTATGTGTGTGTGTGTGTGTGTGTGTGTGTGTGTGTGTGTATAAGAAAAACAAAATACTTTAAAAATTCAGTGTAATCATTGTAAATGACGTCACTTTGAAGTAACTTGTAATTGGTTTCAGCAAATTGGGGAATGCCAGAATTAGATAGTTTCATAAACAGACAGACAAAAAATAAAAATGCAATTCTTGATGACAACTGATGTGACAGCCAAAGTCCTCAGAGTTAAAAATAAAAAAGAAAAAAGAAAGAAAAGTAAATACCAATTGTATAAAACAACAGTCAGAAGTTGAAAAAAAAAAAAAAAATTCATGCAGACAGATCTTAGATCTTGTCAGTATTGTTCAAAACAACTTGTTTAAAAGAATTCTTGCTGCCTAAATACAAACATAAATAAGCAAAAAATAAAATATAAATAAAAACAATGTGGATATGAATATTGTGTTTAAGCATAAAACAGACCGTTCCATGTTGATCTGTGTCCACACTGCCTTTAATTACATGAGATCTTTCACAGACATCAAGCATTTTTACCTCATAAATATAGCATACCTTAAAACTATTTTATCATATCTAGCTCCTCTATAGATTAATACAAATATAAAATGTCACTTAGCCGATTGGAAGTTATCTTCAAATTCAGACTCCCAAGAACCTGACTATCAATCAAAAGTTCTACTGCAATATTCCGAGTTATTTCAGGGAGGATGTTTGGCAAAAGCGACTGGTTCTGCGGAGTATTAGGAATTGCATTTTTCACTGCGACAATGCACCCTGTCACTGAGCTCTCCTTACACATGAGTTTCTAGCCAAAAAACAACAATGTATCACTTTGCACCTGCAAACTTACATCTATTCAAACTGAAAATGCAACTTCAAAAGGTCACCATTTTAACATCATCGCTAAGATCCAGATTGAGTCGCTGAAGGTCCTAGACTCACTTGTGGAAAACGACTTTCAGGCCGGATTCAGAAAGTGGCAGAAACACTGTGACCTGCGTATTGCTGCACATGACATGGCAACTATTTCAAAAGAGAGTATGTCATAACTTTTGCATGTGTGTGTGTGTGTGTGGTATTTGGAATTAGAAGGTACTTTTCGCCACAAAATAAAAAATGAGAAAACATCTTATGAAACACCATAACTTTCGTTCTGTTCGAGATAAACTGCTCAATATTTTTTTAAAGAAAGCTTAAAGCATCTACTTTAACATATAAACACTTACAACAGAAAAACTGTGAGGTATTATAAAGCAAAAATCTTTATACACACATAACGCAAACCAAGCAGCACCAGAGTTCAAATTTTTACTCAAAATAGTGACAACATTGCTCCCTCAAGCCAGATAAATGGTTTGAAATATGTAATGGCAAACAGAAGCTTGCACATAAACACACTTATGAATTATCACAAAAATATATTTTAAAGGGAAAAAATGAATAAGTGAACCTGTTATCATAAAGGTAATCATTATATACTGTTACTGGTTAGATAATAACCCTAATGAGTAGACAAAAATATTAATAGTATAAAAAAAATATAAGCAAACTCTACCAAGATGTGGCAGAAGGTACCTTCTACACCCACACTAGGCATGAACCTGCAGAGTCAGGCAGGAGCATATTCAACATTGTGAACCATAAAAATTTAGACCTTGTAGCGAGTATCTGATGATAGCTGAGTTGCTTTCCAGATAGAGGAAGGTTTGTGGAATACAATCTAATGCTGAACTTATTTTCACATACATGGCAGAAAGTACCAGCTTGTACTGAGGGTCTTATATATGTGTGTGTGTGTGTGTGTGTGTGTGTGTGTGTGTGTGTGTGTGTGTGTGCTGAGTTGTGATGATTAGTGCCAAGATTTTTTTTTTTTTCAGTGTTTTACTGAAAAAAAGATATCTAAGCAAGCAAGTTTTTTATCATAAAGTGCTCAATATTGAGAGATGATAGGATTAATGTAAAGAGTTTGTCCCTTAACTGACTACAGTCATGGCGACGACAAAGTTCTGTGAAGGCATGACTATGATGTTCTTGTTCCTCGGGTCTTTTTTTCAATTTGCTATTTTGTCCTGGTCTTATTCTTTTTTATATAAAACTTGGTGTAATTTAATATTTTTGTATGCAAGTGGTTCTACAGATGGTTAATTGCTTTTGTTGCATTGACTTCTTTCTTAATCACACACACACACATACACACACACATATATATATATATAATTTCAATCTTTCAAAAGGAAATTTAGAGAAGGAAAGCTGCAATTACTCAATTTATGCACTCTCAGATTCAATGATCCTTGGTAGCGAATCGTAAATGAAATTAAAGAGAAGACAAATCCTAAATAGAGCCCCATTAGTCTAAAAAAGTAGGCTTTTTACAGCATCCATTTGGCAAGGATGGCAATAAAGAAAGTGAGAAGAGGGTAGACAGAGGAGGCAACAAAAACGTTGATGAAAAGTCAAGATTAGACAATTGCTTTGACCCAGTCAGCAGAATCAAGCAAGTTATGGCAATCAGTTCAAATACAGAAGTGATAGCTCCACACAAGTGATATTTATACATTTCGACCATATGACATGACATCTCACACAAAAAAAAAAATTTAAAAAAAAAATTTAATAAAAAAATAGAAATATAGTAGTAATAATAGTAGCATCCACTTTGAGAGCAACAAATGAGTTCAATGTATTTTGGGACTCAAGAGAAACACTTGTTTAAGCATGAAACAGACTGTTGCCACTTGGTGTTGACTTTAATGCCCTCTTTTATATATATATATATATATATATATATATATATATATGTGTGTGTGTGTGTGTGTGTGTGTTTATCACTGATATTGAGCATTTAAACCCATGAAGATAATCGTAAATTTATATTCTTATTATATGCATATAATTGCTTCAATACATGTGATACATGTATTAACACACATACGTTACTGTCCAGCATAGACCTAAACAAAGAAACGTTTCTACACAAACATATGCATATACTATTACACACTTTACCAACCAAAATATCTCTCACATATATATTTAAAAATTATTTATTACTTTAATAGATGACACATCTGACCAAAGAGAACTCCCAGATCACAAAATGGCAGTATACTGTCTCTGTTGTTTTTTTCTGTTTGTGAAGTTGTTTTAATAAAAGTAAAAATGAGAGATTGAGATACATTTCATATTAGTTCTTTTCATTATTAAGTTATACATACCACATAATGTTTTGTGCATAGATTAGGAAGAAGATGCAGTTAAAACAAAAAACAAATTCAAAGGGTAACAAAAAGGAGCACATTTTCATAAATAAACTACACCCGATTTTTAGAGGAATTGATTCATGGATTCATTTTCTATAGTTATCAACCCATTGGAGGTTATTTAAAGCCAGAAAATATTTTTAGAGCAAGAATTTACTGAAGTGAAAGTAATGGTTTAGTAAATACAAGTCTTACTAATTAAACACTGGAAAAGGAAAGTGGATTCTTTCCTTTCCTGAAGGTATTTGCATGGCATGTAAGTGAATATAATGAACTCAATGAGGACAAAATGTGTTGGCTTAAGTTTTCCTTTTGTCATTCACACACACACACACACACAAGTTGAATATATGAATCAGAAAAATGAACAAGCAACAATAAGCCAGTATACTGGTATGCGTGTCTGTTTAGGTGTATGTTGGCACTAACCCCAAATCACAACATACCAGTATACGGTCTCTGTTTTTATTTTTCTCTCAGTCTCTGAAGCTTTAAAATATGTTAGATTGAGATATGTTTCCTTTTGTATTACTTTATTCTTTCATATATATATATATATATATATATATATATATGCTCTCATTACGATTGAGCTCTCTGGAGAAGAAAATTTTAAAAACAGTTTCCACTTCTGCTATATGAATTGAGTTCTTTCAGTGACTGGTATGTGTATACACTGCTTATATACAACACGTTAAAACTTCCCTTCTGTGATTCCATGCATCGATGGCTTAGGGAGTAGCAACTCTGACACCAAATCAGTAGAGTTTCAATCCCGGCAAGAAACAAGTGGATGTGTTTAACCACACTGATGAGCTGTGATACAGTGAAACAGGCTTGTATGTGGATGACTAATTATATATATATATATATACACACACACACACTTATAAAGGTGACAAAAATACACTACAAATAACTGATTATCCTCTGTCTTTACCATTCTCTCACATTATATATATTTAGTTATTTGTGACTATATTTTTGTCTCATTTATCAGTGTGTGTGTGTGTGTGTGTGTGTGTATGTATATATATATATATATATATATACACACACACACACACTACAGAATTGAATAGACACCAAGATAAATTTTACTTTTGATTTCTTTTTAATAATCAAGATAGATTATTTGATTAAAATTGCAGATAACAATACTGGAACATGCCACAAACCAAAGGAGCATCAGACCTATCCAAATTTCAGCAGAGACGTATCGTGGGCCAACATGAAGGTGGTCTTAGTCAAAGAAAAATATCTGAAAATCTTTCAATACCCCTTTCTACTGTTAATAGAGTGATCGTACAATTCATCAGAGAGGGCAAGAAGTGCACAAAACCTCATCCAAGCTGGGCTACTATGGCAGAGCTGCGAGAAGGAAACCACTTCTCTGTCCAGCCAATATCAAATGCAGAAAGGATTGGACTCATGAGATGGTGGAGAGACCTGTGATCTTTTGGACCACTGTCAATTTCTCTGATGAGTCAAGATTCACATTATTTTCTGATAGTGGAAGAGTATGGGTATGGAGAGTCTGTATTCAAGAGTTTCATTTAAAAAGACTGCAGCTAACAGTGAAACATGGGGGGCTTTCATTAATGGTATGGGGTGCAATTTGAAATGATGGTCGCTCAGAGCTTGTGGAGTGTGAAGGAAACATCAATTCAGCCAAATATGTTTCTATATAAAAGAAAGGGCTCCTTCCAATATTCTCAAGTGGTAGAATGAGCAAAGTTCACACTATTTATGGAAGATGGAGCTCCATGTCACACTGCTCAAACAACGCAACATTGGTTATAAAATGAGATCAATAAACTTCCATGGCCAAGTCAGTCCCCGGATATTAACCCTATTAAACACCTTTGGAGCATATATCAAAAACTCTGCAAAAAGAACAGGAAGCCATCTTCTAAGCCCGAACTTTTAGGATTATTGCATGAAACATGGCAAGAAATCCTTCAAGATGATATTTGTGAACTTATCACTAGCAAGCCTAGAAGGGTCCTTGCATTAAAAAAGGCAAAGAGGATGTCAACCAAGTATTAGTTATTAAATTTATGAACATTTATAATTACTTCATTTGTATAAATTACTTGTTTAATAAAATAAACGGTTTCTGTGAGCGTCTATTCAATTCTGTCATGTCTATATATATGTGTGTGTGTGCATATATATATACATGCACACAATTGTTCCTTCTTTGCAGAAGAAAGCCATCTCTTCACGTGGTACTTTGTTTTGTTTTTTTAATTCAGAATCTTATTTAAACCATTTATACCTGAGCTAATGCACTGCTATGGGCCTGTAAGGGATTCTTAAGGCCAGCTTCATTGGGACAACTTCTCTTACACACGTGACAAAGTTTGTGTTACCTCTGCTGGAAACTTGTCTGTCCTTATGTACAATCACATGACGTGTGTGTGTGTGTGTGTGTGTGTGTATATATATATATATATATATATATATATATACACACACACAAATTTCTGGTCACCCATGCATTAAAGAAACACAAAAAAATTGTACCCACAAGTGCAGCTCACACATTACGAAGATATTTATCGATATAATTTTTATTTTTTCATAAAAATGTTTAGTGGAAAATGTCATGAAGCCATTTCTGACCTGAGGTCTCTTGTTGGGACTCAGAAGAAAATATGTATACAACAGAAATCAAAAGAAATAATAACTGACAACAAATAACAATCAATAATAAGCAACAAATGAATTAACTCCATTTGTGTTGACAATTATTTTAACTCAATCCCTAGCATAATTTGAAACATGACCCTTACCGGCCACCCAATAACTACCAGGATTATTCAATAGATCTTACTAACCATGATGCACGATTAAGCAGTATATATAAATAGTTGAACCGAAACACATGGCCTGAAGATTGTGTTGAAGTATAAAACAGTCACCACTTGGTGTTAACCTCAGTTTAGGTAAAAAAAAAAAAAAACAAACATTTTTTTTACTCACATTCGAATTTAGAAGCCAAATTAAATACAGAGATTCCCAATCCTGATAGGTCCCCACCTCCTATTTAAAGCGTGAGCCTAGGAAAGCAGACCATCCCCACTTGGAATACTGATGCAGTGCCAAACGATTTTGATCTCATTTAATTCTTGTACTCAACAAGGTTTAATCAACATCTAAGACAGGTGTGTAAAAAAGAAAAAATAAATAAATAAATAAATTGGCAATTGCAGATAACACCTTATTTTAGAAATACCAAGCAATAATTAGCCAATTGACCCAAACGATTTGCAGCTGAAAATCAATGTGTCTAATTTTCCTATTCATTGCAGACGGAGAATTCTATACAATTATTCAGGGTGTGGACACATCTGATTTTTCCCTAAAATAAAAAAATAAAAAAAAAACTACAGAGGGTCCATGCTCAAAATAAAATTTACTGTGCACTTACCAATGTTTACTTACATTCGTAGTTGCTATCACAACATTTTCATTGTTATGCCTTCTGGCCTTCATCAGATATATAACAATATGAGTTACTTACAGGGAACTCCAGGCTTACAGCCAAATCACATTGAAACAGTTCTTGTACAATCACCAAAATTAAGCAAAGACAGGCCTGGTCAGTACTCAGATGGCTAACCACTTGGAAATACCAGGTGTTGTAAGCTGAAATGTGTGGTTGGTGTAATGGATAATGGCTTGGAATTTTGAATCAGAGAATCTAGTTTCAATTCCAGTTGAGTTCTTTGCATTCACTTATATGTAAATAACCTTGAGAAAAGTCTGACTGCACCTCTCTCACCTCGATATGTGTGTTAATTAGTACGACTTGTATCAGTAAATCATTATGTCAAAAAATCAAAAAATAATTCTTATGATCTGAAAATATTTTCTGGATGTAAATACCCTGCAGGGCTTGATAAGCTGTAAAAAACAAATACAGGGAAATCAGAACTGAACCCTTTATTCAATTTATAGAGGTATATTGCATCTAGTTCTTATTTTTAGTACTGCTCTCTTATTGCTCACCCTGTTCCCGTTGGTTTATGAATTTTTTTGGCACTTTAATTTTGAGTTCAATCCCTGGGCCAGACAAAGCATACTCCTCACAGACGAAGACTTTTTTTTTTTTTAACAGTGATGATCATCCTGTACAAGGCCTGATAGTCACACAAGGTAGAGGGTTACTTATAAGAGGCACAGTTTATGCAAATATGTGGAAAAGATAAAGGTTGACCCTAGAATTAAGTTAAAATTTTAGTGGTCGGGTAGTATCCTCTTGGGAGTCAGTTCCACAAAGTAGTGGTCCATGGGAAGAAACTGCTCAAGTGGAACTTATATTTCACTGAAGGAATACAAAGGGAATGAAAGTGGTTTGCTACATTGTAGGAAAAAAGATGTGGTTCTACAGAAGGATGCTGAGAATACCATAGACTGAGCCTGTGAGCAATGACAAAGTTTTAGAGAAAATGGTAACTTAACTTTAGTTGAAATCTCTAGAATAGATGAGGAAAGAAGACTTAGAAAATTTGACATACTGAAAGCAAGATTGGCAGAGAAAACTGTACATAAACTATCTCTTGCATAGCACGGTAATTAACTACTGCCAAGGGTTTACAAAGGTGGGGTTAACATTCCCCGTGCTATAAGTAGAGCTATGTTTCTCCTCATTTTAGAGAGGAGGTTGCTCAGCTCTGGGGATTCTAGCTCTGTGACAGCACCGTCCATATTATACTAAAGACTTTTGGGTCAATGTAATACCTATGCCAGCATGACTGATTGCGAGGTCTGGGTAAAAAACAATTCTTGTCCTTGACCTATATGCATGTATATGTTAAAACAACCTTGTCACATCCACCCTTGGTGGGAAGGCTGGGTGAATATACCTAACAAGCCTGTGCAAATGATTGGCAGAAGAAAGGATTAGGAAGAACAAAAAGACAATTCTTTTTTTAATCATATCACCCCGAGCAAGGCAGTAACGCCAATGATGCACAGGGAGCTACATAAGAGTGAAAAGATTAGAAAAGAGAAAGTTGGAAACCACATCCTGAACAGGGAACAGGGGATGAGCCTCTACACCTGTTCAATAGACGTGGGTGGAGTGTGAACCGGGCGATAGTTTAGTCTATCTACTCCATGTTTTAATCGTGTTTATGGTAGGTAGTAATGTTATTATTGTTTTCAAAGTACTTCCTCCTTAAAAGGTTATGTTCTTGTTTAATTAAACTAGCATTTGAGAAATCAGAATTGTGTCCTATGTTATTTCGATGCATTACAAGAGAGTTTTAATTTAGAATAGAAAATCTTTCCATGACGAGTGCATACCTTTTTACACATTAACTTTACTGATTCATAAACGCACACATTCATATATCGATTTCTCTCATACACATATATTCATACATCTCATTAAAAAAAAAAAAAAAAAAAAAAAGAAAATAACTAGAAATGAGAGGAAACTGAACGGAGATGGCACATAAAACAAGAATGGGCATTTTTTGCAGAACAAAGATTAGGAGAGAAAATTTACTAAGAACTACAAAGAAAAATTGTGGAGGGCCATGATCCCCTACATGCTTAAGGGACACAGCACATAGAAAACATGCTTGATTCTGATATCTGATTTGTTGCTTACTTCAATTTCTCTTGCTGACAACAATACATTGTCTTCTTACATTTGATAGTTCATCCTTTAAAATTAACAGAAGCCACTTTTAAAAAATGCATTCTCTCTTTCACAACTTGTTCTACCTGCTATGCCATCTTTCGTCTTCTCGTTCTCTTCTAGATCGGAATGTATTAACATATATTACCATTACCCTGGCTCTTTGCTTGCATACAGAATGGAAGTCATTTAAATGACAAGATAGCTCAACAGAAAACATTTCTTTCTCTGTTATACTTTTACTAATAACAAAATCAAATACATTATTAACTGCACTAAATTACCAATATTTGAGCTAATGAATGTTATTTTTGTTTTCAATACAGAAGAGAGCTTATTTGATAAACTTTAAAAAGCTATACTTCAAATAAAAACAGGTCTAACTATTTAAACTATTTGCATTTTTCGGACTGTTGTCCTCATCTTTGATGCCATATTCACCTTCAATATCTGTCTATATTTTTGAGATCAGATATTGTAATTACACTATTTACATTGTTCAGACTGTTGTCCTCATCTTTGTTGCCATATACAGGACATTTCAGTCGCTGTACACTCCAACCTTCAAGTGAATGGAATTTTGAAATAAACCCTTTATTTTGTTCACTAAAAAGGACACATGGCTCATTAGATAAAAAGCATTGTTTGGGTCCAGTAACAGTTGTAAGTTCAATACCTGGCAACAGCAGAGGTGAACAAAAATCTTAAAAAGTTGAGTTAAAGGTAGATAACTGAGATATCTGGAAGAAGCATGACTCACGGAACTGAAACAATCTATCCCAGTGAACAAAATAAAGGATTTAATTCAGAAATTCCAATCATTTGAAGAAGGTCGAAGCATATAATGACCAAAACTCGTAAGCTTGAATCTCAGAAGATAAGCCAAGGTGATGGAATTCCAATCATCATCCCCCCCTCCAAAAAAAAGTGCCCCTGAGCTGGTTCTAGTCCTCTCCAAACTCTGTAAATATTGCCTTGCTGCTTGTTGGAAGTCTTCCTCTGTAGTTCCTGTTTTTAAAACCTCTGGGGAACCCTCTGAACCCCTCTAACCACCATCATATTAGCCTCTTACCTCTTTTTAGCAAAGTATTCAAGGCTATTATCAATGCTGAAAGAGTTAGACATCTTACAACCTTCTCTCTAACAAACAATATGGCTTCTGCTAACAACCATCAGTGAATATATATATATATATACACTCACACACACACACACACACACACATATATATATATATATATATATATACACTCACACTCACACACGGCTCTTGATAAGAATGGCAAAGCTCAAGTTGTTTGTCTTGATATCTTGAAAGCATTTGAGAAGAGTGTGGTATGCTGGCTATCTGTGCAAGCTCCAAAACTATCGTATTTCTGGACAATTATTTGACTTAATCAAATCATGAAATAAGGTTGTTTTGAATGAGCAAACTTCAAAAGCCTTTCTTATAAATGCAGGCATCCTTCAAGGCTATATTCTAGATCTTATGTCTTTTCTGATCTTCATCAATCATCTTCCTGATGTAATCAGTTTCTAAGTAGGCATCTATGCAGATGACACCACCATTTACTCCTGTTTCAATAAGAAATATGACAAAATAAACCTGGCTGCTACCCTTCAAAAGGACCTCCAATCTGTGATTGAATGGGGTAGGAAATGGCTGGTAAATTTCAATGCCTCCAAAACGAAACTGCTCTCCTTTAACCCCCATAGAGCATTCTTGTCTATCATGAGAATGGATGGTGCCAATCTCTTACAGAACAACACACTTCACCTTGTTGACGTCACTCTCTCAAATGAAGTAGCTACATCAAATCCATTGTTGCATCTACTGCTAGAAAGACTAATTCACAGTGTTGGGCCATGAAGTTTTTATTGTCAGAATCTATTTTGCACATCTTTAAATCTACCATTCATTCATGCATTCAATACTGCTGGTATATCTGGTCAGGTGCTCCTACTATTCACCTTAAGGCTTTCGACAATATACAAAAGAGGATCTGCAATATAATTGATCTTGACTTGGCAGTCCACCTTCAGTTACTTTCTCACCAACATGATGTGGCTTTCATCTACCTTTTCAAGTATTTTCATGGAAACTGCTCTTACAAACTTTTTTCCCCTGGTTCCCTACCCATATGTATTTACTCATGCTATTAAATTGGCATCAAGGTCCCACCCGTTTTGCCATCAAAATAGATGTAATCACCTCTTCTACTCTAATAGCTTCTTTTCTCACAATTCCGGTTTGTGGAACTCCCTACCATTTGCTTGCTTCTCTGGTAGCTACAATCTCCAAAAGTTTAAATGCAACATTAATTGCCATCTTCTATCTACTTGATTCCCATACATCTCATATTTGACATCCCCTGTACCTTGTTTTTTTCCTCACAGTAATCCCCAGCACACAAGTGGCATTCCTGCCTTGTTTAGGGTATATACATCTATCATCTGCATACAGGCCTGTTTCGCTGTATCACAGCGAATCAGTGTGATAATAAAGTCGGGATCGAAACTTGACCAATTTGTCATCAGTCAGAGATCTTACCCCTAAGCTATCAGTGCACATCAGAGAAAAGCAAAGTGTTATTTATAGAATATATATAACTACCAATGGCATAAATATATATATATATGAATGAATGAATGAATGAATGAATATGGCAACAAAGATGAAGATAACAGTTCAAACAATGTAATCAGTGTAAATAATTACAATACCTCATCTCAGAAATATAGACAGATTGAAAGGGAATATGACAACAGTCCAAACAATGTAAGTAGTGTAAATAGTTAGACCTGTTTCTTTTTAATTTAAGCATAGCCTTTTAAAGTTCAACAAATAATCAGTTGTCTGTGTTGAAGACAAAATTTTGATGATCATGGCTCTTTCCTTTCAAGACATGATTGATTAGGCAAAAGATTTTCCCCAGTAAGTTGCAATTTCTTTCTGCAGTAGACTGACTGCCAATCAAGGCTTTAGAACCCAATCTTCCTTGCTATTAAATCCTTAGCTGGAAGAAGAGATGGATTAATATTGTTCCTAAGGGGATTTGTGCATAACAATAAAAGAAGTAACAATTGATATTGACCTTCAAAAATTTAAATGCAAATTTCACTGGAAGGCAAGAGGCCCAAAAAGTGTTTTTTCAAAAAAGAGAAGACACTGTCAGCATAGAATTTACAGTTTCATCTAACCATTTCAACTGCAAAATAATGAAACAATGCCATCAATCTAATATTATCATTAGAAATGCAGAGAAAAGATATATTTCATATCTAATATCTGCCTCATGCTGGCAGATGACACAAGGTCATTTGAATGTGGGGAAAACAAGTGTATGTACTCAGATGAGGTTAAATTATAGTTTGATATATAACCCTATATAACCCTATATCTACCAACAAAAGTGATGGAAAGAAAAATCTAAATAGAACTGGTTAGATTTTAAAAATAAAAAAGTGATGAATTTATAAGCCTTAATAATTAATAAACCAATGACATCCTCACCTCTGAATATAAACATGTGCAGCATAATAATATATTCTACATAGCCTTGATAAAGCCCCTCAGAGGACAAAACAAGTTGACTAAGTATAGGTTTTTTTCCTCTTATTTATTTTGTCTCTTCTACAGATACACTATCTGAGATGATATATATAGTGTATCGAGGCAGCAAATAATTTTGTAAACATATACTGTTAACTATAAGAGACAATAAATGTCTATTATGTTTATTCATGAGCTGTTCTAAATGTCGTATTTTGGCTTTAATTTCAGTTGAAAATAAAGACAAAAATTCTCTAACATTTGGATAATTTTTTATTAATTTGTTTCTAAGCTTTCGGCTCACATGAGCCATCTTCAGAGAGGTCACCAAGATAGTAACACAATAACATCCACCATCACCGACGATTTTATTTTTGTGTTGACAAAACTCTGCTAGGCAATGGCAATAGTTACCAAAAATAACAAACGCAGTTCGCAAATTTGCAATGCGGTTCTATGATGTCACACCGCATGATAGCACGAAATGACAACAGAACCATGTATTCAAAATGTTATGGCCAGATTTAAAAGTGATTTTATTAAGTGTGGGTTGTTTGGATTTAATGTACATGGCCTCCAATATCTGAAGGTTCTTTTTACTGTGTATGAGTAAGGATTATTGTATTATTGACTAAAATCTGTCTGATATTACCTACATGTTTATGTTTTTCTGAGAAATATTTAGTGATGTAAATCAATAAATATACATATGAGGGTGCACTTATGTATAGTATTATTATTCAGGTGTTAATAAAACAGTGCTCAATATATGAACAGAGTTGTATACATATAAATAAATATACATATTATCCTACATCTATCACCCCGCAGAGAATCACCAACAACCTACACAAATCTATCCAATTTCATCCAAGTACCAACTCTAACAATAAAAAAATTCTAAAATTAAGTACATTAATGCTTTAGAAAAAAATAAACCCAACACTAATTTAGAATACTCCGTTAAAAACAAGATAGGCAGAAATAAGCAGAAATCACGTAAACGTAACATTATTTGGTCAACCAACCCTTCAGCCGTAATGTCCAAACTAACATTGGTAAACTTCCTTAATTCACAAACATTTCTACCTTTCACCCACACTAAAAACAATCTTCAACGAATTTAGTTATAGTTGCATTAAAAACAAATATATTTCACAACATACTACTATGATATCAAATAAATATTTGGCCCACATAAAAACAACATCCGTTACCCAACTAATAGCAAAAAAATAACCCTTCTAAAAATAATTGCAACTGCCAAAAAAATAAAAAATAAAAAAATAAAACCTGCTTATTGAATGGCCAATGTATGCCAACAGATGGAAGATAAGATTTAACAACCACATGTTGTCTTTAAACAGTAAATACAGCAAAAGTACTGCTTTATCCATACATTATTAGAAATTAAAAAACTTCAACAAGAACCCAATAATTAATTGGAATATTGTATCTAAATCCAAACATTACAATGGAAAAGGAGATAAATGTAATCTATGCCTTTTAGAAAAACTCGTCATCTTAAACCATATCTTCAAAAATAATTTCTTTAATAAAAAAGGTGATTTAATGACCACATGCTGTCATAGAAAAAAAAAATACTTTAATTCTTAGACCCAGATTGATATAGATTCCTCTACGTTTACCCCTTTCTTTCTTTCTTTCCCCCCTGCAAAATTACTTGTAATAATGAATTAAACCTTATTTTTGCTCCCTACATTATTTTTAATTCTAAATTTTACTTTTTATTCTTAACTTTTATTTTCATATTATTGTATTTAACATTTTAATTTTCTATCTACATGTAATATTTGAATATTTAAATTTTCACGTTTCATGATTTATACACCCCTTTGATTGCTTTTCCTTACATTTTTTTAATATTTTGTATCTTAAGTTTTAAATTTTTATCTCAATGTAACATTAGAATATTTAAATTTTTAATCTTATTATTAATTAAGCAGTAAATTAATTTTATAAGATTTAATTCCCATGAACATCAAGTGAATTTAAATTCAAATCTTAAACTGTCAGTTTGAAATATGCACCTGATGATTGCATAATACATGAAACTCCATACTTCCCTGAGTATATTAACTTGGTAACAGGGGACAATTACCAAACAGCTTTTCTTTTTTCCTCTATTTTACCTCAGCAAACTCTACCACCCAATCTATTTGGTGTATTGAGTGATGTAATAGAAATGTCAATTACTTGAAATTCAAGTATTAACAACAGAATAAAGCAATCATTCATATGTAAATACATTAGTAATGATTTTACTACTTTACTGCACTAAAAAGAGGAGAAGGAAAAAAGAAAATAGGGAAAAAGAAAAGAGAGAAAAGCAAAGATTGGTGAGAATTAAAGATTACAGAACATGTCTATTACCTGAAACGTGCAATGAATTATTTAATGTTACTCCAAAAATATATTAAGAATCGAAAACTTTTAGCAACAAAAATGCATGGTAATATTAACTGTTTCCTAATAAGGAAACACTTGGTGTTCATTGACTGAGCAACCTATCCTACAAGGGTTACAGTTTTTTTTTTCTTCACTGGGTTGGGATCAAAACATATTTCATCACTAATGATGTTAATTGTTACCAAGATTTAAAAAAAAAAAAATTTACTTTACCCTCTCAGCTTAATGCCACTAGTATGCAAAGGATTACTGAGTGAAAGAGAATGAGAAGCCTTTAATGAAAAAAAAAAGGACAATAAAAGAACACGTTCAAGAAGGCAGATGACAATTAGCATTACATTCAGATTTTCAAAATTGTAGGTGGAAGGGTATAGAGCAAGTGGCCATGATTAACTTAAATGTAAAATAAATGGCAGAACTGCCCAACAAACAAAATTGACAAAGTTTGCAATAAAAAAAGAAAATAACAAGGCAAAACAATATAAACCAAGCAAAGATCACATAAAAGGCAAAACAGTAATAAGGCAAAACATTTACAAACTAAGAATTGGAGTTGATACACAAGAACATGTTCAAACAAGCGAACGAAGCATTCTGACTTCAAGACAAGACAAACCTGGACTGAGTCAACTCCAAAAACTGGCCTATTTTATTGGCTAGACAGAAATCGCAGCATGCATTTGCATGCTTCTGCACATAAACTGAGGAGAGGAGAAGTGTTTTGCAGTCATTCCAACCACAGATTGGAACCAACACAGGGAAACAAGCCAGAGAAACAAGTGAGAAAAAGAAACATTTAAATAGAACATACATTTACATCAAGCTAGTTCATAAGCAAAATGGTGAGACCTTCTTGATAACCTAGTAGCACACTTCAATTTATACAGTCGAAGCATAAAGAAAGAAAGCTCATCAGAATATTTGCCATGAAAACTATTGTAGAAAAATCAAGGGAAAGCCATTCATAGCAGTGACAAAATGACAAGTTGAGATGTCAAGTCAGTAGAGACCCTTCTTCAAATATTGTTACAAATCTCGAAACATGTAGTAAAAGCACCAGATCAGATATGGCAGCAATATTCATTGTATGGACAAATGGTAGATTTATAAATGTAGAAGATAAATTCTGACAAGATAATAGTCATATTAGCTGTTTCCCCATGAAGAAATATTCAGCATTCATAGATCGAGTACAATACTACTTTCAGTTGCAATTTATAGAAGTCTTTCTCTTAAAACAATTTGGGGGTGGGGTGGGGAAATAGGTTCCTGAAGTCTAGTAACTTATTCCTCTTCCCAATAATGATGGGGGTTTCCTTCCTAACAATTTGTTTGAAGTATTGTGGAATGTCAACATCTTGACAAAAAAAAAAAAAAAAAAAGCAAAGCTCCACAAATGACTGGAAAAAGCACAGCAATGTTAAGAAATAAATTTTTCTATTTTTTTTTTTTTTTGGGGGGGGGGGGGGTCTGAACACCAACTTTAATGTTAAATGGATTACCAGAGTTTCATAGAATCTATTATTTTTTTCAAAAACGTTTTCAGCATTCATTTCACTCTTTCAATTCGACTCCCACATAATTTTTCTTTTTAAGTTTTGTTTACAGAATTCCCGAGAGCTTTAATGAACACTATACATTAATTGTAGGAGAACATGATTATGCAGTTGATGGTGGTCCCAAAAAGAATTTTACATACTGTTTTCAAAATTTGAAGGGACTCTAGAATAAATTTTTAAGATTTTAAAAAGGTGTTGAGTACAAATGCACCATTGCCCTGTATAAACTTCTGACCAAAGATCATGAAATTAATCTGCTCTATGTATCTTCTTCATGTGCCGTGTTCTTTCAGGACATAGAAAATCATAGACTTTTACTTGCCCATGCCAGTCTTAATATTTCCCCTGCTCCACCATCCATTTGCTGAAGCCTATCAAATAGGTTTCTCACTGTTTTCCCCTGTCTCTTTCCCTCTATCCATCTTATGAGTATTAGATTTTCCAGACCCTCCTTCCTCATTATGTGTCCCTGGAACCTCAGGTGTCTCTTCCTGATGTTAAGTACAAGTTTTCTTCTCATTGGCATCCACTCCGACACCTTGTCGTTGCTCACATGCTTGGTCCATGGTATCATCAGCATCCTTCTGTAGAACCACATTTCTGCTGCCTTGAGCCTCTCCTTCATTCCTGAAGAGAGCAACCAATAGTCACTGCCATACAAAATCACAGCAGTCTATCACTTTTTTTGTTTCCAATGAGATTTTCCTGTCTCTCAGTACTCTGGTTAGCTTTTGAAATGCATCCATGGCCATCCCAATACAGCTTTGGATCTCAGTGTCACACTTTCCAGGTATTTAAATTTCTTTACTTGCATAACGTGTATACTCTGTCATAATATGTAAGAACATTGCTATTAATTTAAACAGTGGGACTGACATGGGTGAGGCAGGTTTGTGTGTAGAATGCTTAAGAGCCAAGACTAGAAATCAGGCTGAACATCCATTGTGAAGATAAAAATGGATAAAAGAATCTAGGCAAGAGTTTAATGATAGCCTCTATCTCATGAGAGCTACCCTTGGAGAAATCAAAACAACCAAACATAAACCCCTACCCTGTGGCCTGTAAGCTAACACAACTAGCAAGTGAAGGGCAGAATGGTCAGGATGAAAGATCAAACAGTTTCCCAAAGTAGACATCTTCCAGATGGTTCTTTCAGAAATCTAATCTAAGACAAACAAACCCTGTCCATGACTACATACTGACAAGAACCAAATTCCTTCATGTTTCAGTAACTAACATTGAAGGGATACCAAATAAAACAAAAAGCACACCTAACCCCATTAGCATCCCAAAAACTAAAATCAAATTAACCATTTATTTCTTTCTGATAATATTCAATTTCTATTCCCTAAACATCAGAGTCTTCATTGTCTCTTCCAAATTTCAATCTGGGTAAGTACAGGGACATGCATTGTGGTTCAGTGGATATCAGAACGAGAAACTGGAGAGCCAAGTTTAAATTCTAGTTGAATTCATTGCATTCACTTTTTTTTCTTTTTTTTTTTTTTTTTTTTTTTTTTTTTTTTTTTTTTTTTTTTTTTTTTAAATAATTGTGTGGTCCCAGCAAAGCATTTTACTGGCACTGCTGTGCAGGGGGTTACATAGGAGGAATGTTATGTGAAAGAGTGACAGGTTACATCAGGTGTCAGGAAGAGAGTATGAGAAGGAAGAGAATGCCGATGAGAGTGGGGTGGATGGAGAAAAAAAGCATGACAGAGAGGATGTAAGTTAGTGAGACAGGAGATGACTATTGACTTCACATTTGAATTCTTGAAGATTGTAGCTGTTGGGAAAGCAAGTAAGAGGAAGGGAAATCCACAGGCAGGAAGTGCGAGAAAAGAAGCTGCTGGAATAGAATTTGTGTTTACAATTTATTGGTTTCACAGTAAAAGGGTGGGACCTAGTTGCTAATCTTGTGGCTCGAGTAAATTCATATACAGAGGGCACCAGTAAGCTAAGTTCATCAGAGCAGAATCCGTGAAAGTATTTGTAAAAGAGACACAGGGAAGCCACACTGCATCAGTGAGAAAGTGACTGTATCGTAGCTGCCAAGTCAGGATCAATCACATTACAGATTCTCCGTTGAATTTGGTCGAGGACACCTAGGTGGATAGCAGGAGCACCTGACCAGATATGACAGCAATATTCAATGCACAGGCAGATGGTAGATTTGTATATGTGCAGGATTGTTTCGGATGGGAAAAATTTTCTGGCCCTACACAGAGAACCGACTTTCTTAGCAGCAGATTTAGCTATTGATTCTATATAGTTATTCCACTTGAGGTCTGATGTGAGAGTTAATTCATGAGACGCTGTGTTTTACTCTCAGTGAGAGAAGCCTGATCCATGTTAATGGGTGGGAGGAACGATTGTCTGTGATGGTTAATAGATAGCAGCTTCATTTTGGAAGCATTAAAATTTATGAGCCATTTCTTACCCCAGTCCACTACAGACTGGAGGTCCTTTTCAAGCTTGGCAGCAAGGTTTGCTTTGTCAGCCTCGGCAGATTTTTGATTGAGACGAGAGTAAACCGTAGTGTCATCAGCATATATGCCTACTTGGGATCTTATTACATCAGGGAGATCATTAATATAGATACAAATACCTTTTGGAAAGATATGAATCCATCTTTATTTCTTCCAGCTATGGGTTAAATAGCATGATACAATGTTCTGTAGCCTTGGTTGGTAACTAGTCTACAATAAAAAGTAATGGCAACCTACTGCAGAAAAACCTTCTCCCCTGTTAGTCGCATCTCTTTCAGTACATGATTGCCCAAGCATGTATCCTGTATGTCACTTGACTGACGTACAGAGAATTCTTAACACTATTTAATCTCGGACAAGGGGAGACTCTTTGTGTTCAATTGCACATGGGACATCATCTATATTTTATTTACTACTGTTCAGTTATTGCTCCCCCATTTCCACCAAGTGCAAGATCCAGGGATTAAACTCACAACCAGTCATCAAATTCACAAACGGTTTTATCCACTAGAACAATATCCCATAGAACACTTCGCTGCAGTGAACTTAGAGCCTTAAACCTAACCTATTAATTGATGAGGTTGCAACTGTTGCTGCTGCCATGAGCAGCTTAACAGGAACAGGATTCGAGGGAATGAGGCCTGTAGGTCTTAAGATCCTACTTCTTCAAACATTGGAGACTGGCATTACAGAATCTCAAAGAACTGTACCAGATAATAGAAACTTTAGGACTATCAACAGCAGCAACAACTAAAATGGATATCACATGTAAGTTGAAGAGAAAATAATGATATAGTCAAGGTGTTGATATTCCACACCACTTCAAATAAAACGTTAGGTAGGAGACTACCATCAATACTGGAAAGAGCAACAACAGCTACTGGACTCGAGGAACCAATAAGTGTTTTAAAGAGAAAGATTTCATAAATTTCAACTAAAAGTAGCAAAAAGAGTTGTTTTTTGACAAGGATGTTCCCTTTGTACAAGGCCCAACAGCCACTCAAAGTTACAGAGTAAGAGCCTCAGTTCATGTGGTTATGCGGCAAATTAATGGTTGACAAGCTGCTCAGTCAATTAATACCATAAAAATTTCCTTAAGAAAAAGGTAATATTACCATTTCTATTACTCTTTTCTACAACTAAGAAGAGTCATTGTCATTCCAAACATTACTCAAATCTATTAAACTTTGTTTTTGTCAATGCCACATTCTAGATTTCTCAATCTGCTGGAATAAATACAATTTTTTAAACCACTTTGTCACCCAGGAGTTCAGTAGATAAACATGGGGTAATTTGTTATTGATGACATTATCTACAGTTCTACATAGTTGAATTTTCAAACTGGCACTTCACAAAAGAAAATTATTTTACTCCAAGCAAGGCAATAAAGACACTAAGACGCAAGGAGTTTGATTGCAAAAAGATATAAGAAAAAAATACTATTAAGGAGAGAAGATTATAAAAACAGGAATTAAGATAAAAACTGACACTGCATTTTTATTTTTGAAGATCAAAGTTGACAGGGAAACAAGATAGTTCTACAAGCGAGAAGTGCAAGAGAAAAGCATAGAACTTACAGCTACATCTAGTCAATTCTGACTGTAAATTGACGAGACCGTTTCCATTCTAGTGCAGCATTTAAATTCATAAAGTGTAGGTACCATATCAGAACAATTCATAAAAGTATTTATAGAAAAACGCAAAGGTGGCAGTGGAAACTTCACTAAATCTGAGACGCAAGATCAGGTTCAATAACATTGCAGATTCTTTGGATTTTATCAAGAATCTTTAAATATAGACCAGGAGCATCCAATATGCCAGCAATATTCAAAGCACGGATGAATGGTAGACTTATAAATATGCAAAACGGATTCTGGTAAGAAATATATTTTCTGGCATGACACAGAAACATCGTTAAGAGGGAGAGGCACAGGGAGAGGAGAGTGCACATAATCTGTCATGATGGGCAGTTTGAACACCACCAATATGTTCAAACTCTCAGTCATGATGACTTGTGACTTCATGCTAGTACAACAACCAGCTCCTCCAAATGGTTGTTTACCCAATTTCACTTGGCTTCGGTCACACAATGATATTGTTTCAAAGGACTTTTCAAAAAAAAAAAAAAAAAAGGTGCCTCATGCTGGGATCACCTTCCCAGATCAATAACATCAAGAAGTTACTTTCTTGACACATTAACCATGGTGTGATTCAAACCTGGGTCTCTTGATCAGAAAGCAAACATCCATATATCCCCACTGCCAGAAGGATTCTAATGAAGCTGTCTGCTGATATTGAGACCAAATTTTGCAGACTGCCTTAGAATGCAGAAAGGCTACTGTCAAAATTATCAATACAGTCAGCTGAGCTGGTCACTCATACGATTCAGAGTCCAAAAACACTTAAAACATGTGATCTAATCACATACCACACATTCATTGGACAACTCTACACATATTTCATGAGATCCAGAAATACTGACGAATATATTACAGTAATTTATTGAGTGTTTTGTTTTTCTTTTACTCTCTCATTGGGACTTTTTTTTCCTTTTTCAACATTCTGGGTCAATACATCCTTTATTACTTATATCTCCCTGGATGAAAAAAAAAAAAAATATATATATATATATATATATATATAAGAAAGAATATTAATAAAAAGTTTTGAATTTACAAATGTACTTTTTTTGGACAGTATTTGTTTATTTTTATTATTGTATTTTATATTTGCCCTCAGTCCTTCATCAGAAACGAATGATTTTTAAATTTGAATTAGAAATGTATTTCACAATATATATATATATATATATATTTGGTTCATTGTTGTCCTGGGGGTTGGTTGGGGTTATTGGTAATTAAGTTAACTTATCTCTCATTTTGACCTTTCGACCCTCTGACCCTTGAAGAATCTGGTGTGTAAGTGCAAAATTGTTGATTAATGGTATTATCTGTTGGAATGTATGCCCTATCAGTCATCCTATCAGTCTGGTATATCTTAGAATTTCTAAGAGGGGTTTGTGTTGAGTTGTCATTTTTATGGTTGGCTATCATTTAATTGATTGATGTCTGCTGTTAGTGGACCTAATTCATGTATTACCTTTGATCCTGTGTCTAGGTTTTCACTTTGGGGTTTCTTAGATAGACGTGGTAGGGGTGGGGTGTTTTTTCTTTCAAATTTTGTTTTTTTCAATATGAAATATTTTTTTATATTATAGGGTTTCTTTTTAAAAATATGTTTTTTTTTTATATTTTATAGTCAAGTTTGGAGTATTATTGCATTTAGGCAAAGTTATTTCAAGAAATCTAAATTTGTATTCTTTAGAAAGTAAATGCAAATTAGTGTTTTATCAGTTTTTTTGTATAAAGTTGTATGTTTAATCTTAATTTTAAGTTTAGAGAGTTGGTTTTTTTCTTTTAATTTTTTATATTCTTTTTTCTATAAATTATCGTCTGGAATTCTATTTATTCCTTTTATTTTTTTTAAATATTTTATTTATTTAGATATTTTTGCGGGCATTAGGTCTTGCTTTAAGGATTTATTACATCGATTTTTTTTTTCTATAGCATTTTTTATCTTTTATAATAATAAAAATATCTATTAAAATTTCCAGTACTTTTTAGTGCAATTGTAGGTTTAGATTATAACATTTTTTTCACAGCTCTATACATCATATATCGAGCACTGTTTTAAATTAATGTTTTGGATGGAAAAAAAATTTTTTTTCTTTTTTCTCTCCTCATTCTATACTCACTCGCGTATATATATATATATATATATATATATATATATATATATATTCTGTAGCAAAGCCCTGACATTATTTCAAGTTTATATCCTGATAATTTTATTGAGAAAAATCTCTCACACACACAGAAAGAGAAAAGCCTCACAGAAAGACAAAGAAAGAGAGAGAAGTCACAGAGAGAGAGAGAGAGTGATGACACAGAAGTGTCACTCCCACAGAGGGGTCACACACACACAGGAATCACACAGAGACACACACTAGCACGAGTCTCACACACACACACACACACACACAGAGGAGTCACACACACACACACACACAGAGAGAGGAGTCACACACACACACACACAGAGAGGAGTCACTCACACACACACACAGAGGAGTCACTCACACACACACACACACACACAGAGGAGTCACACACACACACACACAGAGAGGAGTCACACACACACACACAGAGGAGTCACACACACAGAGGAGTCTCACACACACACACACACACACACACAGAGGAGTCACACTCACACACACACAGAGGAGTCACACTCACACACACAGAGGAGTCACACACACACACAGAGGAGTCACACACACACACACACAGAGGAGTCACACACACACAGAGGAGTCACATACACACACAGAGGAGCACACACACACACACAGAGGAGTCACATACACACACAGAGGAGTCACACACACACACACACGCACAGAGGAGTCACACACACACACACACACACACAGAGGAGTCACACACACACACACACACAGAGGAGTCACACACACACGCACAGAGAGCCACCACACACACACACACGCACACGCACAGAGGAGTCACACACACACACGCACACGCACAGAGGAGTCACACACACACACGCACACGCACAGAGGAGTCACACACACACACGCACGCACAGAGGAGTCACACACACACACACACGCACAGAGGAGTCACACACACACACACAGAGGAGTCACACACACACACACACGCACAGAGGAGTCACACACACACACGCACAGAGGAGTCACACACACACACACACACGCACAGAGGAGTCACACACACACACACACGCACAGAGGAGTCACACACACACACACAGAGGAGTCACACACACACACACACGCACAGAGGAGTCACACACACACACGCACAGAGGAGTCACACACACACACACACACGCACAGAGGAGTCACACACACACACACAGAGGAGTCACACACACACACACACACACGCACAGAGGAGTCACACACACACACACAGAGGAGTCACACACACACACACACACGCACAGAGGAGTCACACACACACACACGCACAGAGGAGTCACACACACACACACACGCACAGAGGAGTCACACACACACACACACGCACAGAGGAGTCACACACACACACGCACAGAGGAGTCACACACACACACGCACAAAGGAGTCACACACGCACAGAGGAGTCACACACACACACACACGCACAGAGGAGTCACACACACACACGCACAGAGGAGTCACACACACACACGCACAGAGGAGTCACAGAGAAATCACACACAGGAGTCACAGAGAAAGAGAGAGAGAGAGAAAGAGGGAAAGAAAGATACCACTTATATTTAAGCATTCACTTTAAAAGTAATGTGAAACTACTTTTATTTACAGGGTGTTTCAAAATTGAAATTGCCAATCCTTATTCAACTGATGTGTAGAAACAAATCCTAAACTTTTGTTTCTTTTCAGCTATATAAATGCCAATCACTGGAAAAAGAAAAGTCATTTTGTGCATTAGAATATGCTGGAACACAGTCAGCCAAGACTGTGCAGAATGCATTTGAGAGAGAATTTCATAAAAATGCACCAAATTTGGGCCAAGAACATCTCAGCAACAAAGAGAATGCAACTTTTGCATTTATACTGCTCTTAGAAGTGCTAACTCCTATATAACTAATTTTATCTTTGATGGGTACTATGCTAGTGCATAATAAACTCACACTGCTTGAGAGATATGGTAAAGAAAATACTTCATTCATACGATATCAACATGAAATTAAAGATTTTTTTTAATCTGATATTGTAAATTGTAGTTTTGTTTGTGGCCACTTATCTTGAATAAGAAATAATCATTCCTTTAAGCTGAAAAAGTGATTGACAGCCAAAATAAATTCAGCCCACATAAATCAGTGTTATATAATGAAAGATAAAAAGGATTCTTATTAAAGTTTCCGTAGCAGAAATCAACTTTTTTTTTTTTAAGGAATTTCAACTTTTTAACGTGACTCAAATGGTTTGGGGGGGGGGGGGGGACGTTGAGTCAGACAAATGGTGTTAATAAATGATAAGGTTTGAAAAATGTTAAAAATTTCACATACACAAAAAAAAAAAAAAAAAAAAAAATCACTTGCAATATAAAACAAGAGAAAGAAAACATTTTGTCTAAAAACAGGAAAATCTTTGCAATTGAAATCAATAACAAATTGTAATTTATTTGATCGGATGAGTTTCCTAGAAGCATCTCACAGACAAAGTGTCAGTTGAAATGACAACTTCAAGATCAATGTAGACAAATTGCTCTTTGTTTAACTAAAAACATGAACTAGCTTAACAGAATTAACCTTTCTCATTTGAACTAATCCCTGAGTATCGACACAGGCTAGCTCAGGGTTAACCTGTAAACATAAAATACAGCCCTTGTCCATGTATTCCAGTGATCAGCTAAGGATTACCCAATGTTGCATTCCAATTCTCAACTTTATCAATATGCACCAAAGAGGGTTATCTTCTGGCCATATCACACCAAAAACCAGTTCTCATACAATTACTGTAGTTAAGCAGTAACCCATTTAGGTAATGACCACCCTCTACATTGCTTAACAATACCAGGTGCAGTGATAGTTAATAGTTTATTATATTCACTTGGGACAACCTCTGTTCAGTTCGCTCCTTCCACTATTAACTCCCAGCCAATTCACTCATCAAATATATATATTAATTTACGTAATCTTTTTATTTCACTCCTGGTAGTCCCTTGCATCTTAGTGGCATTATTGCCTTACTTGGGAGGATGATTTTTTTTTTAAAGTACTGCCTGTCATCATTTGATATGAGTAGATAGGCCAGGGTTTGCTAAGGAGAGGAGCTGACCGAGCAGAAGTTGTCCCACGTATCATGTGTTCAGCCGGGTCAAAACAGCAGCAAAAAGAATGTGGACCTTTATTTGGCAGGTTGAAATGGCAAGCAAAAAGTCAACTTGTCGTCAGCAGATTGAAGTGGTAGAAAATGCAGTCATAGCAGTTTCAAAGGAATAACTGTCCTTCTGACACTATTATTTTTTCCAGGCGCAATTGTTAAACATTACCAATATCTTTATAAGCTATGCACGTGTTATATATAAAGCTGTATACCACCAACAACATTCTAATAGCTATAAAATAAAATATAAAAAATAAAAATAAAAAATTTTTAATTCTTAAAGTTTAACTCCTTGTTTAACCCACAGATAGACAAAATCATAACCCAAGTCTGTTACCACTGATCTAGCAGAATGTTGCTGAGCATGACACAGTCCAAGATAGAATTCTTGCTGAAAAATGTAACAAAATGACCAAAATACTTTTTGCCTGAGCTAATTTAATCCCAAATTATTTCATCAATGAGTTAACATGTGACATTCTGAAAAAAAAAATAAAATAAAATAAAATAATAATAAAAAAAAAACTTATACAGAAGGTAATCCATTAGGGGATTATCATCTATCCAAAGATTGCCAAATTCTTTTTAAGTTTGTCATAACCTTGACGATTAAGGTCACAGATCCCATAATCTAACCCAGTGATTTTCCTACATGAGCAGACTGCCTCCATGGGGGAGGGGGCTATGAACTCTTAAAGAGGCATTCAAAGAAACTGGAAAGAGCGCTAAAATTTTAACATAGCAGTTAGATGATTTAGCCCCTTAGACCCCAATTAAATATATTATATTTTATATATTTTTAAATACTAACATGTACTCATTAAAAGGCCCAAGTGCAACTCAAGGTATAGTATTACTGTTAAAATGGTAATGATTAATGAGCCGTAAAATAAATGATAGCAGATAGTAAGTGAAAATTATGAGGATAGCTAATGACCTACTTGAAAAGGTTAAGACTGCAGTGTTCAGGGAAACAACCCCATAGGAGCCTATTCTAAAGTAATAGTTCTTAAAATACTTTTGCTGACTGGTACTGCTATGATGTAACAAAACAAATGCACAATGTTAACCATGTTCCATTTTAAAGTGCAATTTTAACCATACAACTAGGAATTCGAAGGTACACATTGGACTGCAGAAGAAGCTTTCTAAAAGCTAAGCAAGGTGCTGAGAAACAGAGAAATTTTGTTGGAATCAAACAAAAGAGTTTGAAATAGCTATGTGATATCCACCCACTCATATGGCAATGAAAGCTGGACAATCTCCCTGCTTAGGGGGACATAAACTAAAGGCAACAAAAATGTGGTTCTGCAGAAGGATACTGAGAATGCCATGAATGAAGAGATTAAGCAGCAATAAAGTCTTAAAGACAATGGAAACAGAAAATGATAGCTGAAATTTCTTGGGAACATATTGCGGAAGAAAGACTTACAAAACTGAACCCTCAAAGAGCATAGTGAGAGGAAGCGAGATGGGGGGCTTGCTGCCACCCCCCTGACAAGCTTGTGTGAATGAATAGCACAATAGGGAGACTTAGTAAAGGGGGGAAAAAACTGATAATGGTCATAAAAGTTAGGAAGTTGTGGGGAGCCATGATTGCCATTGTCTTGAAGAGATGCGGCATAGTGAAGAAGTAGAGAACTGTTTCAAAAATTATTCGGCAAATAACCCCTGGGTAACAGTAAATATACAAGCCAAAATATATGACTGTTTGTAATCATTTCAGTGACTCTTGTATTTCTATTAAGCACCACCACAGAAAATGTGACACCTTAGTTTTAAAATTAATTTTAACAAATGAAAAATCTTTTCTGAAGCTTATATTTTAGTTTTAATTTCAAGCTAATAGATTAAATTTATTTTTCTAATAAGCAAAAATACCTTGCTGGTGGCTGACTTGGGGGAGAAAAAAAAACTACAGGACTTCCAAAATTGGATGTTATAAGAAAGTGAAAATAATTGGGCCTTGCAACACACACACACACGGTGGGGGAGCAATTTTAATATTTTCAAAAAGGATATTTTAAAATTTTAGCACATATAAGGATATATTGAAACTTTAACAAAAAGATCTATTTACAAAAAAAGATGTTAGAATGATCAAGAAATTATACAAAGAAAATAGGAAATTAATGGAATCCCAACACAAAAATAAAAAGGAGAGTGAGACAAGGATAAGTCTTTTTACCAGATTCGTTCAATCAACTTCAACAGGAACATTGGAGACCATACCAGGATTTATTATTGGTGGACATAATCTTAATATACGATATACCTGGAAAGAAAGCTACAGGACTTCCAAGACTGGATGTTATTATATATATATATGTGACACTGAGATCCAGACAGAGACAAGCAAAAGAAGTGTTCCAAAAACTAATCAAGGCACTGAAAAATAGAAAAGTCTAGTCAAAACCACCAAAGAGAAGAATATTGGATTGCTATATAATAACCCATCCTTTTATATGGCAGCAAATGAATGAGGAGAAAACAGTTTGAAATAGCTATGTGATATCCACCCACTCATATGGCAATGAACGCTAGACAATCTCCCTGCTTAGAGAGACATAAGTTAAAGGCAGCAACAATGTGGTTCTACAGGAGGATGCTGAGAATTCCATAGACAGAGCAAGTAAGCAAGTTGAGTCTTGAAGAAAATGGCAACAGAAAGAACTTAGAATCATGAAGAGTGAGCTGAAATTCTTTGGACACAATGAGGAAGAAAGACCTAGAAAACTTAACAACAGCAAGAGAGATGAGAGAAAGCAGCGAGTCAATTACCTGATGAGCTTGAATGGATGGTGGAATTGGGAAAGGGAAACAGTAACTTTAAGAAAGAGAGAAAAACTGATGAGGGCCACAAAAGATAGGAAGTTGTGAAGAGCTATGATCTTCTATCTTAAAGAGACTTGGCTTATAAAAGATCTATAAGATAAGAGAAGGTTAATAATCACTCAGTAATTTTTTTTTAAATAATCATTTCACCCCAAGCAAGGTACAACCATCACTGATGTACAAGGGGGTTACAGTAAGAAAAAAATAAAGTACACAGGATGTCAAAGAAAAGATAAGGGATGGGATTCAAGTAAGTAAAAGATGGCAACTGATGTTGCATTTAAACTTTTGGAAAATGTAGCTATCAAGGAAGCAAACAAACAGAAGGGAGTTCCACAAACAGGAAGTGCAAGAACTGTTAGAGTAGAAGAAGTGGTCACACTTATTTATTTGAACAGTAAAAAGATTGAAACCTAGATGCCAATCAATAGCACAAGTAAATACACGTGGTCAGAGAATCTGGGGGAAAAAGCTCATCAGAGCAGTTGTCATGAAAAAGAGAGAGAGAAGCCACATCAGTGAGAGACTGAAGGCGAGCTGCCAAGTCCGGATGGATTATATTACAGATCCTCCTTTGGATTTTATTTAGAACCTCAAGATAAATAGCAGGAGCACCCAACCAGATACGATAATAGTATTTAATGCACGGACAAATGTTAGATTTACAAAAGTACAAAATGGATTCTGATGAGAAAAACTTCCTGGCCCAACACAGTGACCCAAACTTCCTAGCAGTAGATGCAACTATGGAATCAATGTAGGCATTCCATTTGAGAGAGTAAGAATCTGTAGAGTTAAATTTTGCTGTTATATGACGTGACACAAAAAGTAGAAATCAAGTTTTAAAAGCTGTTTTTTCACAAGCCTGTAGACAAAACAAAGATCAGGATTATAATAGCATAATCAATATCCTAGCAACTCAGTAGTATCACTAATGGAAACTTTGTACTAATGGTAGTATCACCAAAAACACTAGTAGTTGCATCAGACCAGCCATAGCAACAGAATTTAAGGCCCACAGTGTAAGAGATGGTAGCAGTTTTTAAAGGTAGAAGTAATAGTATTCTAAAAATTTACATGATACTCAACACCCACACTATAAAATCTTTCATAAAATGACCACACATGTAATGAGATTTCACTCATCTCTAAAGTCATATAGCCACCATCCATTCCTTTACTTGTCCCTTTCATTACATCAAGGAAGTTATTTTAATCTTATCACTGCCAGACTCCAGACAAAAGAAAACTAAAGTCAAATTTCTGGGATGAGTTATTTATATACAAGTGTACCCATGCCACCGAAAAAATTTTTAGAGGATTACTAGCCATTTCCTCACAGGAGGGAATATATATATATATATATATATATATATTAGTTATTATAATAATAGCATACTGCGACTTAATAGCTATAAAGTTTTGGTGCTTAATACACCATGATCAGGCAGGTGAAATGTGGTAAATTTACTTGGTTATATATATTATAATTAGATAAGGAGATTTTAAAAAAATTAAATTAAACTAAAAATAAAGAAGGCCATCAAATGAGATGAATAAAGTGGGATGGGTGGTTTATTACATTTTAAAAGAATTGTGTGTGAACTCACAAAAAAATGCATCATTTTTTTTACCAAACAAGCCTAGTCATGTCAAAAGTGTAAACTGGAAAAAAAAAAGACAGTAACCGAGAATATAAGAAGAGAAAAGTTGGAAAAAAAATTAAAAAAGTAAAAAGTCAAATTAAAAAAAAAATATAAAAAATGCAAATAGATGAGAACGAACATAAGTGAAGTTTTTGAAAAGTAAGTACTAGGTAAAAGATGACAAAATATTAAATAAATTAAATTTTAAGGTGTATAGTTAAAAAAGGGGTAAATTTTATAGATAAGAGCAAATAATAAATAAATATATTGAGATAATTTTAGATATATTTAAGAGCACAGAAAATTCTATGGTAGAACTGTGGAATATACTGCCATTAGTATTAAGCATTAATATTATTTTACACACGCACATACATATGTAATTTGTAAACAATTTATATTATGCAACCCAGGTTTCTACCATCTGATGTTTTCAAGCGATTAGTATAATAATATTTATAATAATATTGTAAATTGTGTGAAGATACCAGATGGTAGAAACCTGGGTTGCATAATATAACTTGTTTGCAAATGAAAAAGTTCTACAATATAATCGTATTGGGCACTTTTTAATACAATTGTGTACTGGCCTAATTTAATTATGATAACTACCTAAACACATAGATACACACATACACACACAATGGTCTGTATGTATTTTTTTTAATCAATTCACCCCAAGCAAGGCCATAATGCCACTAAGACAAGGGGATACTGAGAGTGAAAGAGAATGAAACAAAACAAAAAAAAAAACAATGTGCCATTATTTGTTATAGTATGAGTAAACTAACAAAAATGCAAGAAAATATTGGTCAATATTCTAAATAAGAATATTTTATGATGCAGATATTTATCAATACATACCCACCCAAGTGTAATATTACATGAAGCACAGGTTAAGTGGAAGTCTCCAATCTACTTGGAGGAGAGATTAAAAATACTCAAATTCCTTTGGCATTTACCAGGAATGGGTGGGGGATTCCCAAGGTACCAGCCTCCTGAAACTGAGAATATACTCCTTATGAAACTAACTGGGTTCCTGGCTGGGCTAGGGTAGATTTGTTTTTCTGTTAATTAGAAATTAAGGTACCCAAGAGATAGGCATCCACACATTTAGACATTTTCAACTTGTTCAAGTAACTAACTAGCTGTAGGATGTGGGCGATCATAACTTCAGTTTCCTATATTTGTGGGTTTTAGCGACATTTTTCTCTTTGTCAAACCTCCTGCTCACCTCCATTCAACAATCCGTTTGCATAAGCTCATCAGGTAGTGAGCTAGCTGCTTTCCATCAATATGCCTTGCGAAGGTTAAGTTTACCGGGCCCTTCTTTTGTGTCCAAGAAATTTCAGCCACCTCTTCCTGATTCTGAGTATTAAATATCTTTTTACCATTTTTTTCTTTAAAACTTCTTCATTGCTTACTAAATCCACCATCCAGAATCACTACAGCGTTTCAGTGCCACATGATCTGAGTGAAAAGAATCTTTCAGATTGCATTTCTATCTGATTTGCTGTATAATCACAATAAAAATGCATCCTTTTTTTAAGCAAATTGTTGTAAATGATCAATTTCTCATCACCTGTCACAATGTTCAGAAAAAAGATTCCAAGGTAATTGACATGAGCCTATTTTAGCCACCCACAAAACAGGTCTTCATCTTAAGCTTTTGATGTTTATCTCCCAAGTAGCCAATCAATTGAACCTGAAAAGTACTGATTGCAAACTGACAAATTAAATGCAATAATTCAAGAAAAACGCCAAGAAGTGGTGAACAGGAAAGGTGTTTTCATCAGAATAATACCACGTTCCTTGGCAACCCAGCAAAAATTGTTACAGCTTGAATGGGATGTGTTACCACATGTGCCATGCTTACCAGACATTGCTCCTTCAGATTTTCATTTAGTCAGGTGCTTGCAAAATAATCTCAGGGGGTAAAAATTTTAATTCTTTGGATGACATAAAAAACTGGCTGAATGAGTTCTTTGCTAAGTTATGGGGAAATTCCTCAGATAATGGACTTTCCCTCCTATATTAAGAGTTCATAGGAATTCTTTAGACTTCTATTGGAGATCAGTAGGACTACTAGGCAGTTAGCCAAATACTAAGGAGTCAGCTTTCAGTAGAAGATTACCAAGTTCCTAACATTTTGGTTAGGTTAAGTTGATTAGCAACCAACATAGCACAATAATAACTACTCCACAACACTAAGAAACCACAAATTCTGGGGAAGATGGAGTCTTTAAATTAAAGGGAAAATAGAGAAAGGTTGTGCAAGAAAATGGTTAACATTTAGTTAAATAAATATTAATGACATAATTGGGTTTTAATTTCTCTTAAAGAAAAAAAAATATGGCATAAACTTCCTGGATAACCCAATAAAATAAAAGAATAAGAGAAGAAAAACACAACAATTTTTTTTTTTTACATTCAGACTAATGTTCACATCAATATTTCAATATTAGTTCAACTATAAATAATGACAACTCATCACAGAAAGTCAGGCCCAAATTATAAACACATGTGCAAGCTAAAATTTCATGGTCTTTCTTCCCAACCTGCCAGTTTTTTTTATTTTGTCCTTTCATTACAATTTGTTAACACTTGAAACATTACCCCAGAACTTTTATAAAAATTCCTTTATCTTAAAAATCTCTCATTCAAAGCACTGAACCTGTTAAAAAAAAATTGTTTTAAATTTTTCTACTGTAATTAAATGAAAAGTCAAGGGGAAAAAAATATGAATCCTTTATTAAATTCCCTGAAACTTATTCTGATAAGCATCTGAAAAAGGCTGAAGAACACAATGACCAAAACAAAAACAAAAAAAAAAAAAGAAAATTGTCAGAGTATAAATATAAACAATAATCAAGAAACCAAGAGAGAAAAATAATGAGTATTTAAATAAACAAAATTAAATAGAAATCTTTACAAAGAGGTTTTCACCTAAGATTAACATGAATTAAAAAAATAATCCAAAGATTTACAGAAATTTTTGCTTAAATATTGCACAGTAGCCAATTCACAAAATATGATGTGCTTGATACACTCATATCATCCGTCTGTTAATCTGAAATAATTGAGACTTTTATCAGGCAGCCATTCTGAGTGAATGTAATCACCTGTAGAAAAATTGTTTCACAGGGTTGAATTAAAGAAAAAAATCACTTGAAATGAACAGAATTAACAGAGAAATGTTCAGGGAATGAAAACAAAAAAGAACGACCACCGCCACCTCCACCAAATAAAAAAAAAAAAAATTCTCAAGAATTCAGAGAATTTAAAACATTCAATCTAGAACACGGCTCTAGAGAAACAAAAAAAAAAAAAAAAAAAAAACCTCTATATATTTAAAATAATCCAAAACATTTGAGATTATATATATATATATATATATATATAAATGGTATGAGATAACATGTATTTTTATGTATCAAGACCAGAATTGAGAAAATTGTAAAACAATATGGAAGAAGTTTCCTTGTGACGTGTAACCGAACTCAGTTGGTTCAAGAAAGATACTGAATTCGATAGTTTCTCAAATCAAGTCTACTTTACTATTTAATGTAGTGCAGAGAGAAGAGATGGTTCATACCTTTCCCAAACTAACTGGTATCAAAATGAGCAAAAGGAATCTGATAAACTCAAAACCTAACACTGCCAATTTCTCACTCGAAGTCACTAAATATTACACAACCCACAGAGTTATATGCTACTATTTATTGTTTTCTGTTACCAGCTTTTTTGGTTAAAAATGATAGACACTCAAGAATCAGTCACTTAAGTGTTGTACGTGATACATGCTTGGGCGATCAGTTCTCGAAAGAGACATGACTAACTAGGCAGAAGATTTCCTGGCAGTAAGTTGCCATTACTTTCTGCAGTAGATTGGATGCCAACCAAGGTTACAAAACCTAATTTGTCCTGCTAATTTCTCCATAGGTAGAGGAAGAAATGACAAGTTAATTTCTTACCCAACACTATTTGTGCATAAGTGAATGCAATGAATTCAACTGGAATTCAAACCCAACTCTCCGGTTTCTTGTTCTGAGTCGATATCCACGCACATCCTCTCAAAAACAGACACCTGAAAAAGATTGTAAAACCAAAACCACAAATATATTACAGAAATTGCACTCTTGTTATCACTTCTGTCATTGTAGAGTTGCTGATACAAATAACCTTCAAAGAATTTCAAACTGAACATTTCATTTAATCTATAGAGATAGATTGTTATCGTTCCACTGAACACATCTCAGGACACCTCATCTAGTTCTTATTTCATTCTACCCAACTATCACTCACCCTAAACATTCAAAATTAATATGGAGATTAAATAAAGGAATTTCCTAAAAGATTAATCAATTCAATAAATACCTGATAAAGACCAGAGAGCACAATAGCTGAAACGTTGTGACAATAACGATGTGAACAATATTCCCACTGTAAATAAAGGTAATTCTTCATCCCAGAAAATCAGGCAGATGGCAATCAGGTGATAATAACAAAGATAGGGATATTAGTATGTAACCAACTGAAATAATGATAACACCTCAGCAATCAGGTGATAACAAAAACAGGGACATTAATCTGAATGTAAATAATAATAACTCCTTATCCCAGAAATTCAGACAAAAACCAATCAGGGGATAATAACAACAAAGATAGGGATATTAGTCTGAATGTAACCAACTGAAATAATGATAACTCCTCAGCAATCAGGTGATAACAAAAACAGGGACATTAATCTGAATGTAAATAATAATAACTCCTTATCCCAGAAATTCAGACAAAAACCAATCAGGGGATAATAACAACAAAGATAGGGATATTAGTCTGAATGTAACCAACTGAAATAATGATAACTCCTCAGCAATCAGGTGATAACAAAAACAGGGACATTAGTGTGAATGTAAATAATGACAACACCTCAGCTCAGAGATTCAGAAAGCAGGCAATCAAGTGATAATGACAAAATTAAACAGGGGGGGATATTAGTCTGAATGCCAATAATCGTTTTAATCTAAGAGATTATGTAACACCCCAGTGGAGGTCCGAACAGTTTCTCAGGCAGCCGCTCTCCACACTGTGATGTTGCCGGGAGGTTGGTTAAAAAAGTCGGAGTCTCAAGCTAGGGGTACAAGATAAACTATAAGAAACGAACTTCCACAACTTGGATGAGTTAAATCGATGCTTTATTTCGTTTAGAGTTAGTCTTTCTGTTGGAGCAGGCGATGTGGCACTCAGATCTAACTCTAATGGAGATCAAATGCCGAACCGACCGATTCAAGACGAACGGAGTTTCTACTTCAAGCACACACCTGGCTGAACTAACTCAACTGAAAAAACTGAAACTGGTCGGCTCGGAAAAAATCACTTGTATTTATTTAAAACAATCCGGAAGTGCCTAGACCACTGGGCGATAAGCATTGGCGACTGTAAGTCCAAAATTTCAAGGTACTTAAATTTTGCTTCCTTTGATGTGTAAACAGGATATCTGCACTAAGCCTCCAAGTATTTTCCAGGATTTTTTAAAAACTTTTTATCTGAATAAAGCTTCATGTGAAGGGCCATAGGATGTTTTTATAGCACTGACCCTTTACCAGTAACCAGGCATTTTTTTATTGCCTGGAGAAAGGGAAAATTCTATTATCATTTCTTAATGTGTGGTCAAGATACAGTAGTTTTTGACCTGGTCACTGAAAAATCTATTTCCTAAACTTTATCTTTTATCATATCAAATCACTTAGTCAAATATTTATTGAAAGACTGGTAGGATTTAACAGCAATCTGATACCCTTTTCTCTTCCACAAATTTCCTCATAAAAGAAAAAGTGTTTATTTTTTTCCTCTTCTTTTTCACTTTTGTTAAACAAAACATGTTTTAAAACTATTTTTCTATTCTTAACCATTTTCTATTTTAATCTATCATAATAAAATACATATCTTACAAATCCACCTTAATATACGCCTAGTTATCGTGTCACAGTTATTGCATGAGTAATAAACCAAACAGAAATTGGAAATAAAAAGTAATATTTATAATATCATCAAATAAAAGATTCGCAAGCTGTGTGAAGTAAATAAGAACTGCTAGACATTAAGAAAACACCACACACTCTCAATAGAGTCCAATGTCTTATATAAGGATTGGGACATACCATTATTATCCATAGGTACGTACATAACAATAATGATAACTCCTCATCCCAGAAATTCAGGCAGAAGTCGATCCAGTGATAACAACAACAAAGATAAGGACATTTAAGTGTCTGAAAATAATAACTTTTCATCCTAGAAATTTACACAAAAACAAGGAGCATCTTTATTAAAAGCCCAAAGAAACTACTTAGAAGAAGCAAAAATGAATAAGTGACTTTTCACCTCTATTTGGCCAATTGCTTGAAGCGTAATATGCTGACAACAACCTGCTCCTCAAAACTAAGTAATTAAATGATCAATGATGTATTGCCCAAATGAAGAGGAAAAATACATTGCATTCACTGGATATAATCATAGCATAGGATATAATTATAAGCTTAATTAGTGATACATTGCAATAGCCATTTAAGCTGGCAGGAGATGAACTTGATTATTTACACAAGTTGAATGTAGTGACTTAAGCAACTCTTATTTTGTACAAGTTCATTTATTAGTGCTGAGAAACTAAAGCAAATAAGCACATCAAGGTTCCCTGGCAACAGAGAGTTTAAAAAAAAGAATATCTGAATTGTGTCTCATATGAGAGTTGGCTAAACATGTTTTGCTGTTAATTATGGATAGTTCAATCCCTGGGTCAGGTAGCAAAACACTATATTCAACATTTTAGCAGGAATTATCAAGAACTGACATCACAGGGATAAAACAATAAATGAACAAATATCCTACATCAGCCAATACACATCTGATGATAGTCAGATTGTATTTGGCGAAACTGTGTCTATAATAAAGACAAAAATAATAGTTTGAATAAAATCAAGTATACTCACAATTCATTTCTTTTTTTAAAATCTTGAGTATGAAAAAAAAAAACATTCATTTTTTTTATAGTTTATCAATCCTTTGTGGGTTATTCAAAGCTGAAACATTTTAAATTTTAATATATATATTTTGTTTGTGGACCTATTATTTAACCTATGGCCAATGGATGTGTGTCCTAGTGCAGTGGATATTGGCTCAGTATGAGAAATTGGAGAGACAATTTTGAATTCCAGTTGAATTCATTGCATTCACTTATATGCAAATACACTTGAAGAAAGTATTAATCTGTCTCTTCTTCCTCCAGCTATGGATTAAATAGCAGGACAAATTGGGCTCTATAGCCTTCATTCACAACCAGTCTACTGCAGAAAAATATTCTGCCCAGTGAGTCATGTCTCTTTTGAGACATGATTGTCCAAGCTTGAATCACATATGACACTTAACTCACTGACTGATTTAACCCATAGCTTGGGGGGGGGGTGATAAATTTATGACTACACTGAAAACAAATGCATTTTATAGGTCCAAAAATGGTTTTATATATGAGAATTTTGACTGATTCATTTTTTTCTTTTCCATAAGGTAATACTTAATATGCAAAAGAGTTACTCATTTCCAGTTTGAAATTTTAGAAAATTTTTAATTAATGATAAAAAACAATTTATAATTACTATGGTTAAACTGAAGAATGCTTTACCGCACTAATTGACTTACGTATTTATTAATCACATTTTGGTACATAAAAATTTTAGCAAGTAATCAAAAACCCATTAAATGAGGTATTTATTATATATATAAACTCCAACCATGGAAGAGCTCTCCCACAAACTGTCCGGCGCCAAATTCTTCTCCAAGATGGAATGCAAAAAATGGCTACTGGTCTGTCAAGCTTGACAGGGAGTCACAATTCTTTTCTCGCACTTCCCGCCTGCAGATTCTCTTCCGCATACTTGCTTTCCTGGCAGTTACGATCTCCAAGAATTTAAATGTAAAGTCAATAGTCATCTCCTGTCTCACTAACTTACACATCCTCTCTCTTATGCTTTTCTACATCCACCCCACTTTCATTAGTAATCTCTTCCCTCTCCTACTCTCTTCCTGGCAACCCTACAACCTCTTACTCCTCAACTTTCCTCCTATGTAAACCCCTGCACAACAGTGGCAGTAAAATGCCTTGCTTGGCGATATGATTATAAAAAAAAATTTCTATACTGTTATAATGTGGATATAAAGTGGTGGATCAAGTCTACATTACAATCGATATATAAACTGATCCCTCACTTTATGGCCACATTCATCCTTCTCTTACCCACTTCTTGACACCCCCATAACCTGTCACTCTTTCTCATAACTTTCCTTCTATGTAATCCCCTGCACAACAGTGGCAGTAAAATGCCTTGCTTGGGGCGATACGATTATAAAAAAAAAAAAAAAAAAAAAAAAAATAGCATGATTGCCACCACTTTATATTTTTAATTTTGTGCATATGCATTGTTTGTTTTTTTTATTTCATCAACTGCACAGTATAGTAGGGTCAAGTGGGCACCATCTGTGAGAAAAAGAGCACCCTGATTCAATTCAATTCATCAGAAATTTGGAAACGCCATGCCATACTGCTTAGCATTTGCACTAGAGACTCCAATACAAAAATTTCAAAGTTTGTTGGTGAGGGTCTCAGACTCAACGTGGTGAGATCTACATCAAGTGTCTTGAGGAGGTAATCCTGCTCTAGGTTAGGCAGGAGAACCCGTTCGTAGCTGTCAGACAATTTTCACGATCACATCACCACTTAAATCTGGCCACCAAACTCTCCAGATTGCACCCCACCCCTTGATTATCGTGTTGAGTGCAGTTTGAACAACAAAACTTTTTGTAATATCAAAGATAAACTTAAGGCAAGGATTATAGCAGTATTCACCATCTTAAACAAGGAGACCAACCAGAAGAGATTCTGAAGTCATCTGGGGGCCGTGGTTGAAGACAAAGGCAATTTTATTGAATAAATTCACTCTTTAGTATTTCAAGATATTTTTGTATAATTTTGGTAAATATATCTGTTAAACTGAGATGTCATTAATTTTCTGTAATTAAACAACAATTTCGCCATTGCACTAATATATATATATATATATATATATATATATATATATAGAGAGAGAGAGAGAGAGAGACTTTGAAAAACAGTAGCTACTCTAGCATCTACGCATCATTCATTCAATAATAAATTAGAACACTCTCAGCTATTGGCGTGTGTATACATGATATATCACATGCTAAAAGTCTGCCTCCTTTTACCGAACACCTATAGAGGTAAAAAAAAAAAAAAAAAAAAAAAAAAAAAAAAAAAAAAAAAAAAATCGCCGAATGATGCCAATTCGGTCAGGTTTCAATCTTAGGTAAAAAGCAATTGGATGTCTAACCGTACTGAAGAGTTGTGATACAGCGAAACAGATCTGTCTATGGATTATATATATATATATATATATATATATATATATGCACACACACAATTTGTGTGCGAGATAATTGCATCATGATAAGGTTACAGACCAGTTTAATAATGCAGACAATTTTAATCCTTACTAAACTCTCCCCATTTACTGCTAACCTTGTATCAGACTAGTCAAACCTTGAATAAGGCTAGAGATTAGGTATCAGTCTCTAAGTTAAGACCAAGATTTATGAAAGCTGTTTTTCAAGGCAGGCCCTCCCCACATGGAAGAGGAACAGGGTACAATCTTTCTCCTTTGGCTTTGTGCTCAGATGATGCTGCTAGCAAATATCAAAGACCAGCAGATGTAGTGGCAACCGATTGGAATCCAAGGAGGGGAATGGTTTTGTTTTTTTGTTTCTTTGTTGTTTCAATAAAGATACCTTCAGAACAGTCTTGGAATGAGATGAGGTGGCAGGGAGAGGGTAGAGGTTAAGGACAGCAGCAGGGTGGACAAGGAGAATCAGGAAGAAACCCAATATCTCAGATCTTGGAGAACTCCACAGAGTTGTATATCCTAAAACTGACGCAGTTATCTTCTGTAACCCACAAATGGATTAGTTCTCTTTCTCAACAGTTGCTATGGTCACTGGCCTTATTTTACTCAATGTTTCTCTCAGTAAGAATAAAGAAGACCTTATTCAGAGCTGGATATGTTAAAATCTACTTGTCCCATAATAGTTGGTATATTTAGTGTAGCTAATGTGAATGTAAATGTAACAAACATTATGGAACAGAATTTCTATCATCATAAAATTTATATCTGTCCCATAGTAGCTGGTACATTTTGTGTTAGAAATTTGTATGCCAATGAAACAAATATTAGGGAACAAAGTAGTTATGTATTACAGCAATGCTTATCCTGTACAAGGCCCAAGAGCTACTCAAGGTAGAGGGTTAAAGATTATGAGCTCAGTTTATGCGGATATTTGGAGAAGATAATGGTTGACCAGGAATGAGAAATGAGAGCCAAGTTCAAATTCCAGTTGAATTCATTGCATTCGTATACACGCAATGACCCTTGGGAAAGAATTATTAATCAAATTCTTCTCTCTTCAGTTAAATGACAGGAAAGTCTACTACAGACAGTAATGGCAACCTACTGTGGGAAAATATTCTGCAGTAAGTCATGTCTCTTCCAAGATTGCCAAATGTGTATCACATATGGCACTTAACTGACTCAACAGCTGACCCCTACACTTGAAGGTTAAGATTGTAATGATTGGGGAAGCATCCTCTTAGGAGTCTGTTCCACAAAGTAGACAGAGGGTTACATAGTAAGAAGCTCAGTTGATGCAGATATGTGGGGGAAGGTAACTTAACCCAAAACATTAACAGTTAAGATTGTAGCAATCAGAGAAGCATTTTGGTAGAAGTTGATTCTACATGAAAAGCACATTCTTAAAATCGCAGCTCAGAGAAAAAAAATGTTTGGGAAACACTGGCTTAGGTATTTCTTAGCCCGTTTCTGCTGAATTCAAGTAGACACTACCTGGCTCAGGGATTGAACTCACCAAATTTTAGCATTCAGTTCTTAGGATGTGGTTTCCAGATTTCTCTTTTCCAATCTTCTCACTGTTTTTTTGGTTTTTTTTTCAATTGGAGTAGATAGATCTATCTATCACCCAGTTCACACTCCACCCACGTCTATTGAACAGGTTAAGAGGCTCATCCCTTGTTTCCTGTTTAGGATGTGGTTTCCAGCTTTCTCTTTTCCAATCTTTTCACTTTTACGTAGCCCCCTGCACATTAGTGGCGTTACCACCTTGCTCAGGGTGATACGATTAAAAAAAAAAAAAAAATATTCCATACAGATAATCATGAAGAAAGACATTGTCAAGAGTTGGTAATTAAATCAAGCATTAATACAAGAAAGTTTTTTTACAAATAATTTTGAAAGTAAACAATAAGGGTTCTTTTGTAAATTTTGACTTTTCTTTTTTCAATATAATTTTTCAATTTCAATTCAAAATGTGTGTGTGTGTGTGTGTGTGTGTGTGTGTGTGTATATACACACACATTTGTAAATGTTACTTCAATCACTGACTTAAAAATTTTCTTTTAAAAAATATTCATATAAAATAAAATAAAAAAATTAACATTTAATTTCTCAGCCCAGGGCAGAGGTTGTCCAGATCGATTGGGATTGGTAATGTATCATCCCAATCTGTTATCTCACTAACTGCCTGCTTGTGTATACATTTAAATGGCACAAGCAAATTATTTTATTATTATTAATTGTATTTTTTTATTTATTCTATTTTTGGCACTGATAAAATACTGCATATTTTCCAAGAGTAAACAGTTTGGGGATAGACTAGGCCACCAAATTTTAGCATTCAGTTCCTAAGTTACATACAAACAATCATGAAGAAAGATATTGTCAGGAGTTGGTAATTAAAGCAAGCATTAATATGAGAAAGGTCTTTTACACCTAATTTTGAATGCAAACAATAGAGGTTCTTTTGTAAAAATGTGATTTTTCTTTTTTCTAAAGATAGGATTTCAGAACAGTAAGACTGACTTGGGTTTAAATGGGGCGTGAAATACCAGTTTAGGTCTCCAAAGACAACAACCGTGTCAGAGCCACAATATTCTTGTCAAATATAGTAGCTTAATTAAAAGAATAGAATAGTTTGCAAATAGAGTAGTATCTCATCAAAAGACAACAAAAAATAATTCTCATCAACAGTTAATAATGTCATATGTCATCAAGTCAATAGCTATAGACAAACAAAATCATGTAATGCACGGGTAGCGAATGGTTAGCAACTTGGAACAAGATTTGAATTGCGTTCTATCATTCACTTTCACACAAATACCCTTGGAAAATCCACAACTCCATCACTGGATTGGTTCATTTGTTATTTATGACTTAACCTTTCACAGGTTATTTAAAGCCAGAAAACATTTTTAGATTATCAGAATTTTAATGCTTAACTGGGGAGAGAAGTGGTGAAACTTAGGGGACTGGAAACTTGGGTAAATTGCTATCCAAAGCTAAAGACTCTTACCCACTCTGAAGAAAAACCAATGTGATGAACCAAGGCATTGAACACCTCTCACCATGAAAATCAACAACTTCAACCTGCAAGTGGTTCATGAATTCACATACCTCAATTCCACCATTTCAGACACTTTCTCTCTAGACACTGCAGTCAACAAACAAATGGGACAAGCCACCATCACATTTGCCAGGGTGACTTCAAAAGTCTGGGAGAACACAAAGCTTGGTACAAACACCAAAACTGCAGTCTGTAGGGCATGTGCTGTCAGCATGGTGCTCTTTGGCAGCAAGACTTGGAGCATTTACTACAGACAGGAGTGACACATCAGTGCCTTTTTCCTCTTCACTGTCAGACACATTCTGGGCATCAATTGGTCTGACCAGGTCACCAATGCTATAGATCTCACCCATACTCAGTTAGCCAGTCTATACGCCTTTCTCAAACAGCACCAGCTTGGACATGTACACCAGATGCTGATTTGAGGGATTCTAAAAATTCCTTCTGCACAGGAAATTGGCCACTGGAAAGACAGCAACCTCATCTTCACATCAAGGACATCCACAAAAGGAAGAAGAGGGTGATGGACATTGAGAAATTGGAAGACATCACTAACGATTGCTCACACTGGAGAAACATTTTACACCAAGGGTTGGAGTTGAGAGAGGAAAAACGAAGGCTTGTCACTGAAAAAGCATGCTCAACAGTAAGAAAACAGCAAGGCAATATCACATGCATTTGAAACTGTCTCACAGATATGGGTCTGTACAGCCATGCCAGTTGCTGTGCTACCATTAGTAACTGAAGCATAATGTTTTTGGTTTAGATGTCACACACTCATTTTATATATATGTGTGTGTGTGTGTAGTTAAGTGCCATACATGAAACACGGTTGGGCGATCATGTCTCTTTCGAAGATTATCCTGCAGTAGGTTGCCATTGCTTTCTGCAGTAGATTGGTTGCCAGCCAAGGCTATAGAACCCAATCTGTCCTGCTATTTAACCCATAACTGGAGGGAAGAGATGGATTAATACCTTTCCCAAGGGTATTTGTGCGTAAGTGAATGCAATGGATTCAACTGGAATTCGAACTAGGCTCTCCAATTTGTCGTTCCAAGCCGACATCCACTGCACCACAACGCAAGTTTGTACATAAGGTTGTCCAAAAGGTTCATGCCTGATTTTTAAGGGAATTAAAACAAAGAAACATACATTCAATTAAATATAAACCATTTTGTTGCACAACCTTTCTTCATTTTGCCTTCAGCTTAAAGATTATATCTTCCCAGAATTCCAGTGGTTTCCCAGCAAAGAACTCAAGGTGTGTTTTTTTTTTTTACATCATCCAAAGAATTAAAAATTTGTACCATCAAGATTATTTTGTTGCAAAGAGCTGAATAAATAAAAATCCAAAGGAGCAATGTCTGGCAAATGTGGCAGGTAGGGTAACACATCTCAACAAAGCTGCAACAATTTTTGCTGGGTCACCAGAGAAACATGGAGATCTGGCATTGTCCTGATGGAAAACAACACCTTTCCTGTTCACCAATTCTGGTGCTTATTCTTGAATTGTTGCCTTTAATTTGTCCAGTTGCAAGCAGTACTTTTCATTATCAATTGACTGGTTAATTGGCAGAAACTCATTATACAGGATTCTTTTCCAATCCAAACAGATAAACAGCATGACTTTCTTAGAATGAAGACCTGCTTTTGGAGTGGCTAAAGTTGGTTGATGTTAGTTACTGCAGAATTTTTCTTGCTGAACACTGTTGTAAATTAACTATTTCTCATCACAATTTGCTTTAAAAAAAAAAAAAAAGTGCATTTTATTGTTTATTCAGCAAATCTGATAAAAAAAAAATTAATTTCACTCAGATCATGTAGTAATCAAACATAGTGATTACTCAAGTTTCACTAAGTGGCCATGGATGGTGGTTGCTGATGAATTTAGTTTTTTCTGCTAATTTTCATAATGTGTAATGCAGGTTATTCTCAGTCAATGTCTTGATTTGGTTGTCATCTGCAGTGGGGGGTGGATCTACCTGAACATTCTTAATCAATAAGGCTACAATCACCAACTCTAAACTTAGCAATCCACTTCTGTACAGTACTTTCAGTTAAAGCATCCTCACTGTACACAGCAAACATCTTTGTTGCTTTTGAGGTATTTTTACCTTTACAGTAATTTTCATAGGGATGCAAAATTAACACCAGTAATTTTAAACTTTCTTTCTCAAGAGATAGTTTGAAATGTGCTCTAATTGGAAATGTAAACATATCTGTTGATAAATTTAACTTGTTCAAACATGAACAGCTAAAAAGTAGCATGAACCTTTCACAAATTAGTGTGTGTGTGTGTGTGTGTATATATATATATATATATACACACACACACACACACATTTTTAAAAAATTTCAATCTACCCCATCATTTTCCCATGAAAATTTGGGATTTCAGGAAAGCAGGTTACTTCCAAACCAACCAAATTACTGTTTTTCAAAAAAAAAAAAAAAAAAAAATTTAAATATGTTTGGTTATTGAATTATGTCTAAATAAAAGATCTTGCTGCATGACACCAAACTGATGAAGGATTCTGGTTACCAAAAAACAATATAAAAACTATATATATATATAGAATAAAATAAAATAAAAAACAAGGCTCAGTAAGCAAGCCTTCTTTGAAGTCATTTACACAAATAATAAGCTATACTCTTGTCGAATGAAAACAAAGCTGTACACTAATTTTCTAAGTATCAACCATTTTAAAAAGAATACAGACTTCAGACAAAACAAAGCAATTTCTAAAGAAATAACAGATTTTTTTTATTATTTACATTGTTTGGACTGTTGTGCTCATATTTATTGGCATGTTTAAAACATTTCAGCCATTGTATGCTCTGGCCTTCTTCAAATGCTGAAAATTTGAAGCCGAACACTGATTTCAATCATTGGGGTTTATCACATTCATTCCATGTGTGATGCCCCTTTTAGTAGTCATGTAGTTATCTCTCTTTAACTCAATACTCTAAGTTATTTGTTCACCATGCCTATACCCACAGGGCCATGTGTCCTCAAGGATATTCGTGTAGGTTAATTCCAATGACCTGACCCAAGGAGTTTTGAATTCAATACCAGGCTACAGCAGTGATGAACAAATATCTTAGAAAGTTAAAAGGGAGATAAATACATGGCTACCAGAAGTGGCTTGCACATGAAATGAGAATGATATACCCCAGTGATCAAAATAAAGGGTTTGGTTTGAAATTTTTAGCACCTGAAGAAGGCCAGAGTGGACAGCCAAAATGTCATAAACATGCCAATAAAGATGAGGACAGTTCAAAAAATGTAAATAATAATAACGTAAATACTACTTCAACTCAGAATTATAGACAAATACGAAATAATTTTTTTTTTATTAATCCAACAGATTTTATCACTTTAAATATTATTTTTAGGGGGTAGCCATATTTGAGTAGATGTTCCCTTTATCTATTAAACAGTATATTTATTTTCATCTCCCAGTCTGAATATTTGAGAAATCTTATTAAAACGAAGCTCCCTCTGGCAGGATTCAAACTTGTGTCCTCCTTTGCAGGAGAAATGGTCATTAGAACTGATATAATTGAGACAGATTCAACCACAAATGGTCTTGCTGATCTCAAAATTAAGTTAAGTGCCCTGTGATGCAATGGATACCAACTCAAAATGAAAAATCCAACAACACAGTTCAAATTCCAGTCGAATTCATTTCATTCAATTGTGCACAAATACCCTTCAGAAAGGTATTAATCTAACTTTTTCCTCCAGCTATGGGTTGAATATCTGGATAGATTGGATTCTTGTAAAGCCACCAAAACCAAATCGGTCTCTTTTATTCATCTTAGAGAACCCTTTCTGCATGGCTGACTCTAACCTCCAAAAGAATGACTAGTTGCACTTTCTTGGGCTAACATTTTCTGCTGATATTAAGTGGAAAGATTATGTTGAATTAATTGCTAGGTCTGTTGCTAAAAAAGTTGACTCAGTGTCGTGCCAGGGAATTTATCTTTGCACATTTAAAGTCTACCATTTGTCCATGCATTGAACGCTGCTGCTGCCACATCTGATCTGGTGCTTCCATATCGAAGATTCTTGAAAAAGAAAAAAATCTGCAATGTTATTGGTCTTAAATTGGCATCTCAGTTTGTCACTTTAATGTAGCTGCTCTGGGATTTTCTAGAAATATTTTTATATTAATTCATGTAAGTGCCATACATGATACATGCTTTGGGTGATCATGTCTCAACAGAGACATGACTGACTGGGCAGAAGATTATCCCACAATAGGTTGCCATTGCTTTCTGTGGTAGATTGGTTGCCAGCCAAGGCTACAGAACCCAATCTGTCCTGTTATTTAACCCATAACTGGAGGGAAAAGACGGATTAATACCTTTGCCAAGGGTATTTGTGCACAAGTGAATGCAAGGAGTTCAACTGGAATTCAAACTCAGCTTCCCGATTTGTCGTTCCGAGTCGATATCCATGCACATCAATGGTAATTATTCTGATGAAATTTGCTCTATGGTACCTAGAAGTTAGGAATTTAAATGTGCGTTGTGGTGCAGCAGATATTGGCTTGGAACGATAAATCAGGGAGCTGAGTTCAAATTCCAGTTAAATTCCTTGCATTCACTAACACACAAATACTCTTGGGAAAGAAATTAATCCATCTCTTCCCTCCAGTTATGGGTTAAATAATAGGACAGATTTGATTCTATAGCCTTGGCTGGCAACCAGTCTACCCCATACTTTCCACTTTGTGCCATATTTAAGTGGTGCTTAGAAAAATCAACTTTTTTAATAGTTCCCCACCCCCTCAGTCTAACATTCAGCAACTCTTTGTGTATTAGTCTTGCTTGGGGTGAAAAGATTAAGATAATCATAAAAAAAGCATATGTTTCCGGTACCTAACTGAAAGGGTGGTCCCACCTGGAATGGCGTCCAATGTATGATGTCGTCATTAATAACAGTGTTTACGTCACAGGCGACATTATCAGACCATGTTATAAGACAAACATAGTGCCCAATCCCACATATGGGGGGGGGGGGGTATTGAATTTTGACCCGACCGTAGGAGCTCGGGTTCCCCACATTAAACAACTGACCCTATGTTGCATCCCACCTCGGGGTGGGGGGAGTACTAGTATAACCAGGCAACGTGATCAGAATTTTTTTTTCCTTCTTACCCTCTTTCAATAGGAACATAAAAATAAAGTAAAAACAATGCTAATAGACAGAAATCACTGACTTGCAATTCGCATTTTATCGTACAACGAAAATGAACACGTGGTCATAACTGTTTTGTTGCAGACAAAATGAAGAATTTTTTTCATTGTAAAATTTAGCTAAGCTAAAAATTTAGAGAATAAACTTATTTTTTTAACAATACTATTATAGACAAATAAAATTAATATCTTCTGGAGAAATGACTGGGTAATCACCCCCCAATAAAAATACAGTGAATTAATTTTTTTTTTTTTTTTTTTTTGGGGGGGGGGGGGGGTTAAATTAATACTGTATGTAATTAGTAGTAATTAAACAATATTCTTGAGAATGAACCACAAAGGGTTTTTTTCCCAGTCCATAATTCTAATCTACAACACAAAACACAGTGCGCCAACGAGACGAAGAAAAATGGAATTTTTTTTTTTCCGGTACAGATATTTTTGTCATTCGGTGTAAAAAGAAAAAACAGAAAATGACAAAAAGTAACTGTACCGGAAAAAAAAAAAAAAAAATTAAACAGAACATATTTAAAAATAAACAAACAAATCGTCTAAGAGTCACAAAAACCAAATCACTTCACTTGTGACGAAGCATTCCAGACAGGACCACTCTTTCAAAGAAAGAAAGAAAGAAAGAAAGAAAGAATTTGCTTTATTATTAAATTATTATTATTATTATTCGTTTTTCTTCACTAGTTCTTTTAAAACTATCCTTCATTTCCACCATATGATTCAGCAGGCCTGTGGAGTGCCAAGCCCTCAAGGTCTGAAAGTTAATTCAAGTAGTCAGTCCGAATGAAGTCTGACAGGAAGTTTTCACATTTAAGAACATTTTGTAAATAAACCCTAATATAAAATTAAATTAAAATCGTCAAGCATTTAATGGCCAGAAAATAGCGATGGGGGAAAAGGAAACTGATTCTAAAATGCGTAGTGGGGGAGAAAAATGAAATGTCAATTACTACAGGAAATAAAACTTAGTAGGTGTTTGGGGGGGGGATACGAGTATCAAAGCACTAAAGAACTACTAAAAGCCAGGTGCCTGCTTGATGAATTTCATTATCACACACGCAGTGGGGTAGATATTTCAAGAACAGGATAAAAATAGAAATAGCCCATTTCTCTCGGTGATTTTGAGTCTACTTATATCCCAGCCTCATGTTCCCATCGTGGTAATTAATGATGTGCCCATAGTAGTAATTGTTTTTAAGAATATCTTTCAGAAGAAAAGGGCTCATTTTCCCCATTATACCTTACCTCGTCCCCGAAAAAAATAAGTGTGAAAGACAGGATTGCAAAGAGAGTATATAAATAAAATTTTTAAAAAAATATGAAAAATTAGAAAAGTTAATTTTAAAATTTAAAAAGATAAGTTTTTTGTTTCATTCAAAGGTTTCCGTACAAAACTAGGAGAGACGTTTGGTTTCCATTAAAAAAGAAAATCTAACTGCCCAAGAAAACTGAATAAATAAATTAACATTTACACAAAGCAATGGGATACAAATGTCCATTTAAAAATGAAAACAATTCTTTAAAATTAGTTTTAGAAAACGTAGAACAATTATCTGTCAAATACTTTGAAGTTTTAACTATCTTTTTTTGATATAGTCATTTGTAAAAAGTAACTAAAACAGCTCAAAAATTAACTTGAAAAAAATACTGAATAGACAGACTACGTCTTTTTTGTTTGGAGGTGAAATAAAAAAAAATGTCCTTATTCTTGATTTTCTGGGAGATTTATCTTTAGATTTTACCATTTAAAACACGCATTTTTCCAATTTGTTCTGTCAAGTAAGAGGATAGTAGTTGCAGTTCGATCGTTACTCGAAGCTCTTCTATGACAACCTTGGGTCAGACTAGCAGAGACAGCTTTTTTTCCTGGCTAGGTGATTCATCATTTTTTTTTTTTTAGACAGATAAAGAGTTAATAATACATAACGAATTGATGAATGAAAATAAGAAGGGACACCAACAATGTCAGGGTTTCTTCACAAATAATTGTCATGAGTAGAGTTAATTAAATCCGGATTTCTTCTTCCTGAAGATGACAGCTTCGACGACAAATGAGAATTTCGCTTACTTTTGATTTGAGTTGACACATGGAAAGATTAGAGAGACTTTGGAAACTTGTTTGCTTTTTTTTTTTTTCAGTAAAATTATAAGAGCGACTGATGCTTAGATCAATGGAATGCCATAGGAGAGAAAAAATCTAACAAGGCACCAGTCTTGCGTGGGGTAAAAAAAAAAAAAAAAGGAATCGACATTCATTTCAAAATAAAAATTGGGAGATGACCAGACAATTAGAAACAATGATACTCTCATTTTTAGCTTGGGGGGGGGGGGTCCACCTTCTCACAAAAAAAAAAGAAAGGAAAAGAATTATAACGTAACGTAACGAATGTATAAACGTTATAATTTCTGGGATCAGAAAATGGAAGAGAAACAAGAAAACAACAAGATAATAGCCAAATTGATATTCAGTCTTATATCGAAACTAACCACTGGAAAAAAAAAAAAAAGGCATTTTTCCAGTAGCTTGGATCGGAAGAGAACTGATGATTTTGGAACCCCTCCCTCGTTATTGAAGTTGTGGTAACGTGTCTGAAACCCAGAAATTAAACCGGCAAATAAAAATTAACTATGGATGTTTTAATTCTAAATAATAAAAAAAAAAAACAGCCAGATTTTTTTTCTAACCATTCATACGTTTTAAAGGGGGGGGGTCGATAAATTACTTCTAGTTCTCAACCATAAGCCGGTCGAGTGTACTTAAAAATTCGTGTACATGTTTATTCCAGTATGTATTATTATTTCTATAATCATTATTATAAGCCTTTATTTCATATAATCATCTATTTCCACATCGGCTCGTGGTAATTCAGTTTTGTGAGGTCGATGGCTTTGTTTTACTTTTCTTCAGACGTGGAAAATGACAGGAATCCCCACGACACGTCTATGGTTTTTTATTATTATCATGTATTCAATACAATACATGATCAAGCAAAGATTAAATGTAAAACGGCTTTTTTGTTTATTGACATACGTAAAAAATAAAATATTTATTTATTTTCAAGTCACAGTATTATACAGAAAAAAAGTCAACAACAGCAAACACTTAGCGTGCTCAACTTAAAATACTTATTTTGAAAAAAAGACAACAAAAACAATTTTTTATAATATAAATAACAATTTAAAATAGGGATGTTGACTTATTTGCCAAAAAATGGCTTATGATGAAAATAACTGCTCCAAACTTGACAAATACTAAAATTTTATCGTCAAACAAAAGTTAAAACCTTTCTTAACGTTATTAAGAGGAAATACCAAAGTGTTTTTTTGATAATTTTAAAAATGAACATAACTAAGACAAAGACGTTAGTGTTTTTTAAAAAATAAAAAGGAACCAAAACGCCTATTTAAAACTGAAATAAAAAATTCAAAGTATAAGGTAGAAGTATTATTGTTTTTTAGTAGTTAAAAAAAATACTAAAGTTAAAACTCAATTATTTTTAAATATAATATATATATTACTTACACCCTCTTCTGTCCCATTCTGAAACATGATGGTAGATTTGTCTCACTAAAAACTACTCGAAGCAGAAACAGAATTGGCACACTCCTTGTAGTATATTGTTAATATATTTCAAGTAGTAGTAGTTGTGTGTCAGGAAAGAAAAAAAAAGCTACACAGTAGTAGTAAGCCAGGAGTTTGGTAGCAGCTGGTAATATAAACAACTTGGATCCGAGGGGATGAACAGTGAGTGCTGAGAAAGGGATATTGTGTCTTCCTTTCTTTAATTTTCAGCCTCAGATTTTTATTTTCCCTCCTTTCAGACACGGAATTGACTTGAACAGCAACGGCGGCAATAAACAGATACACACACGCACAAAAAAAAACAAATCAAATAAAAAAATTTAGAAGGGAAATAGAGCTAGAGAGGGAAAGAAAGAGTATAATTAATTAAGGACAAAATATGACAGGCTAACAAAGAAAGAAAGAAAGAATAAAGATAAAGAGAGGAAGGCGGAAGAAAAAACGCGGGGAAAAGATATTTTTTTAAATTAGCAGTAATTACTGAAGTTTTTTTTTAATAACAAGATTTCGCTTTTCTTTATTTAATGATGACATCCATTGTAAAATAACTTAGTTTATATTTTTCAAAGGCTTAGAAAATATACACGAAAATTAAAATAAATTTTAACTTTTTTTTATTTTAATAATCCATTTTCGCTTTTCTTTTTTTAAGCACATCCATTTAAAAATTTAACTTCTTAATATACAAATAAATTATATTTTTATAAATATATTAAAAAAAACTTTAATTATTAAAGTTTTTTATATTCATTATATCTCCAACAAAATGGAAAATAAAATGTTATGATGCTGGAAAAAACTTAAAATCTTCCTTGTCGGCCGGATTTTTTAAAGAACGGTTGATGACCATAATGTCATAATCCAAACAGAAAGTGGCATGTAGGTAAAAAATCCCAAAGAGCCTAAAACTAACCCAGCCAGTACATCCACCAACAAAAACTAAAAAAAAAAAGAATAGTAACATAAAAATGACATGTACACGAAAAAAAATGAAAATAGTTTTTTTTTTTTAATATTCAGTTCCTCTTTTCTTTATTTATCAAATCCATTAAATAACTTTTAAAGGCTAAAAAAGAAAATGACATACATTACACGAAAATAAAAATAGTTTTTTTTTTAAACAAACAAGAACATAGAAAAAAGTTTTTAAAAAATAAAAAACTGATCTAGAAAGGTTTAAGATTTTTTAAAATAAATAAATAACCTTGAAGTGATAATATATTGAAGAGAAAATAAAAAATAAACTATTAATTTTTTTATTTTCAATTTTCATTAAAGCTCAAAAAGAGAAAACTTTGATGTGAAACACTGACACAAAGTAAGAAATAATCAAGTAAGAAATAATATATATATATATATATATATATATATATATATATATATATATATAACAAGATAAGTTGGTTTGTTCAAAGCGTGAGTTTAAAACTAAAAGTACAGAAACGAGCGAACGACTGCTAATCCGCTGAGGCTGGTAGGGAAGGACGATGATTACCTGTCCCTTCGTAGCTTACTACTTTTCTCCTGAACGATACGTTTTAAGAGAATAAAAAGCACTTATCAGTAATTTTGTTTAATTGTACTTAAGAAGCATTTTGCTTTAGCACTTGATAATCATCCTGTTATCCATGTCAAAGTAATCGTAGGAAACTACAGGCTATAAAACCAGTGCTTTCAAGCAAAGGGTTACCTGTCCCTAGTCTGCGAACGCGAAAGAAGAAAATAGATATTTAATTTATGTTTTTTGTTTAAAAAGCTATTTTTAGAAGTAAAAAAATCTGCGTAACTTTTTGTTGTTGTTTATTATTTAAATTGTAGTTTCAATCTGCCATTTAGCTGTACCTGTAACTTAGAAACTTCAAGAAAACGGAAACTTTTTTAGGGAATAAGTAACAAGAAGTCTATCCCTCTTAAAAGGTTAAAACTGGACGAATATTGACTGGGTTTTTCCTTGAATGACCAACAAAAAAAAGAAAAGAAAAACATTCCTTTTATTTTCATTTTAAAAGAAAAAATATCTTAATTTTCTTTTTTTATCTACTTTTAAATGGTAAGGGTTGTTTCTTGAAAACAATGCATTTTCCGAGCAAGTGCAAAAGTGCCTTTCTTTCTTGATTTAAAGATCACAGATCACATGGTACAGTTTCTTTTCCAGTAAGGAATACGGTGTAAGAGATTCTGAAAGGTAAGAAAAGTGAAGTAAACCAAAGAAATATCCCTATTTCCTATTTAGGGTGACGATGAAGTATATCCATCGAAGATAACACCATTTTATTTAGAAACCTCCATGACAGAATCGGGAATTGAAAATCAGAAACAAAAAAGGGATTATTATCAAAATCAATTGTGCTTTGAAACAGCGTTGGTGTTCTCAGGAATTATGGAGAGCATTACTCATACTGACAAACTGGTTTTTTCACTACAAATGCAATGAAAATTTGGAAGAAAGGTATTGTCAGTGGTCAGGAATGAATGTAAACATTACTGATAGAATAGGGCAACTATATGTATAATGTAAATGCATTGCTAATGATTTTATTATAGGAATGCATTGAAAATCAGGAAGAAAGGGATTGTCAGTGGTCAGGAATAAATGCAAGCATTACTGATAGAATAGGGCAACTATATGTATAAATGTAAATGCATTGCTAATGATTTTACTATAAGAATGCATTGAAAATCAGGAAGAAAGGGATTGTCAGTGGTCATGAATGAATGCAAGCATTACTGATAGAATAGGGCTATTAATGTAAATGCATTGCTAATGATTTTACTATAGGAATGCATTGAAAATCAGGAAGAAAGGGATTGTCAGTGGTCAGGAATAAATGCAAGGATTACTGATAGAATAGGTCTATTATATGTATAATGTAAATGCATTGCTAATGATTTTACTTTATGAATGCATTAGAAATTAGGAAGAAAGAGATTGTCAGTGGTCAAGAATAAATGCAAGTATTACTGATAGAATAGCACCACTTATAATTACATTTCATCATTCCTTTGAAAAACAATTATGCTGTAAAAAAAATCTTGTTTATGATTCCTAACTTGAATATTTGAAACAAATGACCTATTTGTCTTCATATTCCCTTTTACAAACAGATTTTCAATACTGTATCTTAGAAATTACTCATTATTTTTCTCTAAGTCATTCACAAGGGAAGATACAAATGCATTCATATTTTATATGCTATGTCTGTTCATGGCTCTCTACAACTTCCTGACTTTTGTAGCTTTTAGCAATAATTGCCTTTTTACTATCTCTCCCAATCCTTGTTCTGCCATCCACCTAGACAAGCTTGTTAAGTATATTTTTCTGTATTTATCTGAGCCTCTCTATAAAGGCAAGATGTGGCACAAGGCCAATTTTACAGAGGGGAGCTACAGAGTACATACATTATGGGCAAGAAATATGTGGAAATGAGCTCTTGCTTGCTTTTGCCCCCGATAAGATTCTGCCTCTTGGCATACTCTAGTCTGGGTTCCTCTCTGCCCCAAAACATAGTCCAACAATAATACAGTTTTGGCAATTACTCATGAGGTAAGTTACTTGATGTATCTCTTCTGCCTGTCTTGCCTTCGGTATATCATGTGTGTCAAATTCTCCAAGCTTTCTTTCCTCATTACATGTTCAAGAAATTTCAACTATTCCTTTCTTAAGTATCTAAGTATGTGTTTTTTGTTTTCATTTTCCTTAAAACTTCCTCATTGCTCACATACTATGTCCATGCTATTCTCAGCATCCTTCTGTAGAACCACATTTCTGTGAGAAATCATCCAGCATTCACTGTCATATGATGTGGGGGGTGGGGTGATATGACAAAATAGGTCAGTACTGTTCTTCATGTTTAAGAACTTTTTCTTTAAATAAAGTAGCTAAAAAAAAAATACATTTTGTTTCCAAGTAATATAGAAATTAATGCAAACATGAATTTTTGTGCCTGCAAAAACACAGTGTGTGAAAAGGATGGTTTTTGCCTTGACACCGCTATTATTTTAACTACCTTCACTCCTCACCAATGATTCTTGTTTTAAAAAGCAATGTTTAGAATTGGAATAAAACCTAAACATACAATGAAAGGAAATTGGGCAGACCTGAAGTAGAAACTACCACCACCTTTAAATTTGTTGTTTTTCATTTTTTTTTTTTACAGTGCAATCTTATCAGTTACACCCTAAACTTTCTGACTGACAAAAAAAATTTGGAAAAATTTCAATATTTAAACAATTTTAGGGGGGGGCTTAGTTTTTCATACCACGTTATAGTAAATCGATCCTCCATTTTGTAAACACTCGCTGGTACGACATTACAGCCACCTGAGTTGATAATCAATTTTATTTTTACTTTTTTCAGTGCAATCTTATCAATTAAATCCTAAACTTTCTGACTGACAAAAAAATTTGTAAAAATTCAACATTTAAACAGTTTTAATGGGGGAGCTCAGTTTTTCATACAACCTTATAGTAAATCGATCCTTGGCAATTAACTTTTTTGCTTGCACATATTCAACAACTGAATCCTATGTGAAATTTTTAAATAAAGCCATTCTTGGAGTTTCCAAGGAAGATGTCACCATAAGAACTGAAGAAAACTTGAAAAAGACAAAAACAAGAGCAACAACTCGTCCCAAAAAGCCAAAACAAAGCAACCCCCAATGCGAGTGGTTCCAAAATGGATGATCGATTTACTATAACATTATATGAGAAACTGAGCCCCCTCTAAAACTGTTTAAATATTGAAATTTTTTCAAATCTTTTTTTGATAATCGGAAACGTTATGTAATAATCGATAAGACTGCACTGAAAAAAGTAAAAAAATGAAAAACAACAAATTTAAAAGTGGTGGTAGTCTCCGTCAAGTCCATCAGGAATTTATATATTTTAATTGTTTTTGAGAATTGATAACAAAAATAATCAACACTATTGAATACCAAACAATTGCATATCAGGACATTTGCATCCCTAGGCAAATGCCTTCCTGGATAATTGCATACCTCAGATAACATTTTGAATTCTTTAAATGCAATTACCATAAATTTTGAAAAAAGGATATGGTAGAAATCACAAATTTTTTTAAGAAGGAATAAAAATGTATTACAATATAATAGCGACATGATTCTCTAATTTGCAGTTTTATTTTTGATAACAGTTGTTTTAACTATTATTTTTTCTTTTTTAGAATAATTAAAATTTGGTTTACAATTAGCAACTCTTAAGAAAATATGGTAACTTCAAAAACTTACAAGCAGTACACAATTATCCAGGGATGCATTTGTCTATGGGCACAAATGTCTTGGTACACAATTGTCTGATACACTATTGTCCGAGATGCAAATGTCCAGTACACAACTGTCTGTCCACCATATAAAAGGCCTGTACATTTTTAATAGCAATTTCATAGTCCACAAGAAAAGCATGTCAGTGATTTGTTTGGGGCTATGTTTATTAACAGGTCATACTATTGAGATTTTTTTATTACAATATTGTTAAAATATTGTAGGTTGAGTGTAACAAGCTTTTGAATCTGATTTACAATTTGTTAATAATAGCGTGAGGGCTGTTCAGCAGCCAATAATAAAAATCCGATTTGTGTCTGTTTGTTATCCTAATACAGTAAAAGTGGGACATCATAGTGAGATTCCTGTAAGCACAAAACCAATAAGATGCTCTAATGTAGAGAATGAAGCAATTGTCCATCCTTGAAAATGATAATGCATCAAAATGCTCGCTTCTTTAAGGTGGTAAGGCTACTAGATAGATTCGCCAATCGACCAGTTCACACTCCTTCCTCATCTTTTGAATAGAAGTAGAGGTCTATACTTTGTTTCCTAATTAGGATTATGTTTCTGGTCTTCTCTCCTCAAGTTTTATTCTCTTTAACTACCATTAATACTTAGCATCTTAATGGTATTATTTATTTATTTTTTATTTAAACTCCTTGAAGTTTCTCCTATGTTTTCCTTGAGGCAATTATTACTGGTGATGACCTAAATTCCTCCTTCATGTTTTAGCTGATTATTATTTTCTTTTGGAACAAGTCTTTTTGTTGAAAGTATTTGGTAAAAATGGTAACAGTGAATTTTGTATCAGTTTGATTTGGATTATATCAGATTTGGCTGAGTTTGAAATATAACAGTCCTCTTCCACTCAGACTAGACAACGCCTAACCTGGGTTGAACAATAAGATTATAAAGTGGGAGACAAGAAGAAATTTTTGTTAATTCTATAAAAAGACAGATAATTTTTTTCCATAAAAATACTGGGAAATTATTTTCCATAATAAATACTGGGAAATTATTTTCCATAATAAATAGAAGGCAGCATGGTAGAGTAATGGATTGCAGCTCAGATAACTGGAGAACTGAGTGTGAATTCCAGTTGAGTTCATTACATTCACTTACATGCTAACTTCCTAGAAAAAGGCATGAATCCATGGTTAAATAGCAGAACAGACTGTTTGCCTCGATGCTATGATCCTAACAATGGTCGACTAGAACAGGGAGAGGATTTTATATGTTCTATTTAAAATAGTAGGACAAACTGGATTCTATAGCCTTGGATGGGAACCAGTCTAGGAGAAGAAAAACACTGAATTCAAAACTGTATGTAGTCCTGGCTAAGCACATCATATGCAGCTATGGAAAGGATCATTCAGACTGACTTGATGATCCCAACAATGGTCAACTAGAGCAGGGAGAGCTTTCATACATTCTGTTTAACATAGTAGGGCAGACTGTGTTCTATAGCCTTGAATGACAACCAGTCTCGGAGAAAGAATTCAAAACTGTATGTAGTCCTGGCTAAGCACATCATATGCAGCTATGGAAAGGATCATTCATACTGATTTGATGATCCCAACAATGGTCAACTCCTTTAAATTGTTTTGTAGTAATTGTAACAAGTCTGACATTAAGCTGAGATAAATTCTTTTCACTTCTACTTTTGAGCAGGAATAGATATTTATTAATAGTTTCCTGTTTAGGATTAGGTTTTCAGTTCTTTCTCATTCACTTTTACTGCTATTAATCCTGTGTATCTTAGTGGCATTATTACCTTGTTTGGGGTGAAATGATTAAAAGAAAATATGCAAAGGTTTACGGAGAGTTTTTTTTTTTAATCATTTCACCCCAAGCAAGGAAGAACTGCCACTGGTGAGCAAGGGGTTAAAGAAATGGTGAGTGATGAGAAAAAGGAACAAGTTACAGGGGAGTCAGAGAATGAGTAAGAACAGGATGAGAATACTGGTGTGAAGAGAGCTGCATGAGAGTAAAGTGGAAAGGAAGAAGAACATGATACAAGGGTTGTCATGGAAAGGATGTGAGTCAAGAAGATAAGAGATGGCAATTGACTTAAAATTCTTGGAGATTGTAGTTTTCAGGAAAGCAAGTATACTGAAGGAAATTCCACATGCAGGAAGTGCAAACAAAAACTATTAGTGTAGAAACTGCGGTTACATTTGATTGGTTTCACTGTAAAGGGGTGGGACCTAATTGCTAGTCTAGTAGACTGAGTAAATACAGGGAGCTAAGCTCCTCAGAGCAGAAGCCGTGAAAGTATTTGTAGAAGAGACAGAGGGAAGCCACATTACGTCGGTGAGAAAGTGACTGGAGTTGAGCTACTAGGTCAGGATCAGTTACATTACAGATTCTTTGTTGGATTTTATCAAGAATCCCTAGATGAATAGCAGGGGCACCCAACCAGATGTGACAGCAGTATTCAATGCACGGGCGGATAGTAGATTTATATATGTGTAATATAGATTTAGCCAAGAAAAACTTCCTAGCCTTACAAAGAGAACCAACCTTCTGAGCAGCAGATTTCGCTATGGATTCAATGTAGTCATTCCACTTGAGGTCGGTTAATAGATTTAGACATAGGAGGCACAGTGTTTTGTTTTCAGGAAGACAAGCGTGATTCATTCTGATAGGGAGTAGAAGCGGTTGTCTGTGGTGGTTAAATGACAGCAGCTTCGTTTTAAAAGCATTAAAATTTATGAGCCATTTCTTACCCCAGTCCACCACAGATTGGAGGTCCTTTTCAAGATCAGCAGCAAAATTTGCTTTGTCAGCATCGGCAGATTTCTAATCGAGGTGGGAGTAAATTGATGTGTTGTCAGCATAAATGCCTACTTGGGATCTGATTACATCAGGGAGGTCGTTGATGAAGATCAGAAAAAGCGTAGGACCTAGAATAGAGCTTTGAGGGACACCCGTGTTCATATGATAGTATCTGGAAGCATGCCCATTCAATATTATCTTCATTATGCAATTTGAAAGGAAAGACTGGATTAGGTCAAACAATCGTCCAGTTATACTATAGCCTTTGAGTGAAAGAGAATGAGAAGACTTTAAGACAAGAAAGCATAAACCCAGTTCTAAACAGGAAACAAGGGATAAACCTCTACTCCTGTTCAAAAGACCAGGGTGGATTTGAACCGGGCAATGTGTATTTCTTCTCTGCTAGAGGTTCAAATGCCCACCATGATAGTAACCAAATAGTTGTCTAAAAAGCATACATCTTCTAAAATGCTCATTTTTTTTTTTTTTTAAATTGTGCTGCCCCAAGCAAGGCATTTTACTGCCACTGTTAAGCAGGGAGTTACATAGGAGGTAAGTTATGAGAAAGAGTGATAGGTTACAGGGAGTGTCAGGAAGAGGGTAGGAGAAGGATGATGATACTGATCAGAGTGGAGTGGACAAAGAAAGGAGCATGAGAGAGTTAGAGAGAGGGCATAAGTTAGTGAAATAGGAGATGACTACTGACTTTACATTTGAATTCGTGAAGATTGTAGCTGTTGGGAAAGCAAGTAAACAGAAGTGAATTCCACAGGCGAGAAGTGCAAGAGAAGAAGCTGCTGGAGTAGAATTTGCATTTACAATTTATTGATTTCACAGTAAAAAGGTGGGACCTAGTTGCTAATCTTGTGGCTCGAGTAAATTCATACATAGGGCGTACCAGTGAGCTAAGTTCATCTGGGCAGAAGCCATAAAAGTATTTGTAGAAGAGACATAGGGAAGCCACATTGTGCCGGTGAGAAAGTGACTGTATTCGAACTGCCAAGTCAGGATTGATCACATTACAGATTCTTTGTTGGATTTTGTCAAAGACCCCTAGGTGGATAGCAGATATGGCAGTAGTATTCAGTGCATGGGAGGATGGTAGATTTGTATTGTTTCAGACAATAAAAACTTCCTGGCCCTGCACAGAGAACCACTCTAAAAAGAATCATACACCCAAATGCTTGCTATAAGGCGTTTTTTTATTCTAGTCAGGGCCAGTTGGGTAGGGTTGAGGGGTGCAAGACTGACTGGTGGTTCTGAGCAGTTCTCTGTGACCCTCACTATTTTATGAATATTTAGTGCACCTTGATATATAATGGTTAGCAAGCTTGTCTGGTTAGAATCATTGCAATTGAGTAGTAAATGCAACGGATGTGCATTGTGGTGCAGTGCGTATTGGCTCAAAATGAAAAATCGGAGAGCTGAGTTTGAATTCCAGTTAAATTCGTTGCATTCAGCTACTTGGGAAAGATATTAATCCATTGCATCTTTCTTCAAATATGGATTAAATAGCAGGACAGATTGGGTTCTATAGCCTTGATTGGTAACCAGTTTACCACAGAGAGTAATGGCAACCTACTGTGGGAAAATCTTCTGCCCAATCAGCCATGTCTTTTCAAGACACAGTCACCCAAGTGTGTATCATGTATCGCACTTAACTGAGAGAATTCAATTCACACTGGGTGCCTCATACTTTTGGCCTTGTACCCTATCTAAGCTGAACTTAAATAACCACCTATCTTATCAATATTTGCTTTTTTTCTACCTACGTTTATGTATGTTATAAATGAAACTAAGCATAACTACTTAAGGAACAAAAATTTTTGCAGATTATGATGTTATATTGGAGTCTTTTTATGTCCTAATTCATGAATTTGTTTTGCACATGCTAGTTCTTGAAAAATCCAATATAAAATTCACTAGAGCAGCAACATTGAAATATTGACAAAGTTTAACATTAGTGCACACAAAAAACGGCTGCCTTGTGCCACATTTTATGCTGTGCTTTGTAAATCGCTATATTTTTCTCTTTTCGACAATGTAATGGTTCATAGGCTTGTCTTCCTAAATCAATTATGACTGAGTAGTGAGTTTGTTTCTCAATGAGTAGCACATCTTTATTTTAATCATTTCATTCCAAGCAAGGCAATAAAGCCACTATGACGCATGGGATTACTGAGTGTTAGAGAATATGAGAAAAAGAAAACATTATTAAGGAAAAAGAACATTAAAAGAACAGGAACCAAGAAGCCAGAAGATAACGACTGTCATTGCATTTAGTTTCTCGAAGGTCAAAGTTGACTAGGAAGCATGAGACCAGAAGAGAGTTTGACAAGCAAGAAGTGTGATAGAAGAAACTTCTAGCATAGAGCTTACAGTTACATCTGGCCATTTCAACTAAAATGATGACATCTTGCCACTAATCTTGAACAAGTTCTTGCTATTTTCCAGAAAATGGCATTCCCAGATCTACGTGCGTGTAGTTTCAGATAGTAACACACCTATAAGGAAGTACTATAAGCAAGCTTGAAATTCAGTGGATGTCATTTGGACCAAGTGTAAACAACTTTATCTAAACTTATTTATAAATGGAACTTTGTCTGTGTGTGTGTGTGTGTGTGTGTGTGTCTGTGTGTATCCATTACCTATAGACTCCGAAATGGCTGAACCGATTTTCTTGAAAATTTACACAGTTGTACTATAAATGTCTGTGAGTGTTCTTAGCTAGGTTTTGTGTTGAAGTAGCCCCGATAAATATCGAAAATCGATAATCGAAAAAATCGGGTTATAGAAGGAGTGGTCCGATTTTAATCAAATTTGATACACTTATAGATGAAGACATAAGAAATGATATTCAGAAGTTTCAAGGTTGCAGTTCTTACAATAGTGCAGAAAATCGATAATATATATATATATATATATAAAAGCCAAGATGTTTGTGTGTGTGTCTGTTTATCCGTCTGCATGTCCTTTATATAAATCCACAATCAAACTTCACACAAATATTCTTTAGGCTGAGTCTGAGCTCCAGGACCATGAATTAGTTTTAAAGCTTTCATTACACCCGAGCAACGCCGGGCTATACTGCTAGTTTTTCATAGGCTTAAACATGCCGGATTTCATGCCAAAAAAAATTTGTGAGAAATTTTACTGCACTATATTATTCAAAAGAAATCTGCAGCTGAAGCCCACAGAATTCTTGTTGAGGCTTATAGCAACCATACTCTGTTGGAAACCACATGAAGAGATTGTTTTAGATGCTTCAAAAATAATGATTTTGACACTGAAAATAAAGAATGCTCATTAGGAATCATTAAAAGGCAAGGACATTGGGTGCTGTACAATTGAAGCCGAGAAAAGTCAAACTGTATCGTGTCACTTCAACAGCAGAAAAGGAAAGTTTTTTTGCATCATATCATGACCGATGATGAAAAGTGGATATACTATGATAACTCTAAGTGAAGATGATTGTGGCGTAAGCTCAGCCATGCATCAACATTGGCAGCAAAGCCGAATATCCATGGTTTAAAGATTTCGCTCTGGGATTCGTGGGACCAGTTTCTTATAAGCTGCTGAAACCAACCAAGGCCATCATGGGAGATCTCTATAAACTACAATTGATATGTTTGAAGAAAAATGGCCACTATACAAACAAAGACACAACAAACAGCACTTTCATTCTTATAAAGATACAAAAAGAATTGGTTGACTCATGGTTAGCCTTAAAAGACATGTCTTTTTTCTGATGTAGTATTCAATACTGCCAGAAAGATGGGAAAAGTAGTGGCTAGCAATAGACAATACTTTCAGTGACATGTTTGTTACTGATTTTTGTAAATAAATCATTACTTTTTATATCAGCAACAACTTATTCAAGGTCCTAATAAATATCAAAAAGAAAAGCTCATCAGAACAATTACCATGATGATATTTATAAAAAAAGCACTGGGAAGATATGTTAAAGAAGTAGGAGAGTGACAGGTCAAGACCAATAACATTGCTGATTCTTTAGGGAATAAGAGAAGCAAAATTAAAATTATTTAAATTGTCAGATGAAGACTTTCCCTATTAATTTCTAGCTAGTCTTTTCTTTCTTGATTTTTAACACACCTTTATCAGTCAAATACTTGCCAAACATTAAGGTAAGAGGCTTGAAGTAAGAATAAAAAAATAATTTTCATGTAATTGTTTAAATTCTCAGGTGAAGATTTTCCCTATTAATTTTGGGATAATCCTTTCTTCCATGTTATTCTTGCTTTTTAACACACCTTTCTTAGTTTAATACCTGCCAACCATTAATGTAAAAGGCTTGAAGTAAGAATAGAGAAATACTTTTTATGAAATTATTTAAATTCTCAAATGAAGTCTTTCCCCTATTAATTTTGGGATAGTCTTTTCTTCCATGTTATTCTTGATTTTTAACACACCTTTTTAGTCAAATACCTGCTAATAATTAATGTAAGTGAATTCAAGTGAGAATAAAGTTCCTTTTTTTAAATTATTTAAATTCATAGATGAAAACTTTTCACTATTAATTTTGGGCAATTTTTTCTTCCATATTATTCTTGCTTTTCTTCACAACTTTCTCAGCTGAATAACCTCCAACCATTAAACAAGTAACTTTCATGAAATTATTAAATTGTCAGCATAGAGAAAAAGAGAAATTTATTAATAATTTAAAAGGTGCAAGACAAAATTTGTTGAAGTCAGCTTTGTGAAAAGGGCTCAAAAATGGACAGTAGAGAAATTCATCATGGCTACTACCACATTCGTCAACATGTGTTATTTAAACTGCATTAAGCTGTGACCTGTTTTAACTTCCCAGTGACTAATTCATTGAGATTACATACAGCATCAATCAGTTAAATAACTGCTTACTGTAATTCTAGCCAAAGATTACACGTGTGGGCTGTAAACTCATGGATGGTACTTTTTCTTTTTTTCTAACATTTTTTTTTCTCTTACTTTTTAAATGAACCACACAAATTTTAACTGGTCCAAATAGAAATAGCATTAAATTTTTATCTTTTTCTTCTGCAAGCATCCTTACCATATTTTTCAGTGTAAATTTATGAGTTCATAAATGTTGGCCCAAAAACTGTAAATACATGAAGCAATATATATATATATATTTGTAGTAATATTGTTATTACTAGAGTTTATAATAAAAATATTATTTTTGAAATGCAAGAGCTGTGATGTTTCACTGCTACATTCAGCACCTGATGAAGTGCTGAATATACCACCAAAACACAACAGTTCTTGTGTAGCAAAAAATATTTTTATTATAAACTCCAATAAGAAAATTACTACAAATATTGCTCGACTACGTATCAAATAAATGCTACGAACTGTTGAATGTTATTGTATTAGTTCTTACTACTACTAAGATATATATATATAGTCTTACTACTACTAAGATATATATATATATATATATATATATATTCTTACTACTACTAAGATATATATATATATATATATATATATATATATATTCTTATGATATATATATGTATTCTTACTACTAAGATATATATATATAGTCTTACTACTACTAAGATATATATATATATATTCTTACTACTACTAAGATATATATATATATATATATATATATATATATATTCTTATGATATATATATGTATTCTTACTACTAAGATATATATATATAGTCTTACTACTACTAAGATATATATATATATATATATTCTTACTACTACTAAGATATATATATATATATATATATATATATATATATATATATTCTTATGATATATATATGTATTCTTACTACTAAGATATATATATATAGTCTTACTACTACTAAGATATATATATATATATTCTTACTACTACTAAGATATATATATATATATATATATATATATATGTCCGATGGCTGAGAACATTCAATTTCTGACCATGAAGCCTGGGTGTGAATCTTACCATGCTTGATTTGTCAGAATGATGACTTCTTCATGTTATTGGTCTGGAGGAAGTGATCCCAGCATGCTGTATCTTTGGAAAATGCCTAATAACCATACCACAGGTAGACCAAAGCCTGGTCAGTGAAATTGAGCAAATGGTTCCCTTTGAGAGCTGTCGATAGTTGTGCTAGCTCAAAGTCACAAGTCATCTTGTCCAAGTTTTGGTCGTCCTTGCACTGTTCAGACTGTTGTTCACGCTAGATAATGCACTCTTTCCCAAAAACGGTAGCTAAAGTCCACTCTTCATAGTTGCAGTATAAATGACAGGTGATATCTGTGGGTGTTAAACAAACCCAAGTAAGTACAAACAAGCGTTTGCAATGAGGATTAGCTAGCTGCTCCAATGGATGAGCATCCTCAATTACGAGTGGCTAGCTGTGTGTGAATACATATATATATATATATATATATATATATATATATATATAGGTGTGAGTTTGTAACCCTGGGTTTCATGCTTGAAACCCAGGGTTACAAACTCACACCTATCTATATGAATATGTCTGCTCTATCACTGATATTGAGCACTTTTAAATAAGTACCACGCATATATAATATGTAAACAATATAATATATATAACAAATTGGATATATATATATTGATATTTATAATTATATACATACACTTTTCACACACACACATATATATATACAATTATATTGTAGAATACAATTATATTGTAGAACATTTGAATATTCTTGATTTGTAAACAAGTTATTATGTAACTTAGGTTTTTACCATGTGGTATCTTCAGGTGATTTGCAATAACTGATTTTACCATTTACCTTTTTTTTAAGACCACTCACGTAACGGTAATTTTTTTGAACACGCAATTTTGTAAATTACAAGAAATTATAACGTTTTCATCCATGGTTGTATGAACCTAATAGGTATTTTTTGGTAAGTGGATACCTATTCACTATAATGTAATGTAGTAGACACCCATTCACACATACATAAAAAAGCATTAAAAAAAAATCAAACACTTGCACAATAAAAAGAAAACCAACCAATTGCAAATAAAACCACTCCCACAACAAAATACCAAATTATATCAAGCTTTATATAACAATAAAAAAAACCTGGGACTTAACAGCAGATCGAAGAAAAACCAGCCCTGATAAGTGTCGACATCATGATGGTGTCCTCATGAAACTTCGAAGTCAGAATGAACCTGCTGAGTTAAAGAGACAATTTTTTGCATGAAACCTGTCAACACTGATATTGAGCACTTTATGATAAAAAATCCTGCTTGTCAAAAATACCTTTTATCAGTAAAGCTACTGAAAAAAACAACAATCTTGGTGCTAAACATTATCACATTACAATACTATACATATATATATATATATATATATATATATATATATATATAAACATGATTATAATTATACTCATCTCAAAAACCTTCCTTGAAAACTATCGAACGAAGGAAAAAATGGTTGTAATAAAAGAAATAGCTTTGAGCATGAAAGTCAGATTAAAAAACATTTTACCGATTTTAGTTTTCACCTTGTTTTCTACCCCTCGCCCTGAAAATTTAAAAACTAAAAGTAATAAAATTGTTACCCTCCCCCTCCCTTGTGTTATGTAGTTTCTTTGATTTCCTGGTCATGTGGCTCGTCTTAATTACCTTTTTATATGTCGTTTTTTCTTTTCCTCTTTAGCCATCTTTCCCTGACGATCCGTTTAGGAGAAACCTAGGTAGGTTTGTCTGGCTTATTAGGTGCTATATATATATATCCAGAATGAAAAGCTGTAGATTATAAGTTTCTCTAAAAATAAAGTATTACTAAACCATAGAAATGAACTGACAGTATTATATATACACTGCAAATATTTCTCTTTAAAATTTAATTAATTATAATGTTTATTTATAACTTACACTCTAATATTACTTAAAAATTATTTTATAAAAATTAATGGCCCACACAATATTTATTTGGTTTTCATAACTCCAATATACCTTAGTATACCATAATTACTTAATTTTAATTTTAACCTAAACAATTCAGCCCCTTTAACACATGAGGTAGTACAAAATTAAATTCTAAAAACCTAAAATCCAAACTGCTGTTAAAAATTATTGTCTACTCATTTAAATAACGTATGTTCTTAGTAGACAAAATAAAAAAGTGTCATGTTTTGACGTTAAGCTACATTATTCTCTTTTGCAACCCAAATTTTTAACTCCATAGTTCAACTTAATTCTCACTTTTGATTGAGCAACATTGACACACCTACAATCATATTGTTTAATTTCCTCCAACCACCCCTTCTTAATTTTCTGAATAACAATGAATTCAGCTTGTATTTTCTAAAATAAATCATTTTCACCATTTATTTTTAAAATATCACCTTAAGAAGAACAATATTGTTCTGAAATAAGAAAATTTTTGTGTAATGATATAATGCTTTTACAAGCCTTTGTATTAACAAAATTACAATATCTATATATATACGCCCCGTGGCCCAGGGGTAGAGCAGCCGACTGACACCAATTCGGTCGGGTTTCGTGCCTGGGTTAGGGAGCAATTGGAGTCTAACCGTACTGATGAGCTGTGATACAGCGAAACAGATCTGTCTGCGGATGACAATATATATATATATATTAATGCATGTTTCATTAAATAATATAGACAAGTTTTGTCTCCCTTCCATATTCTTGTTTCCCTGATAGCTACAGTCTCCAAGAGTTTAAATGCAACGTCAACCGTCATCTCTTATCTCCTTGACTCCCATCCTTTTTCTCACTTTACCCTTTCCTCTCACACAGATCTCTTCACACCAATGTATGTATCCTGCTCTTACCCATTCTTCAACACCTACTGTGACCTGTTCTCCTCCCTCTTCTCTCTCCTATCATGTAACCCCCTACTTCACCAGTGGCAGTACTGCCTTGCTTGGGGTGAGACAATTATTATAAAAAAAAAAGAAAAATCACAAGTTGATGTTAAGAATTACTGCAAAACATTGTTGATTTAAGATGGAATGATTTATTAAGACATGTGTCTAATTCGCATTTACATACAATGAAATTTTTTTCGATGTTTCTAGTTGAATTGTTTACCTGTATTGTATATGATTCATTCTTGTATATAATGAGCTTACAATAAAATTCATATTTCATATGAATACTACATTATGATAGGCTTTGTGGTGTAATAGATATCAGCTCAGAATGAGAAATTGGAGAGTCAAGTTCAAATTCCAGTCAAATTTGTTTCATTCACTTACATACAAATACCCTTGGGAAAGGTATGAATCCATCTCTTCTCCCTCTAGCTCTGAGTTGAATAGCAGGACAGATTGGGTTTTGTAGCCTTGGTTGGCAACTTGTCTACTGCAGAAAGTGATGGAAACCTACTGTGAGAAAGACTTTTGCCTAGTCAGACATGGATCAAAAGAGACATGATTGCCCAAGCGTATATCACACATAGTAATTAACTAACTGACTACTTTATGAAAATTGAGATGTAGTAGTATGGGGGCCCCTGTATCGCAGATTCTAGAGGAGGACATGGGAGTCTTGCATTGGCCCAGTAAATATATATATATATATATTATTTACATTGTTTGGACAGTTGTCCTCATCCTTATTGCTGTTTATGAAGTTTTAACGATTGTAGACCCTGCCTTCTTCAACTGCTAGGAATTTTAAACCAGACTCTTTATTTAAAAATTTTTAGCACCTGAAGAAGACTGAAGTGTACAAATACCAAAATGTCGTAAATATGGCAAAAAGATAAGGACAACAGTCCAAACAATGTAAATAAATTAAATAATACTTCATCTCAGAAGTATAGACAAACATATATATATATTTCAATCTTGGGTAAAAGCAATCGGATGTCTAATCGTACTGATGAGCTGTGATACAACAAAACAGATCTGTCTGCGGATGACTATATATATATATATATATATATATAGGTATAGCTGTCCAGTCTGTAAATGGTGAGGATAATCCAACAAGATCAACTTAATATAAAATATTAAGTGTTATATCTATATAGAGAGCTCAATGGATGTTATCCGGAGCAATATGATATTTATAAAGGAAAACTCAATATAACATTTAAATTAGTTATAAATTATAATTCATTTCAATGAACTAATTTAGCTCGTTTAATTCATTCCATTTGTACCAAAAATTGTTTGGTACAAATTTGGTAAAATTTTTGTACCAGAAATTTTTGTACTGAATGGAACAAATATTGTGTGTTCTGATGAAATAAGCTAATTTAACTCATTGAAAAGAATTATAATTTATAATCAATTTAAATGACCTGTTGAGTTTTCCTATATATATATATATATATATATATATATATATAAGACCAGTCCATACTGACCTGAAACCTTGACTGAGGTGGCAAGCCTGATTGGGGTACCTCAAACAGTGCTTTGTAACACTCTAGCTTATCAACATTTGCTTTTTTCCACCTAGATTCATAAACATTGAAAATCAAACCAACCGCAACTGACTATTAAAGGACAAAAAATTTTTGTGCATTTTGATGTCATTCTGGGGATTTTTTTTTCTGTAAAAATCTGTGAATCATACTAAATCTCAAAAAACATTATAAAAAATTCTCTATTTTTTTATGCGTAATGTTATATGCGTTAGAATTCTTCAACGTTTTGGCAAGAAAAATCTCAAGTTGATGTTAAACACATGTCTCAGTGTTGGCTTTAATATCCACTTCCATATTCAGATACAGTCCCTCCCTGATATTGAGCACTTTGAGCCATAAATATAATATACAGGGTGTCCATAAAGTCCATGTGCACTTTAAAAAAGTTATAACTTTATTTGTATTTGTGATAGAAATAATCTGTAAAAAATGTTATAAAGTTTAATATACCGAGTTTTAAGTATAGTTTATGAATAATTCTTTACCACCAAATTTGCAACAATTTTTCAATAAGTAAAAAAATATTTTCTTTTTTTCAGAATCAATTTGATCCATGGCTTCAACTGAGGAAAAAGTAAACTGTGTCCTTTGGTTGGCTGAACAGAAATCTATTATTGCTTTTCAAAGAAGGTTTAGAATTGAATACAATAAAGAACCACCACATAGGAACACTATTGCTAAATGGATAGAAAAATTTAAAGAGACAGGATCTGTCCATGATAAGCTATGGTCTGGAAGGCCATGTATCAGTGACAAAAATAAAATTTCAATAAAACCTTAAAAAAATATAGATTTACTTCTTTCTAATCCTTTTTACAAATTATTTCTATCGCAAATACAAATAAAGTTATAAATTTTTTAAAGTGCACATGAACTTTATGGGCACCCTGTACAATAAAACTACGTTTTATCATATATATATATTGGAATATTTTTATTATAAGTAGTTATAATAAAAGCATTTTACATCACTACACAAAAGCTTTCAAGTTTCAGTACAATGAATTGTACTTCGTCAGGTGATGGTTAGTAATATATTACTCGACTTTGTATTGAGCAGTTTAAAAAATTAAATGCTAAGAACTGTGGATTTTTACTCTATTTGTTCTTACTCTTAATAAGATATTGAGCACTTTGCAATAAAAATCCTGCTTGCCAAAGTACCTTTTATCAGTAAAACTACAGAAAAAAACTACAATCTTGGCACCAAAAACTATCACAACTCAATACTATATATATAATAACAAATTTTCTTTTTTGTGGATATGTTATATTACTGATGAAATCTAGTAATTTCAGTGTAGTTGTTTGCCATGATTAGGTTTGTAGAAGGTTTCTAGGTGGCTTCGTGGTATGAAGGGTTTTATATCTGGTGCTATAATACATGTGAGATTTTATAACTAGAGTTAATGGTGATAAACATGCAAGAACATTATAATGAAGAAATATGAATGTCACATTAAGAACGAGAGCAACATTATTTACTTTTGACTTCAAATATATATATTTTTATGTAGTATTAGAATAATTATTGTTCTTTTTCTTATTTCAACTTCCACATATCAGTTAATGTTTTAAATAATGCAGTTTTGGGAGTGTGTATGTGTGTGTGGTATCATGTAAATGTTTTTGTGTGTAGAAGATTAATGTTCTTCATCACATTTATGTTGAAAAATTGAGTGTTCATGACTTACTAATATTTTTGTGTTTTCTGATGACTGAGTTGTAACTTTGTGAATAATTAACGTCTGTCTTTCTTCTTCGTATTTTAATGAAAGTCTTCTTTCAGAGTGAAGAATAACAAACATATGTCTGTCTCTTCCAAGGGTTTATTCTTCTACTCCCCCTACATGTGTTGACCATCTTTTATATTTTTCTAATGCCCTTACACTGTTGATTTGAATTTGATGGGAGAGACAATAATTTGCTGATTTCAGACATCTCATTACTTTTTCATTGAATGACCTGCTGTTGACAGAATTTGTACAAGTTACTGTCAGGGTCATGTCTATGTCATTGATTTAAGACCGGAAGAAAAGAAACGAATGAAGAAAAATAGAAAAAGGAAAAAGAAAGTATGTGAAAGAGAGAGAGAAAGAAAGAAAAAGTGTTATGTAAGATGAAAGTGTCAATAGACACATGTGGTCAAACATGGATCTCCAGGAAACAAACATAACCGTTGAATGAATTGTGCTATTAGGATCATGTGATCATAAATATTTAGTATAATTTTTTTTTAATCATATCACCCCGAGCAAGGCAGTAGCACCACTGATGTGCAGGGGGCTACATAAGAGTGAATAGATTGGAAAAGAGAAAGCCGGAAACCACATCCTAAACAGGGAACAAGGGATGAGCCTCTACACTTGTTCAATAGACGGGGGTGGAGTGTGAACTGGGCGATAGTTTAGTCTATCTACTCCAATATAATACACTCAAACAGAAGTCTGAATGTATTATTGAAGAGATTGTTTCTGAGTGACGGCAACATGTATATGTACCTACAATTGAGTATCTTACATCAAGACATAAAAAAAAATTATCCAAACCCCTGTGTGTGACAGGAGGGATATATATATATATATATATTTGAAATTATTTGTTTGAACATTTTTTTGATTGATACTTGTATTTCTGGTTGAGAGGTCTAAGACGCGACAGATCAATTGGTGGCTTCCCCTATGTGGACAGGGGTCACAGGCTCAAATCCTGCTGAATGACACATTTTTGTAACAAAAATTTATCATAAATACTCAGGCTGGTAAAAATAAATATATATACTGTTTGATTATAAACAGAATATCTACTTAAATACGAGTATCGATCAAAAATAATGTTCAAACAAATAATTTCAAATTGTTGGTTGTTTATAACCATTTCATCAATCTTCATTATATATATATATATATATATATATAGATAGATAGATAGATAGATAGATAGATATAATAAATACTGAACAGTTACATATCAGATTTCAATTAAATTAGACCAGTAAACAGTCGCATTAGAAAGTGCTCAATCCATTTTTGAAGGAAGATGAAGATTCAACATGTAGAGCATTAAAATATTTAGGTAGGGAAGATCAGCCGAATATGCTACTATGGTTCTGACCCCTTTCGGTTTCGTCAGGCGATTTGTTTTTTACGCTATCACACCCCGATTTCGCACTATGGAGGAATGGTAGACTTTGAAAAAACAGTAGCTACTCACGCATCTACGCATCGTTCATTCAGTAATGAATTTGAACACTCTCAGCTACTGGCGTATATTTACATTGTATATAACACACTAAAGTCCACCTTCCTTTCTAGCTTAAAGGTAGAATCACCGACTGACATCAACTCAGTCGGGTTTCAATCCTGGCTAGAAGTAATCAGATGATGAGCTGTGATACAGTGAAACAGATCTGTCTGCGGATGACATCCGCAGACAGATCTGTTTCAACAATCAATATATATATATATATATATATATATATATATATATATATTGATTGTTTAATACCTAGTTTTTGGTCATAATAGGGTTAGACCAGTACACATTTGTATTAAAAAGTGTTCAATTCAATTATATTGTAGAACCTTTAAATATTTTCCATTTGTAAACAAGTTATTACGCAACCTAGGTTTCTACCATGAGCAGTGTCTTCAGGCAATTTTCAATAACTGATTTTATCGTTTACTCTACGGTGAACTCGTTTACAAATGGAAAATCGATAGATAGATAGATAGATAGATAGAACAGACTGAGATAGATAGATAGATAAATAGATAGATAGATAGATAGATAGATAGATAGATAGATACTGAACAGTTATACATCAGATTTAAATTAGACCAGTAATCAGTGGTATTAGAAAGTGCTCAATACATGTTTGAAGGAAGATGAAGATTCAACATGTAGAGTGTTTAGATATTTAGGTGGGAAGATCAGCCAAATATGTGATCATGGTGTTGACCTTTTCAGTTTTGTCAGGCTGATTTTCCCTACCTATATACATATAAATACACAATGATCTCGATTTTTATATATATATATATATATATATATATATATATATATATTACTTTAAAAACAATGAATTTATTAACAGTTTCGAGAGCTCTTTTGTCCAACATCTCATCAGGAGAAAATCATTCGACTCACAAATCAAACAAAAAACAGCAACGAAAATGAAGAGCAAAAAAGAGGAATGTTAAAAAAATTATACATATAAATATATATTTATAATGAGGGGAGGAGAAATCACGTGTAAAAAATTATTGAGGAACAGTTAAAATAAAATATCCCCCAACAAATAAAGAGAATTAACAAAATCCTTCTGCCAGCAAAGAGAAGGCTTTCGTAAAGATACGCAGACTGATTCCAAAATCTTTAAATAATTATTGGAACAAGCTACATGTAGAATTTTGAACCACTCTTTCTTATACGACTTAGAACAGGCTATATTCTCTACTAGGTGCTAAGCAATAGCCAATTACATATTGGTAGAGGGAAGACAACATATGCTACCTATTTTGCCTAATTGTATTTTCGAAGGTGCATGTTGATTAATTCTTGTTTCCAAATGTAAGGTTGTACGCCCCACATAACCAGCAGTGCACTGGCAATTAAATTCATATATCAAATTACTTAATTTGATGTAGGGCAGTTCATCTTTACGAAAAGACAGAAATGCAGACCTAGTCCAAAAAATACAACACAGAGCAATAGATGGAAAACAAATAGAAACAGTCTTGCTAACATGCATATATATATATATATATTTTTTCTTCACTACATAATTATAACAAAAAAAAATAATAAGGCACTGTTAAAAAGCAAACACGCAGCAAGTGCTTTAATAACTGGTTGTAAAATTTAATAACCGGCTGTAAAGAGAATGAGCTGAGCCAACACTGTCTTGCTGTTGTCTCTCTAATAGACTGAGCCAATACTGGCTCGCTATGGTCTTTCTTTCCATGAGTGTGACAGAAGGGAGCTGGTTCTTGCTTGCGGAAATGATCATTTGATTTCAATTCTGAATTTTTTTATATGTAAAATAGATATGTGCATATGTAGTTTACTTTTGCATGTAAATTTACGTGCTTATATATTTAATTATATTTATATGTTTATGCATTGGAATATGACTATGTTTGTCTTGACCCTATTTAACATCTCTCTTGCCCACTTTATCATCCAACTTCAGACTTACATGTATCTAACGTATGTAGCATTCACAGACGTTTAGACATGTATATATTATATCACTAAGTTTTATTAAATTTATTTTTAGAGAATCTAATGTATACTTAACTACCATGACATAAAAACCTCCCCAAATCAACTTGCATTCAATATCCAAACAATGACTACTACACTCACACATATATATATTATCATCCAAACGCAGCATAGACAAACTAGAATTATGATACACTTACACTCATAAATTATACACACAAATGCTGCTTGACAAGTCAAATGCATGTGAAATCTTCTTACCCATTGAAAATCAAACAATACAAAAATAAAAGTAACAGAAAATCTTTTCCATATCTCATTCTTTGATTGAGATTTAATAAAAGCAAAACTTGTTAAATTGATAAACATTTCCTATTTGTTCTTTATCCTGTTATACTGTCAAATTCCAATCCATATTTAATATGTGTTTGATCCTAATTCATGTATGTCTTTGTTTTGGTTTTACTTACTTTCTAATCCAATAAGTGAATGAGAGAAAAAGTTGAACAAGGATTCAATTCTTGACATACCTGGAAGAAAAAAATTCAATTATAATAGTTTTATAAAAACAAAGAAAAAAAATTTCTAAACATTCAAAACAGTATAAATTAAAAAAAAATATTTTTAAAACAAATGTGATTTCCTTATAAAAGCAGCATGATATAAAATAATGAAGTCAAAATATTATCAATCTTATTTATGACAAATATTTTAATTTTTATTTGCAATATGAGACATTTTAATTATTATTATTACTCACATTATACAATATTCAGTCAGTTAAGTGCCATAGATGTTACACACTTGGGCGATCATGTGTCTTCCAATCCATGACTGACTAGGCAGAAAATTTTTCTGCAGTAGATTGCCATTATTTTCTTCGGTAGACTGGTTGCCAACCAAGGCTATAGAACCCAATCTGTCCTGCTATTCAATTCTTTTATCCAGATCCATCAGTTAAGTGACACACATGATATAAGTCTAGCCAATCATTTCTCTTTCTAGACATGATGGACTGGGCAGATTTTTCGCCAGTAAGGTTGCCATTACTTTCTGTGATAGACTGGTTGCCAACCAAGGCTAAAGAACCCAATCTGTCCTGCTGTGAAATTATTTTATCTAGATCAGTCAGTTAAGTGCCATACGTGATACACACTTGGCCAATTATGTCTCTTTCGATCCATGACTGACTTGGCAGAAGATTTTCCCACAGTAGTTTGCCATTTCTTTTTGTGGTAAACTGGTTGCTTGTCAAGCCTACAGAAACCAATCTGTCCTGCTATTCAACCCATAGCTGGAGGGTAAAGAGATGGATTAATAAATTCCCAAGGGTATTTGCGTATAAGCCAATGCAACAAATTCAACAGGAATTCAAAATTGGCTTTCCGATGCACATTGTTATAGCATTACTAACATCAAACACAATAAAACAATTAATAAATAGAAATGTTTTCAGATTTTATTAAAAAAATGCAATTCCTGATAAACAGAACAACAGAAAAAAATGGCAAACTGTCAACATATTAAAATTATTAAAACGATGTACATATAAATTTGTGTTTTAACAATTCATAAAAGAAGTTGACGCTTTTAAGAATGGAATTACAAACTGATATCACACTAACGACCTTTCCATTTGAGTAAATTTAGCACTGGTGTGATGATTTATATCAGTTTTAGAATTTACCATATTATAATTTTCAAAAGTGAAGATCATTCGAAACAATAAAACAAACATTATAGAAAAAAACAAACAAAAAAATATCAATCATCTGCTTAAAAAGATTCATATTTATTAAAATAACATAAAGTATGACTTCTTTTTATACAGTTAGATTCATTTTTTTTAGGAATTTTTTTCAAAATAATAATTATATTTTTATTATATATATTTGTATCTTCTTTAAATTTATTTCAACAAACAAATAAAGAAACAGTTTCTGATCTTTGGTCATTAAATCTCATAAGGTAATTTAATTTATTGCCCATCTTTTGCTAAAAAATTTTAGTATTTTTCTTACACACAATGTTTTCTTTCATGTTGACCTGAAAAAGCCGAGACCAAAAGGCATTAGTGGTGAAATGCATCGTTTTTAAGCTTTTCCTCTTTGTCTCTTCATCTATAGCAATAGATAGATAGATAGATAGATAGATAGATAGATAGACACACAAACACATATATTAATAATATAAGTAATGGTTACTAATGGAAGTATATTCCACAGTTAGATATTTACTGCCTGATGATGGTGTTTTAGCACTGAAACTTTATAGCTATCAAGTTGCAGTATGCCATTATTATTATTATAATAAAAATAATTACCATATATGTCAGATTAAATAAATTGCAAACATTTTATCTGCTTATTTTTAATAAAATCTGTTCATACTCACAGATAATCTTTTGTGTATTATAATTGAAAGGTGTATGAAATGAGCTGTAACTTTGACAGATGATTTTATTATTCAATTCTTGATGTTCCCAAGTACTTTCAGTCGCCTTCTGTGATCATCTTCAGGGGTGTAAGTTGTGGTAACAAAAAATAACCACAAAACTGTGTTGCTAAAAATTACTGTAGATTAAATTAATATAACAGTTGACAAATTGCTTAGCATTCATTAGAACGTGAAAATTATCCAAAATGGATTTTTTTATGTTGTAATGTCATGGATCCTACCTGTGGTTTATACTGCAACTATGGAGAGTGGACTGTAGTTAGAGTTTCTGGGAGAGAGCGTGTTATCTAGCATGATCAATAGTCTGTACAAGACCAGCATGCTCAAACCTGCCTTCATGATGACTTGTTTATACATACATACATACATGATGACTATCGATTCTTTGCAGAAGATGACCATCTCTTCACTTGGTAGCTTATTTTTTGTGTTTTTGATTTGGAATTTTATTATTCCCATCATTTATTCCACAACCACATGTATTTACGTGTGCTACAAGATTGACATCTACGTCCTACCCTTTTACCATCAATATAGTTAAATGTAACTGCCACTTCTACTCTAACAGTTTGTTCTCTTGCACTTCCTGTTTGTGGAACTCCCTTCTGTTTGCTTGCTTCCCTGATAACTACAATCTCCAAAAGTTTAAATGCTATGTCAGTTGTCATCTTTTATCTACTTGATTCCCATCCATCTTTTATCCTTTCTTTGACATCCTCTGTCCATGTTTCTTCTCTCAATGTAATCCCTTGGGCATCAGTGGCAGGCCTGCCTTTCTTGAAGTAAAATGATTATAAAAAAAATCCCCACTTTTATTTATAGAAATGACCAAAAATACCTAATTATAGTATATATTTAGCTGAAGACATAAAATTGTGTTTAAATTTCAGCATTAAATAATCCACAGAGATTGATATGTCACAAAATAAAATCAACCAAAATATATTAAGATATATCAATCATATATTTTATAGTAGAATTAACAACAATATATTTTAGCTTTAGTTGAAACATAATATTGCGTTCAAATATATTTAGCTGAAGCTATAAAATTATTGTGTTCAAAACATTATATTTCAGAAATTAAGTAACCCATAGAGGTTGATATGCCATTAAACAAAATCACCCGACCACACATACACGCAATGAAAATGGGACACTGAAATTTTAAACTTTTAAATTAAAAATTTTTTTAAAAAATATGTTTATGATTTTATCCCACACTAAGATAATAGAATATCTGCCAAGAGAAATGAAATGTAAGAATCTGAACGCAAATTTAGTAGAAACAGCTTTGGTCATTACATCAGTGACTAAAGCTGTTTTTATAGACTTTTGTCTTGATAAATTGCTTTCTTTTCAAACTAAAGTAGCATTTTTTTAAAACTGTGGCCAGACTCATTACAGTACATTGAGTGTGCTGTTTAGTTAAAATCCCTTTTGTGCTCATGTAATCTTTTCATTGATTTTTGGTTGATTTGGTTTAACAATATGTCAACCTCTATCGATTATTTAATGCCAAAATCTTAATATTTCAAATGCAATTGTATGCCTTCAACTACAGATAAAGTTTGGTCATTTTACTATAAATATGTAAAATTTAATCACTTTTGGCTATTTTACTATAAATATGTAAAATTTGGCCATTTTACTATAAATATGCAAAATTTGGCCATTTTACAATAAATATGTAAAATTTGGCCATTTTACTATAAATATGAAAAATTTGACCATTTTACTATAAATATGCAAAATTTGACCATTTTACAATAAATATGTAAAATTTGACCATTTTACTATAAATATATAAAATTTGGCCATTTTACTATAAATATGCAAAATTTGACCATTTTACTATAAATATGTAAAATTTGGACATTTTACTATAAATATGAAAAATTTGACCATTTTACTATAAATATGTAAAATTTGGCCATTTTACTATAAATATGAAAAATTTGACCATTTTACTATAAATATGCAAAATTTGACCATTTTACAATAAATATGTAAAATTTGACCATTTTACTATAAATATATAAAATTTGGCCATTTTACTATAAATATGCAAAATTTGACCATTTTACTATAAATATGTAAAATTTGGACATTTTACTATAAATATGAAAAATTTGACCATTTTACTATAAATATGTAAAATTTGACCATTTTACAATAAATATGTAAAATTTGGCCATTTTACTATAAATATGCAAAATTTGGCCATTTTACTATAAATATGTAAAATTTGACCATTTTACTATAAATATGCAAAATTTGGCCATTTTACTATAAATATGTAAAATTTGGCCATTTTACTATAAATATGCAAAATTTGGCCATTTTACTATAAATATGTAAAATTTGACCATTTTACTATATGTAAAATTTGACCATTTTACTATAAATATGTAAAATTTGGTCATTTTACTCTAAATATTAAAATTTGGTCATTTCTTTTATAAAAAAAAATTATTTCTGGTATTTTTACTATAATATTGTATTTTTATACTTTTATAATGTTTTTGTTCTGGTTTGGAGGTACTCTATTTTTCCCATAGCAGAGACCCTAACAGGTGGTATCAACCCAGATTTGGGTGGACCTTGGGACAACTATAAAGAAGTGGTAGTTTCACCTTCCTTGTCTCTGGATGTAATTTGTCATCATACCCGGACCTACATTACTTACGAATTGACCTATTATATCATATGGTATTAATACCGAATTGACCTATTGTATCATATGGTATTAATACCAAATTGACCTATTATATCATATGGTATTAATACTGCTAACATGAAGAGTAACAGCAGTACTTTGATAACATCAAGCTTTGCTGGTTCTTCCATAATAGTGTAGAAGTACCAGGTGTTAACAGATGTAGTAATAATGACTTGTCTTTTTTTGAAACATAATAAAGAGATTGTTAACATGGCCTGACATTACAAAAACAAATGTGGCTTCAAATTTCAGTGTCAATTTGTATGGGGTGAAATGATAAAAAAAATAAATTGAAAATAGTACTATGGCTCTTATGACAAGAGAATGGCATCTGATATGTTTGTGGTCAATAAGGAAGAAATTCTCAAGTTCAGCCATTTTAAGTAATGAATACAGGCTTTTGTTTCTTGAACTGAGGTCATTGTTTGCTTTTTGAGTGTTTGTATTGTGCCAGGCCTTGTTAACAATCTTTTTATGTTTCAAAATAAACAAACTGTTTATTATAAACAAAACAAACAATTTTACTATCATGAGTAGAAGAAAGAGTTTGTCCTGTAATAACTTCTACAACCACCCCCACCTGTGTGTACTACCCCCTATCCAACTGAAATGGTCCCCTCCCGCACCACAGTGCTTTGTGACTCTCACTATCTTATCAACATTTGTTTCATTCTACCTATACTTATATAAATTACAAATAAACTAACTAAACTGACTATTAAAGGATGAAAAATGTTTGCAGATTATGACGTCATTCTAGGATGATTTTGTTTTGCTTATTCTAGGGTGAATATGTTTTGCTTATTCTGGGATGAAATTGTTTTGCTTATTCTGGGGTGAATTTGATATACCTCAGTGATTGTAAGGGTTCGGTTTGAAATTCCTAGCATCTGAGGAAGGTCAAAGCGTACAATGGCTGAAATGTCATGCAAATGGCAACAAAGACGAGGACAATAGTCTGAATAATGTAAATACTGGTTCTTGTATGATCACTGAAGTTAAACAATGTCAATACTCAATACTTGAGAATACCATATGCCATAAGCTTGGATGTGTGGGTAGTGTAAAGGATAATGGCTGATAATTAGAAATCAGAGAGCTGAGTTTCTATTCCAATTGGGTTCATTATATTCACTTATGTAAAAATATCCTCAAGGAAGTCATGAACCCACTTTTTTGTCCCCTTATCTATGGATTAATTAGTAGGACTTCTGTCAGTAAATCAAAAAATTTTTACTTCCTAAAAATATTTTCTGGTTTTAAATAACCTGCAAAAGGTTGATAAACTGTAAAAAAAAAACAACTCAATTCATAAAATTCTAGCCTAGCTTGTTGCATTCGTGTTTACACTAATGATCTTGGAAAAGGTATGAATCCATCTTCTCTTTCCATACACCCTCATAGACTGGTCATACTCATCTCCTTATTCAAAAATAATAACAGCCAAGTCAGAGAATGTGATTTCATTGCAGCAGGAATAATTTAATCTAAAAGAATTCATATTCTTTTTATTGAAATATCTTTTGTTTTCTTCTTCTTTATGTCATGTCCCTTTATGACATAGGCAACCATGGCCCTTCACATCTCCCTATTTCTTGTAGATCTTAACACCCTTTCTCTTGTTACCCCTCCCAAACCTTGTTTTGCTATCCATTTGCTCAAGCCCATCAAGTATCTCACGTGTTGCTTCCCCTGTTTCTCTTTCCCTCTATCTGTCCTGTAAGTATCAGATTCTCCAAGCCCTGCTTCCTCATTACATGTCCCAGGAACTTCAGCTGTCTTTACCTGATGCTCAGTATTAGTTTCCTTTTCGTTTCCATCCTTTATCTGACCTGTGAGTATCAGATTCTTCAAGCCCTCCTTCCTCATTACATGTCCCAGGAACTTCAGCTGTCTTTTTCAGATGTTAAGTATTAGACTCCTTTTCATTTCCATCCTCTCCAAAACCTTGTTGTTGCTAATATGTTTGGTGCATGGTATCCTCAGCATCCTTCTGTAGAACCACATTTCAGCTGCTTCAAGTCTTTCCTTCATCTTTGATGAGATTGTCCAGCATTTGCTGTCATACTGAAGGACAGACATCACATAACAATCTACAACTCTCTTCTTCTTTTCCAACAAACTTTTTCTTTCTCTCAATACTCTACTTAGCCTTTGAAATGCATCCTTCTTCTTCTTCTTCTTCTTCTTCTATGTGCCCTGTCTCTTCAGGACGTAGGCGATCATGGTTCTCCACGTTTCCCTATCCCTTGTGGCTCTTAGTATGTTTGTTCCTGTTACTCCTGTAATGTGCGTTGTGGTCCAGTGGATATCGGCTCGGAACATGAAATCGGGGAGCCAAGTTCGAATTCCAGTTGAATTCATTGCATTCACTTACACGCAAATACCCTTGGGAAAGGTATTAATCCATCTATTCCTTCCAGTTATGGGTTAAATAACAGGACAGATTGGGTTCTATAGCCTTGGTTGGCAACCAGTAACCGCAGAAAGCAAAAGCAACCTACTGCAGGAAAATCTTCTGCCCAGTCAGTCATGTCTCTTTCGAGACATGAATGCCCAAGCATGTTTCACGTATGGCACTTAACTGACTGACTCCTGTCAACCCCCGTTTTGTCAACCACCTGATCAGGCCCTGCAAATATGTTATCCGCTGCCTTCCTCTGTCTCTCTTTCCTTCTATCTGGCCAGTCAGTATCAGGTTCTCCAGGCTCTCCTTCCTCATTGCATGTCTGAGGAACTTCAGTTGTCTCTTCCTGATGCTCAGCATCAATTTCCTTTTTGTTGCCATTCTTTGCAACACCTCATCATTGCTTGCAGTCCATGATATCCGCAGCATCCTTCTGTAGAACCACATTTCCGCTGCTTCCAGTTTTGTTCTCGTTTTCGATGATATTGTCCAACATTCACTGCCGTATTGAAGAACTGACATCACGTAGCAGTCCAGCACTCTTTTCTTTGTTTCTAGTGAGATTTTCCTGTGTGTTAGTACTTTGCTCAGCTTCTGGAATGCATCCTTGGCCATACCAATTCGCCTTTGGATCTCAGTGTCACACATTCCATCCTCTATTAGAACATTTCCCAGGTATTTTATGTCAGTCACTGGCAATAATTCTAATTTTTTACTCTTGCAGACAACATGGAAATATTTTTAAAATGAATTCAGTAGAATTAGTAGTAATAATAACAATATTAATATGAACTAGAAATAACTGTGAAAATATCATGATTTTCTGAGTTGAATTTTCTGACCAATCATAATTCTTAGGTTAATGATTGAATTATCTCATAGCGAGTTCTACGACAATAAAATATAAATTTCTCTATAGCATCATTAAATATTTAAGCTTTACAACTTTAAGAAAATAATGCAATAACAATCATTTTAGGAATGGATTTTATTTATTAATCCAACAGATTTTATTACTTAAAAAGTATTTTTTGTGGATCTCCAAATTTGAGTGGACACACTGTTATTATTTATTAAACAGTATATTTAATGTTTTTTCTCTATCAGCTAAAATATTTGAGAAAACATATTAGAAAAATTTGCGCCCTCTGGCAGGACTTAAACTTGCGTTCCCCTAGGAGAAATTATTAATACATCTGATGTGTTTTGACCTCTTGGCTATGAAGTGCCTGATGGACAAGTTATCCAGCCTTCTTGAGGATGGTAGCTACAGCAAATTAAAAAAGGATCTAATCATAAAAACTAAGAGGAAGCTTTTACAGATCCTAAACGAAGAACAATGGCTACTTTATATTGAATAAGTATAAAGAACTGACTCAACATTATACCAAGCTGCTTCATATGTACAATCTCCCCAAGAATCATGAAGTTGGTATTCCACTGGGACCTGAGATCTGGAGTCAGCTGCAGAGGCTCAGCAATGCCGCCCACTGGGCAGATTCCTGATAGCTATAGCCTACTCACTAATAAGGAAGCCCTTATTATATGTTAAGAACTCACAATATTTTGTGGAATCTATTCCAGGTGCTCTCATTCTATAATAACCAGACTGTAAGCTTGGATGTGGTGAGCCTAATCACTTTGATACCTAAAGATGAGGTTCTATCAATGATTGGAAACAGATCATACTCTTGAAGAAAGTGCCAGCATCCCAATAGATAATCTGATAGAAATGTTGATGCTTTATATACAGTGAACATTCTTCCAACTAGTTGGTTGGTTGGTTGGTTGGTTGGTTGGTTGGTTGGTTGGTTGGTTGTTTTAGTTTGCTGATATATCAACCCATATGGAAAATTTAATGCTGAAATCTAAATATGAAAAGTCAAGCGATAATTAATTCAAGAGAATTGCATTATTTCATGATTAAATTACAATTGTTTAGCTACTTGTTTGTTTATCAAATAATCTTATAAAATCAAATGAAGAGTAAAATCTTGTTTCACCTCAAGAAAAATGGGTTTAATCATAACAAATTGTATTTTTTTTTAAAGGTTTTCATAATTTATACTATATCTTCAGTCTAATATAAAATATATTGACTATCATTTTCCTATAAAAATGTATTTTTATACTTTCCTAGTGTTTCTTTTCACTGGATCTATTCAACTTATACAGCGAGACTATTCTGAGGACCCTAGATGTTATGCTAGGATTCGTCATCAGAGGCCACATTTTAAACAATATAAGGTACGCAGATGATACAGTGCTGATAGCAGACAAGAAAAAGAAACTACAAGACCTCCTACAGAAGGTAGCTGAAGAGAGTGACAAGAAAGGACTACAAATAAACTGCAAGAAAACCGAATACATGGTCATCAGCAAAAAGAGCAGCCCAAAATGCCAAATACAGGTGGAGGATACTAAAATCAAGCAGGTACAAAAATTTAAATACTTGTTATAACAGAAGACAGAAAGTACGACACAGAGATCCGAAGGCGAATTGGCATGGCAAAGGAAGCATTCCAGAAGTTGAGTAGAGTATTAAGAAACAGGACGATTTCACTAGAAACAAAGAATAGAATACTGGATTGCTATGTGATGTCAGTTCTTCAATATGGCAGTGAATGTTGGACAATATCTTTGAAGATGAAGGAAAAACTTGAAGCAGCTGAAATGTGGTTCTACAGAAGGATGCTGTGAATATCATGGATCAAGCATGTGAGCAATGATGAGATTTTGGAAAGGATGGAAATTAATACTGAGCATCAGGAAGAGACAGCTAAAGTTCCTGGGACATGCAGTGAGGAAGGAGGACTTGGAGAGCCTGATACTAACAGGCCAGATAGAGAGAAAAAACAGGGGGGAAAGTAGCATATAGCATATTTTAAGGACCTGATCAGGTGGATGACGGAACGAGGGTTGCGTGGTATAACAGGAGAAGGATATGAAGGACAGGGCACATAAAAGAAGTGTTTTGATTTTTGTTTAGGTAGTTCACTATTTGCTTATAGCTGGGACCCTAACAGGTGCTACCGCTCCAGGTCAGGGTGAACCTGAGAACAACAACAAGTAAGTGGCGATTACACACTCCACAAAGCCTCTAATCTCCTGATCAGAGGCCTTTCTGCTAGATGTAGTTTATTGTCATACCCAGGACTACTTACAGCTAGTGTCTGATATATACCGGGAGGACAAGGAATTGGTTATGGGTTCACCATTATCAACAATGATGGCAAACATATGCATTGAATACTTGGAGAAAATAGCTTTACAAACCACCAAAGAACTTTACCAAGTAACAGAAATCGCATCACTTGAGGACTTTCAACAGTAGCAACAACTAAAATGGATAGCACATATAAGTCAAAGAGAAAATAATGACATGATGAAGATGTTGACATTCCACATGATTTTAAATAAAAAACAATCAACCATAACATATAAGAAAAAACCCTATCACTTGAGGACTTTCAACAGTAGCAACAACTAAAATGGATAGCACATATAAGTCAAAGAGAAAATAATGACATGATGAAGATGTTGACATTCCACATGATTTTAAATAAAAAACAGTCGACTATAGCATATAAGAAAAAACCCTATCACTTGAGGACTTTCAACAGTAGCAACAACTAAAATGGATAGCACATGTAAGTCGAAGAGAAAACAATGACATAATCAAGATGTCGACATTCCATAAGACTTCAAATAAAAATCAAATGACTATAACATATAACAGAAACCCCATCATTTGAGGACTTTCGACAGTGGTGACAATAAAAATGCACAGCACATAGCACATGTAACTTGAAGGGGAAAATAATGACATAATCAAGATGTTGATGTTCCACATGGCTTGAAATAAAAGCTTAGGAAAGAAACCCATCAATACTGGAAAAAGCAAAAACAGTGGATTTGAGAAATTTATTTTTGAAAGAATTGCTTTAATAGAAAGATTTTATAAATTTCAACTGAAATTAGCTCTTACTGCTCGATCAATGGATGCCAAATGTTTGTTTACTTAAACAGCTAATATTTCCATTACCATTAGAGGAAAAGACAGATACTACACTTTGATCCCATCATGATGGCCAGGGAATAAAGAAATTGGCTGCTCGGTCAATGAATGTCAAATGTTTCCTTATAACGAAACAGCGGATATTTCCATTACTATTAGAAATAATTGGAAGAGATACAACACTTTGATCTCAGTCCAGTTGTCAGAGAGTGAAGAAAAGCATAATTTGTGAAGCACTGACTGCTCACTCACTGAATATTGAATGTTTCCTTATTATTTGGTCTGTGTGATGAAGAAACCAGAAACTTCTCTCACAAGAGATTGAGACAGGTGAGATCTGGCAAACCTGGTTGAATCAGGTTTATCAAGCTCCATTAACCTGACTGGCAGTCCTTTTCTGTTGGTTTGGACATTGAGATTGTGTAGATTTTTGCTTGTTCCAGGCCTTCAGGAGTAGGTCACATTTGGTCTGTTCCCTCCTCCTTCTCAACCTTACCACAATAAGTGGCCCTACAGGAGTTGAAATTCCAGACAGCTTTATTCTCGGGAACACTGGGACATGCAAGCCTCTATCATAACAAGGAATGACAGAATATATTTTAGACTGGATGTCGCAGTGACCAGTTCCTTATTAAACATATCATTTTTACTTACTGTATAGTTTTATTGATGGATTAATTTGTCTTTTTTATGGCTTATCAACCCATTACAGGTTATTTAAAGCCAGAAAATATTTTTAGATTGAAAGAATTTTTAGAGATGATAATGATATTTACTGTTACAAGTCCTATTATTTAACCCATAGTTGGGAAAGAGAAGAAAATGTTTATTTATCTTTTGCACATAAGATATGTTTACCTATTATCTGGTTCACACTCCTCTTTAGTCTTTCTGGTTCCCTCTCTTAAAGTCTTCTAATTTTTTTCACACCCAGAAACCCCTAGTGTCATAGTGGCGTTATTTTCTTGCTTGAGGTGAAACAATTGAAAAATGTGAATATAATAAACCTGACTGGAATTGGAACTCAGTTCTCTGATTTCCAATTCAAAGCCATTAATCATTACATCAACCCCAAATGGAAGCTTAAAGCACCTAGTATTCCAAAGCAGTTACCCATCTAAGTACTGACCAGGCCCTACATTGCTTAAGTTCAGTGATCATATGAAAACTGATATTTCAATGGGATATGGCTGTAAACACTTTATACCAACCAAACATCTACACTTAAAGCAACTGGTATCCACAGACAGTCCACCCATTTTGGTACTGACCAGGGTTGATGTTGCTTAACTCTGATAATCATATGAGAACTGATGTTTCAATGTGATACCATTCATCCTTTCATTGAATACATATATATATATATATATATATATATATATAGAGAGAGAGAGAGAGAGAGATCCTTGATAAAATCCAAAGAAGAATCTGCAATATTATTGGTCATGACCTTGCATTTCAGCATTAGTCCCTTTCCCACTGCTGTAATATAGTTTTGCCTGGACCTTTACTTTGAATATTTTCCATGGCAATTACTCTGATAAACTTTTCTTCATGGCACCTAGACATTAAGATTTCAAGCATAGTACTAGATTGGCATAAGGATCATCACTTTACAGATAAAATAGCTAGATTAACTGTAAGTTCTATGCTAACGGTTTCTTGTATCACACAACTCTCTTATGGCTTCTTGCTTCCCAGTCAACATTGAACTTCAAAAATTTAAATGCAATACTTTCATGGTAAAAGCTACAAAGTATAAGAAGTTATGGAGACTCATGATTAGCCTACCTAATGAGTTTGTCAATGGGTAGCAGAACAAGAGCTGGAAGGAATAGTAAGTGGATAAACATTGTTTAGAGCTAAAAAGAATAAAAAGTTGGGGAGACTCGTGATCAACCTACTTAATGAGCTTGTGTTGCAGAACAAGGACTGAAAGAAATAGTAAGTGGACATACAAAGAAAAAGAAGTTGTGGAGACTCGTGATCAACCTACTTAATAAGCTTGTGTCGTAGAACAAGGACTGGAAGGAATAGTAAGTGGATAAACATTGTTTAGAGCTAAAAAGAATAGGAAGTTGTGGAGACTCGTGATCAACCTACTTAATAAGCTTGTGTTGTAGAACAAGGACTGAAAGGAATAATAAGTGGACATACAAAGAAAAAGAAGTTGTGGAGACTCGTGATCAACCTACTTAATAAGTTTGTGTTGTAGAAAAAGGACTAAAAGGAATAGTAAGTGGACAAACATGGTTTAGAACTACAAAGAATAGGAGCTTGTGGAGACTCATGATCAACTTACTTAACCCCAGTGGTAAAAGCATCGGTTGAGTCAAAGAGTTGTGAATTCAATACCTGGCTACAGCAAAAGTGAAAAAACACTTTTGATAGTTGTTAATGGAAGGATAACTGATGCTGAGACATCTAGAAGAGGTATAGCACAAGGAACGAGAATAATCTACCGCAGTTGAAATAACAGATGGTTCAGTTAAAAATTCAAATCACATGAAGAAGGCCAGAGTTGTACAGAACCTTGTGAAAATGGTATGAAAAATAAGGACAACAGTCCAAACAATGTAAATAGGACAAATATCTTTTGGAATGCTATGGACACATCACTACCTCCTGCTATAGGTTAAATAGTAGAACTTGTATCAGGAAAAATTTTTATTGGTTTTTGTGTGCAAGATATGCACACACGATTACATCTTTTTATTTGTTCCTTCTTTCATCCTGCATTCATAATTTTGATTATTATTAAAATATTTTATTAAAGTCGTTAAGCTCACATATTTAAAGATCCAATAGGTATGATATCAATAAAGTGTAAAACGGATCCCTCACCAATTGGAAAAAAATGTCCACCTAGCAAAGATGTAAAGGCGATAAACTGAGAATTATTTTGAAAGAAAAAAAAATATTTTACATGCATACCAAAAGACACACACACACACACAGACACAGTGATTGAAAAGTATTCAGGAGTGGCCATCCAGGAGTCCTGACTCAACATGCTGTGACATTTTTCTTTGGTGTGGTTAAAGGAGTAAGTCTACAATACCAAACCAAGACCTGGGAAGGACTTGGAGGGCAAATACAAGAAGTTATGTCTTCTATACCACAAGAATTCCTGGTGAAATCAGTTGATACAATTTTTGGATGACTTGAAAAGCTTATAGCAATATTTTGTGCTCATATCAAATTTTAAATAAAACCTCATGCTAAATGCTTTCCTTTCAAATTCATTTCTTGTAAGTTATAGTTAATAAATAAATAATAATTACTTTAAAATGGGGAGTTACTTTTCAATCCCCTGGTATACACGCACACACACTTTTCTAAATTTCTGTTCTGAAATGAAAAAATTATAAGATCACATCATCTTTATGTCATTTTTAATGAAACTTGCATATGCTATATATATATATATATATATATATATATATATATTTATTATAAATTAATTTATAAATAAATATTCACAGCTCTATATAGAAAATTATATATCAAGCACTGTTTTAAATTAATGTTTTGGACATGGAAAGAATTCTTCATTCTGTATTCACTCGGATATATATATATATATATATATATATATATATATATATATATATACATTTTAATCCAAAAGGAAAAGCAGGAAGGTAAATCCCAAAAGCCTGATCCTAATTAATATTAATATCTTAATATTAAAAAATGATACAGGTGGAGGGCTCAATGTAATTAAAATTACAGAGCCAATTATAAAATAAAATAAATTTCGAAGTTCAAAACCGTTGCATGATCATTTCAACATGAAATCCCTAAGAGAGATTTCCACATCTCATTGGCAACTATTCATATTCAAAATGAAATAAAAAAAATAAAAAATGAAAATAAAAGAAAAATAAAGATTTTAACAGTGGAAGTTCAAAAATTTATGTCACAGAAAAACTAGATAGCAATTAATGTCTATTTTTAGATTTTGGACAACATTACTTTTAGATTGAATTTTAAGTGAAAAATTTAAAAATTTAGCTTTGTCTAGCTTTACAAAGGGGAAGGGGGGGGGGTAACGGAAGAAATAGGAAGTGGTGTTTGACTGAGAAGTGAGCAAAACAAAATGGAAAGAAAGGGAGGAAAAAGGAAAAATAAGAAGAAAAGAAAAAAAAGAAAAATTTCATATTCGTAGAGAGGGATGTGCTAACAAAACTAGTGTTTATAAATGAGTTAAAGTATTAGAAAAAAACATTTTTAGAAAAAAATTTTACTTTTGGAGAAAAAAGCTGATATATGATTTATTTAAATTTAATTAAATTCATCTAATTAATTATTTATTTAATTATAAACTTAGATTTAAATCAAAAATAAAATTAATAAAATTTATTAAAAAAATTTTTTTTTTAAATTAAAAATATTTTTAAAAAATATTTTTTAAAAAAAAAATTTAGGTGCTTGGAAAAATGTATATACACTCCTGATCAAAATTTTAAGACCACTTAAAAATCATTAAAAAGAAATATTTTTTTACGGATAGATTTTTAAACTCCTCCCACTTAAGGTTATCAATACTACAATCTAAAAGGTATATTCCAAACATTTTATTTAAAAATTTACATTTTTATAAAATGAGGCGATTTACACATGATCAAAATTATAAGACCAGAGACAAACATTCTACGAAATTGTACAAAAAGTGTATGAAAAGTGTATGAAAACATTCAACAACCAAATTTAATAATGAGTTCTACCTCCACTGCTTTTGATGACTTCAAAAATTCTGTCAGGCATGCTAGAAATAAGCGTTTCCATTAAGGTGCAGGGGATGTTGCTCCAGCTTCTGAAGATGACTTAATTAAGTTCATTTTTTGTTGAATATTGTTTGCCATTTCGATAAACATCTCTTGTCATCCATCCTCAAACATTTTCAATTGGGTTCAAGTCTGGTGAGCATGCAGGATGTCCCAAGAGATGGACCCCATTTTCTTGTAGAAAGGTCAAGGTCCGTCTTGCAGTGTGGATTGGAGCATTATTCTGTTGGAATAACCATCCATCCACATACAAACGATGGCCCTCCATCATCAATGATGCTTTTTGTAGCATGCTAACATAACCAGCTGCTGTTTAACAACCCTGCACCACCTTGAGCTCCATCGTCCCTCTGTAAGAAAAGGCACCCCATACCATTAGGGACCCTCCACCACTATGACATGTGGAGAAAATTTCAGGAGGCATGTTTTTGTTATGCTAATATCGTTGGAAGCCATCAGGACCATCTAGATTGAATTTTTTCTCATCAGAAAACAGGACTTTCTTCCACTTCTCAACGTCCCATGTTTGGTATTCACAACCAAACTTTAAGTGGTCCACCTTGTGACGTGGAAGCAGCCGAGGAATTTGTTTACGCTTTTTATTTACCATGCCTTTTTGTCATAAGTGTTATCTGATGGTTACGGGACTGCAATCAGCATCTGTGACTGCCTTAATTTGACTAGAAGAAAGTCCCCCCTCATTCATAACAACCCGTTTTATTCTCTTACTCAATACAGGAGAAATTTTGGGGGGGCCTACCAGAGGATTTTGCTTTTCCATAATTCTCACTGTTCTTTAGAAAGTTGCAAATCACAGTTTTACTGTGATTTACCTTAGCTGCGATCGCCCGCTGTGATAAACCTTGCTTATGGAATTCTAGAATTCGAGAATGCCCGACTTTGGTAAGTTTGCTTGCTTTAGGCATGGTAACACCTTTATGCAGTGATTGCTAATCTCTAACTGAACTAAAAACATTGGAATTACCATAGATCTAAAAATTTATAGCCCTGGTCTTATAATTTTGATCATGCGTAAATCGCCTCATTTTATAAAAATGTAAATTTCTAAATAAAAATGTTTGGAATGTAGCTTTTTGTTTCCATAACCTTTTAGATTGGTAGTATTGGTAACCTTAAGTGGTAGGAGTTTAAAATCTATCTGTAAAAAAAAATTATTTTTAAACATTTTTAAGTGGTCTTACATTTTTGATCAGGAGTGTACATACTTGCAGAAAAAATTGGGGTTTAAGTTAGTATAAGTATTCTTACTTCATAAAAGGTAGATATTAATAGGGGAAAGGAAGAGGAAGGTAGAAGGGTTCAAATTTACTATTTAATTAAATATCAGTCAATCAAAAACAATTTAATTTATATTTTCTCTTCTAAAAATTGAATTTAGAATTTAAATTTTAAATATTCACAAATTTCGCCTTATGGCGGCACTTAGTAATGAATTCTTTTCTAAAATTCAAGAGTAGGCGCTGGTTTGGGTACTTTAATATTAGTATTTTTTCTTACAGATACAGATTGCACGTATCACGAAAATTCCTCAGAATTCGGGCTGAACCTATCAATTTCCTACTAATTACAGGGTCCAGCCCTTCTTCCTTCATTTTCCAGACCCGGGTTCGAAAAAGAATACCTGTGATTGTAAAATCTTTGCTTAAAAGGCTCGGTGGACATACCAATATAAGTCCGGTAATTTTTCTTGTTGTTGGATGGGGAAATGTGAGCTTCATAAATTACCTGAGTGGATTTACAATTACCCTCCATATATATATATATATATATAGACTTTGAAAAAACAGTAGCTACTCAAGCATCTACACATCGTTCATTCAGTAATGAATTAGAACATTCTCAGCTACTGGAATATGTATACATTGCATATAACACGCTAAAAGTCTGCCTTCCTCTACCGAGCGCCCATAGCTCAGAGGTAGAATCGCTGACTGATGTAAATTCGGTCAGGTTTCAATCCTGGCTAGAAGCAATCAGATGTCTAACTGTACTGATGAGCTGTGGTACAACAAAACAGATCTGTCTACGGATGACTATATATATATTGTAAAACGTACCAACAAAACAGTAGCACTAATCATGACCGAAATCAGAAAAACCTACTGCTAACAAATCGGTAAAGTTAGTCGTCAAACCCAAAAGGTACTATCAAATGGGTAGAGGGGAACAAAAAAAAGAAACAAACAAAGCACAAGCTGTGTTCAAAAGAAAAAAAAACCCCAAGACGAAAACCTTAACAAGAAAGAGCTCAATATGAAAGTACGAAGGTATGAAAGTAGAGCAAAAACACAAACTAAATCTAAAAGTGAGCCAACAGTCGACCGCGGTTTCACTCGCCAGATCCTCAGGACTGGGCTAACAAATTAGACAAAAACCGCAAATTAAATAGCACTGATCAGAAGATACCAAACCAAAAACAAAGGATAAAACAATCTTTATTGATAACAACAACAACAAAAAAAAAAAAATTTAAAGTAAGTGATTTTTTAAATGAATGCATTTATTTAGAATTTCTGTTTTGGGTTAAGTAAGTTATGGGAAGGTTCAAATAAAGCTTTTGCTAATTTTTCTTCCCCACAAAGTTGGCAAAACTTATTACCTACTTTATATTTAGGGCATTTTTTTATTATTTCCCATTTGAGAATGGGGTCTTTATTAGTAGTATTTTTTAGATGCCATACATATGTAGCTAAGGCAGTGTTGTGGCTATATTTTATGTGTTTAAATGAACTGTTATGGTTGTAAAATCTTCTTTTAAATATGTCATGAGTCGCTCCAATGTAGGACTTAGGATTGATATCGTTTTCACCTTTATAAACCCTAACACCGTACACGACACTAGATTATTGGCAATTACCATTAATGGGGCATTCATTCTTTCTTCTACAATTACATTTAGGTTTGGAACTACGTGTCTCATGAATGTTGTTGTTATCAATAAAAATTGTTTTACCCTTTGTTTTTGGTTTGGTATCTTCTTGATCAGTGCTATTTAATTTGTGGTTTTTGTTTAATTTGTTAGCCCAGTCCTGACGATCTGGCAAGTGAAACCACAGTCGATTGTTGGCTCACTTTTAGATTTAGTTCATATATATATATATATACATATATATATATATATATATATATATGAAAAAAATGCCCACTCCTGAATTGTGTGATTTATTGAATGTCTGCCAGGCCAACACAAGAAGAGACCTCTACTTAGAATTAACATCTTAAGACCATTGCTCCACAACAAACACTCCTTACATTCTAAAGAGTGACCTTGAGTTCAGTTTCATACAGTCATTGCTGGATTGGCAAGAGATAGGAAGCCAGTATTTACATTTCACTTGAGTGATTCATTTAAGAAATCTTCAATTTTATGCTCTACAACAGCAGCAGAAAGACCCAAATTCATACTTGGTTTGCAGCAAACAAAGTTCTTCGTTATTTGTCTATAGTATTTACATTATTTACATTGTCCAGACTGTTGTCCTCATCTTTGTTGCCATATTCACCTTCAAAATCTGTCTATATTTCTGAGATGAGGTATTGTAATTATTTACACTATTTATATTGTTCGGACTGTTGTCCTCATCTTTGTTGCCATATTCACCTTCAATATCTGTCTATATATTCTGAGATGAGGTATTTTAATTATTTACACTATTTACATTGTTCTGACTGTTGTCCTCATCTTTGTTGCCATATTCACCTCCAATGTCTGTCTATATTTCTGAGATGAGGTATTTTAATTATTTACACTATTTACATTGTTAAGACTGTTGTCCTCATCTTTGTTGCCATATTCACCTCCAATATCTGTCTATATTTCTGAGATGAGGTATTGTAATTATTTACACTATTTACATTGTTCAGGCTGTTGTCCTCATCTTTGTTGCCATATTCGCCTCCAATATCTGTCTATATTTCTGAGATGAGGTATTTTAATTATTTACACTATTTACATTGTTCTGACTGTTGTCCTCATCTTTGTTGCCATATTCACAATGTTTCAGTCATTGTATTTTCTGACCTTCTTCCTCAATGACACATAGCCCAGTAGATTAAAGCATTGGTTGGATCCCATGACTTGATGTAAAGATTTGTGAGTTCAGTACCTATAGCAGATGTGAACAAAAAAACTTACAGTTGAGTTAATGGAAGATAACTGATACAGAAACATCTGGAAGAACCATAACTTAAGGAACTAGAACAATTTACTCTGGTGAATGAAATAAAGGGTTAAGTTCAAAATTTCAGTCACCTGAAAAAGGTCGGAGCATACAACAGCCGAAAGATCATGAATATGGCAACAAAGATGAAGACAACAGTCTCCTAAATCTTGTTCTGCCATCCATTAAATCAAATTTGTTCTTCTCATACGTGAGTGATCATGGATCTCCGCATTTTCCTTGTCAGTTGTAAATCTTATCAAATTTTGTCTTTTTGTTATCTCTCCTAAACCCTTTCTGCCATTCATTTACCCAAGCTCAATAAATATGTTATGCATTGTTTCCTTTCCCTGTGTAGCCTTCAATCTGTCCTGTGAGTATGAAATTTTCCGAGCCTTCTTTCCTTATTATGTGCTTAAGATATTTCAAAGTTTCATTTTGTTTCCATTTTCTCTAAAACTTTGTCATTGCTCACATGTTTGGTCCATAGTATTCTCAGCAATTTTGTGTAGAACCATATTTCTGCTTCCCCAAGTGTCTCCTTCGTCTCTGAGAAGATTGTCCAACATGCACTTTCATACAAGAGGGCTGATATTATGAAACAGTTCAGTAACATAAAATATATCTTTTTATTTTTACCCTCTGACTTTTTTCATGTCTTGTTAATTGACACTTAACTTGTGTTTAAATTCTGTTTTTATTCCAAGGGAAAATGGAAAAGACATGTCAATGATGATGTTTGGTTTCAGTGGCAAAAAGAAATAAAGAAGATAGAAGAGATGATAATACCCTCATGCATATGGTGTCTGCTTCAGTGAAATAGAAAAACTCATGAATTTCAAATCTTTTCATTTCTACCCTCTTATTTTCTTAAATAATGACCAGCGTGTATGGTTGTCATTGTAATACTTTGTTGAAGTTCAAATAACTAATAGTACTATTGGTATATCAACAGAATGGAATCAATCCCTGACTTTTATAGAGTTATTGGACCTAACTGCTATTTACAAATGTAAAGTTTTAAAGCAGGGTAACATTAATAAAAGAAAATATGTCAATTCCCTCATTACTCCTAACAAGCAAAAGAGAAAGCATTTCGTTTCCAGCTGACATAGGCATCTCATTTCCAGTAAACAGAAGATATTTTCTTTGAAATTTCATAGTTTCCCAAAGAGACCTTCTGTTTCATTTGGACAATTTCGGCCAATGAATGTTTTGCCAATATGAACCTGAACAGCACGTGGTCCAAGGGGGTGGAGAGAGAGGAATTATAATGCTATCAAATATTTTACATTACAAATCTTCATTTTAAATTAAACATTAACAGATTTACAAACTTGAGAGCAACAAAAAAAATAAAATAAAATAAATTATTCTGAAAGGAAAAGATTAAAAACAAAGCATAAAATTATGGTGAAACAAAGAGATCAGGATACTAAAATCAAGCAGGGACAAAAATTTAAATACCTGGTCAGTGTTCTAACAGAAGACAGAAAGTGCGACACAGAGATCTGAAGGCAAATTGGCATGATGAAGGAAGCATTCCAGAAGCTGAGTAGAGTATTAAGAAACAGGACAATTTTGCTAAAAAAAAGAGAGTACTGGATTGATATATGTTTTCCGTCCTTCAATATGGCAGTGAATGCTGGACATTATCATCAAAGATGAAAAAAAAACTTGAAGCAACTGAAATGTGGTTCTACAGAAGGATGCTGCGAATATCATGGATCGAGCATGTGAGCAATGATGAGGTTTTGGAAAGGATGGAAACAAAAAGGAAATTAATACTGAGCATCAGGAAGAGACAGCTAAATTTCCTGGGACATGCAATGAGGAAGAAGGGCTTGGAGAACCTGATACTAACAGGCCAGATAGAGGGAAAATGACACAGAGAAAAGCAGCAGATAACATATTTGAAGGACCTGATCAGGTTGATGATGGAATGAGGGTTGCATGGGGCAACAGGAGAAAGTGTGCTAAGAGCCACCAGGAATAGGGAGACGTGGAAAGCCATGATCGCCCACGTCCTGAAAGGACATGATACATAAAAGAAAAAGAAAATTAATATCTGCCTATTTTTAAAAATTTTCCTTGTTTTTTTGTTTTTTTACTTTTTTTTTACATTTTAAAATGTTTTGTATGGAATTTTTTTAAAAAAGCACATTTAAGTTCATTACTATTTCAACTATTTATAAATCAATAAAAACAAATTCAGATTTTTGGATTCTGAAACGTGTTGTGGGTGAGTAAAAGAATGTAAAATCAATCCCTGATTTTTGCAGAGTTATTGGATCTGGTTGTTATTTACAATTGTCAAGTTTGAAAGTGTAGTAACAAAATCAATTAACCAGCAAAATACGCAGCCTATATTTTGATTAACTACCTGATTTAGACTGATTACTTCACAGCTTATCTGAATATAAAAACTCTATTGGCAATAATATTTGACAGATGGCTATAAAAAGATACTGCTGATTATTTACAGTTCATTTTAAAAAATAAAGTACTGAATATTGTTTACTTCATATGACAGTAATTGTCAGTAATATTAAACACAAAATTAGGTCATTAAATAATTGTTTAAGTTCTCTAAATATCACTTCCTTTTGAAAATACCTTGCGAGCCACAATGATTAATCTTGCAGGTAACATGTATCTTATGCAGATCTAACCAAGTCCAACATAAGACAGGAAGTTGTGGAGAGTCATGATCACATGCATCCTGAAAGTTCATAGCACAGAGAGAAGGAGAAAGAGACAGAGATAGAGAGAGAGATTAAAGGACTTTTTAGAATGCAAGTTGTGTCCGCTGTGTCATCATCAAAACCTAGTTTTCTCAAAACTTTGACCTTTAGCAGGAAAAAAAATTTTCTAGTTTTTTTTTCACTACCTAGCTCTCTCTACAAACGTATATGGAGGTCTTTTGTCTATGACCCGTGTAAGTTTCATTGCCCACAATGCCATAAAATTTACACAAGGGTTAATTAAGAGCTAAAAAGTTGAAAAAATAACTATCAGAATTGTTCTCTTGTCATTTAGGCAGGTTAACAGACAGTTCTAAAATGGAAGGTCAACACTTATTCTTGGAAAGGTGACTCTGTCCATTAGATTGTATTTTCTTTTTTTCCTGGGGACATAAGGTTGAAAGAAATGAGCATTTTTTTAATTGTTTTTTCTCTAGCCAATGTAAATAAAGACCTTATGTGAAATGTCATGAAGGATTATAGGCTTTTGTTACATTGAAGCTTGGTGATGGGTGAGGATTAATGATATATATATATAAGAAACAAGTTTTAAAAATCTGTTGAAATAGCTATTCTCCAAATGAAGTAAATTTAATTTATATGTGGAATAAATTTTTGCTCAGTAAATGTAAATTTACATCAAGCTCTCTGTTGGATCAGTTTTAATATTTAATCAAATATTACAAGAATCCATTGGGATTACTTAACAAATCTTTTCCTTGAATTTATTACCAAGATATATATATGGAAAGTTCCATAAAAAGCTGTTCGAATATTTCTTCTTAGTAAATAATCCAAAAGCTAAGCAAAATATCAAGAAACAGAAAAACTTCATGAGAAACAAAAAAAAAGGAAACTGAACTATTACATAATATTAGTCTTCCTAAGATGTGTATTGTGGCATAATGGATATTATCTTGGAATGAGAAATTAATTAATCCATCTCTTCTCCCTTCAGATATGGGTTAAATAGCAGGGCAGATTGGGTTCTATAGCCTTGGTTGGCAACCAGTTTACCACAGAAACAAACTAACTAAACTTACTAATTAACCTATAGCGGGGGGAGGTGGATTCATACTTTTACCAAGGTTATTTGTGCATAAGTGAATATAACGAACCCAACAGAAATTGGAACTTGGCTCTTTGATTGATAATGCCAAACTATTATCCATTACACCACCCACACATCCAATTTTTCAGTACCTGATATTCCCAAGCAGTCACCCATTTAAGTACTGGCTAGATGAAACATTGCTTACCTTTAGCGATCATATAGGAAGTGGCATTTCAAAGTAATATGGCTGTAAGAGAAGATGAAGAAAACGAAGAAGGCCTCCTGGGTCCTTTTATTAATTACTTAGAGTCTCAGAAAATTATGTCGGCACAAGGAGTTCGACAAATGTTTTTCTCTACAACTTCAAGAAGGATGAGGTCACCCGTGGGGAAGGACACACAGAGAGTCAAGGACTGAGCTGAGTGGAGCACTGAAAAAGGATGTGTGGGAGAAGAACGTCAGCCAATAAATAACAAGGGTACTCGACTCAACATATGTGTCACCAGAGAAAGTAAAGTAAGTCAGTGAAACTTCAAAATAAATAAATTACAAATCAAATTTAAAGCAGCAATAAAACTGGAATGCACGCCAACCAATAATTATTCTATTGCTTTTATTAACCAACTGTTTACATTCTCTGCCTTTACAAGGGCAAAGATTGGGCCTAAAATGGAGTACAGCTGCCATATAGACGCAGGAGCTGCATAATCTTAACTTTCCAGACATGACAGAGTCCAAAAGTATTTCTACATTGCTGTGAGTGACAAATTACTTTCCACTCTACAACCTCTTTCCTCACAGGCAAAATGTTGCAAGTTGACACTGCTCTATCCTTATTTTCATGAAAAGTGTTCGGACGAACTATACAAAGATGAGGACAATAGGTGGAATGTAAAAATAAAGACCTTATGTGGTCTTTTTTGTTGAGACTCAGCTTTACATGCATGTGTTAAGCTCCTCACCAAATTAAACCAAGGCAGTATTTGAATATGTTTCGTAATAACAAATGCATAAGACAAAACTGAATAAAACAAACATTGCCTTTACAAGGGCTAGATTGGGCCTAAAATGAAGTCAGTCAGTTAAGTGCCATATGCAATACACACTTTGGGCAGAAGATTATCCCGCAGTAGGTTCCCTTTGCTTTCTGCAGTAGACTGGTTGCCAGCCAAGGCTATAGAACCCAATCTGTCCTATTATTTGACTTATAGCTAGAGGGGGAAGTGATGTATTATATTATTAAGTAGTAATTAGTGGGAGATCAGTTTATTACTTCATAACAATAGAAAACCGGTCCCCCACTTTATGCCCAGTAGAAGCCTTAATCATGTTTCCAACTATTATATTCAGTCAATCAGTTAAGCACCATATGTGATAGATAAGATATGAGTGACCAATGGTGAATATCAGGTACTGTAATCTATGTCAAAGACCTATCAAGCCAGCAAGAGATACAATTTCACTAGCCTATACTAACAAAAGAGCTCAATATGTGAAGCTGCTTTGGTTTTGATAGATCACAAAACCTACCTAAGTATAAACAAAGCACCTAATTAATTAGTGTTTTCCCATGAACCATTGCTTTTTCTTAGATAATAATGATTTAGTGATACAAGTCTTACTAATTAACATATAGCTGGGAAGAGAAGAGACAGATTCATACTTTTCCAAGAGTATTTACACATAAGGGAATATAATGAACCCAACTGAAATTGGAACTCAGCTCTCCAATTAATAATTCCTAGCAAGTATCCATTATACTACTTGCACATCCAAGCTTAAAGCACCTAGTATTCTGAAGTGCTAGGGACTTCTACTGTAAATTTCTAAATAACATGAAGAGGATGAATTACAGTTAAAATTACAGATCGAACATTTAACTATCACAAATCACGATGAATAGGGGCCCTGTGCCTTGAGTCACTATTAGAACTTAAACTCAGCCCAAATCTCAAGTGGAACCTGTCCGTACATACAATCTATAGCTAAAGATGCTAGGAAAATGGTAGGTTCCCTGTACTGATCCACTAAGTACTTGATTCCTCCTGCTATCCTCTACCTTTACAAGAGACAGATCAGGTCAAAGATGGAGTACTGTTGCTATATATGGGCAGGAGTTGCCCAGGTTTCACTTTCCACGCTTGATAAAGTCCAAAAGTGTCTCCATAACTTTGCAGGGTGAGAAATTATTTTCCCCCTTATGACCTCTTTCTTACAGATAAAATGCCACAAACCTTTCATTATTCTATCACTATTTCCATGGAAAGTGTTCAGATAAACTACATTCCTTAGTTTCACCAGTTCAAACCATCATGACTAAGATCTGCCATGCTATGCACATTTTAGCGGATCACCCTCAATCCCTTTGTATTCCATAGGTGCGATATAAGTTCCACTCAGTTGGCTTCTTCTGAAGATGTTCTGCAGGTGTTCTTCCCACAAAAACCTGCAGAACTGACTCCCAAGAGGATGTTTCCACAATCACTACAATCTTAATCAGTTCAAGTCTAGAGTTAACTGTTATCTTCTTCACATAGCTGCATAAACCGTGTCTCTTACTCTGTAAGCCTCTACCTGTGAACAACTGCTTTCTGTAACCAACTCCCAAGAGGATGTTTCCCCCATCACTACAATCTTAACCTGTTCAAGTCGAGAGTTAACTGTTATCTTCTTCACATATTTGCATAAACTGTCTCTCTTACTCTGTAAGCCTCTACCTGTGAACCATTGCTCTGTGGAACTCCCAAGAGGATGTTTCCCCCATCACTACAATCTTAACCTATTCAAGTCTAGAGTTAACTGTTATCTTCTTCACATATGTGATAAAGAAATTGCAGAGGGGATAATAAATCTTCTCCTACAAGATAAATGCAACCAATTTCGAACAGTATCACGCCTTTCCCCAAGATCGGAATGAAGTAAATGGAATGTATTTTTCATATTTTACATCCAAAGGGAGGATACTTTAAATTATAACTAGGTACCTCCAAAGAGTTTCTAAACAATGAGTATACATGATGAAAAAATGTCCCATTTCATTCATATTCCATTGGCAAGTTTGTAAATTCACCTTAAGTAGCTTTCTTGACATTTTTAAAATTGAATAAATTACCGGGATTGTTCCTCCATCTACAGTCATCCACAGACCCCCTATCTTATCCTTGTGGACCCCCTGTGGTCTGCAGACCACAGTTTGAAAACCACTGCACTAGATATTGACCTTGTGCAATTTTACTCGTTCCAATTAAGAGCACATGGCTTGGCTGAGTGACACTTTCACTCTCATGAAGATGCCAAAAATTAGGTTTACTTATGGTTAGCCTAAAAAGACATTTTTCTAACGTGGAATTCGAATTCTTCCAGAAAGATAAGAAAAAGTAGTGGTTAGTGATGAACAATACTTTCAGTGACATGTTTATTACTAATTTTAGTAGATAAATCATTACTTTTCATGAAAAATACGCGAGAATTTATTGGTCCTAATACTTTAACAGTATCTTTTCTCACACTTTTCACCTGTGGAATTTCTTTCCGATCTCTTGCTTCCCTGATAACTAGAATCTTCAAATGTAACGGCAATCACCATCACCTTTCTTCTTTGACCTTGTTTCTTTATTGTTCTTTCCTCACTAAAGTCATATAATTCTTTTTCACTCCTTGTAAAACCCTGCATTCTAGTAACAATATCTCTTTGTGGGGGGGGGGGGGTGAAACAAAATGATAATGATATTTTCAGGCACTCAGATCAAAATTTACACTTTATACCTAGCAATCCATTTTTTTTTATAAACCCAAGCAAGGCATTTTACTGCCACTGTTGTGCAGGGGATTACATAGGAGGAATGTTAGGAGAAGTGAGAGGTTGCATGGGGTGTCAGAAAGAGAGTAGGAGAAGGAAGAGAATACTGATGAGAGTGGGGTGGACAAAGAAAAAAAGCATGAGAGAGAGGATGTAGTGTGACAGGAGATGACTATTGACTTTAAATTTAAATTCTTGGAAATTATAGTTGTCAGGAAAGCAAGTAAATGGAAGAGAATTCTACAGGCGAGAAGTGCGAGAAAAGAAGCTGCTGGAGTAGAATTTGCGTTAACAATTTATTGGTTTCACAGTAAAAGGGTGGGACCTAGTTGCTAATCTTGTTGCTCGAGGAAATTAATATATAAGGAGCACCAGTGAGCTAAGTTCATTGGAGCAGAGGTCGTGAAAGTATTTGTAGAAGAGACACAGAGAAGCCACATTGCGTCGGTGAGAAAACACCTGTATCCTAGTTACCAAGTCGGGATTGATCACATTACAGATTCTCCGTTGGATTTGGTCGAGGACACATAAGTGGATAGCAGGAGCACTGGACCAGATATGGCAGCAATACTCAATGCATGGGCGGATGGTAGACTTGTATATGTGCAGGATTGTTTTGGATGGGAAAAACTTCCTGGCCCTACACAGAGAGCTGACTTTCTTAGCAGTGTATTTAGCTATGCATTCTATATAGTTATTTCAATTGAGGTCTGATGTGAGAGTTAATCCGAGGAGATGCAGTGTTTTACTTTCAGGGAGAGAGCCTGATCCATGTTAATGGGCAGGAGGAACGATTTTCTATGGATAGCAGCTTCATTTTTACTAACATTATTCTCAGTTATGACACGATCTCCATAAATGGTACATACTTTTTTGCTGTTTGTGTGTGTGTGATAAACCACTATGCCATATGCATATTTGTTTAGAAGTAGTAGATAAGTAAATATTTTTTAATGTAAGTCTTTGGGTTATGTTAGAATTGTTTTAGGATTGAGTGGTTGGGTGGGGTTGGTTCTCAGAGAATTTTGTTTTTAAAGTTAAATGGAGGTAGCTAGAAAAGTTTTCTTAAAATGAAAATAAATCACAAAGAAAGAACAACTAAAGAATGAGAGGAAAATGAGAAAAAGAGGGAAGAGTGAGAAAAAGAGAGGAAGAGAAGAGAGCGAGAGTATAATAAATGTATGAGAGAAATAAGTGGAAAAAGAGAAGAGTGAAATGAGGAGAGTGAGAAGGACAGGGTGTTATATGAATGAAGAAGAAAAAGATGGGAAATAAGTAATAATTAGAGAAAAAAAACAATTGATGGATGAAAAAAAAAGAAAAATGGCAGAGAGATGCAAGAGAGAGGAAGAGAGACAAAAGGGGAAAAAAAGATGAAAGAGAGAGGAAGAGAAATAAGATGGAAGTGAGAAATGAAAATGAGAGGAAGAGAAACAAAAGAAGCAAAAAGATAGAGATGAAAAAGAGGAAAAAAGAGAAAAAGATGAGAGAGAGAGGAAGAAAGACAAAATTAAAAAAGAGAGAGATGAAAGAGGCAAAGCCAAATGAGAGATAAAAGAGAGAGAGAGAGAGAAGAAGAGAGACAAACTAAAGATGTAACTGTAAGTTCTATGCTAAGAGTTTCTTCTATTGCACTTCTCGCTAGTGCAACTCTCTTTTAGTTTGTTGCTTCCCCCCTCAACTTTGCTCTTCAAACATTTAAAGGCAATGTCAATCGTTGGCTACTATCTTGATTCTTGTTCTTTTATTGTTCACTTTCCTTAATAGGTTTTTTTCTCTTATTCTTTAACATACAGTCATACCCCTTGTGTCTAAGTGGTTTTATTGCTTTGCTTGGGGTAGAATGATTAACACGTGCACACACACAAATGATGCAAAATGTAACTCTAATCGGCAAAAACACATAGAAAAGCAGTTAAAATTTTCCTTTAACTGATTACAAGCAACCGTGTCAAGTTTCAATGTACATGAGTGTCAGGCCTTTTATTCAATAAAATCATCGTTTTTCCAGGGAAATTTTGCATGTTTGTCTTATCCAGTTAAATTTTGAAATCGTTGGAGACATGCTCCACTTTTATCACAGTGGGTGCATAGGTGTATTCCTCCACACCCAGATCATACTGAAAGCCGAGAGTGTTCTTGGTGATTAAAGGATCCATATTAAGAGGAGGAAAATATTTAACTAGACTTTATGCAAAGAGAAAAAAGAATTACATTTCTGAGAGTAAGACCAAATACATTCACATCATTTTTTTCTTTAATGCTATATTCTTTCAAGACTTAAATGATGATCACTCTTCACAGATTTTGTTAATTTTAAGTTAATGTTTTTCTACAGAAGGATGTTGAGAATACCATGGAATAAATATGTGAGAAATAATGAAGTTTTAGAGAAAATGGAAACAAATCAGCAATTCTTCCAGATCATTAATGAAGAATAATTTTAACCATGTTGGCGTTTTTTTAAATTGAAAGTATATTGTAGATGGGAACAAAGAATTTAATGTATTTGATAAACCATGGAAAATGAATCAATCCAGCTACCTTGTGTGGCTCATGGGCCTTAAATTTGTGACTCATTTGTAAACAAAAACATTACTTTTTTTTCTTTCTGAGTTTTAGTGATACTTGAGATAAAAAATTAAACTTTTAACATTATTATTTTTATTATTTGATTTGAAATAATAAAGACACTTTGGTCAGGTGATGGTGGCCATATCTAAGCTTAGAGCAGAGGTTCCCAAATAATGTGGTGCACCCAATACGTGCATCAGAAGAGGATAGCAGGTGAGACGAAATGATTAAAAGACAATCAAAGATTTAGAAAAAGTTTCAAAAAATTAATATGCCAAGAACAAATATGATTTCAACATTTGAAATATTGTTATAGATTGCTTCTAGTTGCATGCATGAGTTCCAATATAAACTGTTATATATAATTATTAACTGATTTTATTGTGATATTTTTGCATTATATCAAGTATTAAGAATATAGTAACTAGTGTCTGCAAATTGGAGCAGAGAGTTATCAATGATTTTTTTTTTAATCATATCATTCTGAGCAAGGTGGTAATGCCACTGATGTGCAGGGGGCTACATAAGAGTAAAAAGATTAGGGAGCTACATAAGAGTAAAAAGATTAGATTGAAGAAAGTGAAGAGAAAGACAAACTAGTTAGAAAGGAGCAAGAGAAGGATGGGAATACAGGTGTGATGACAGTTGCAAAGGTGGAGAGAAAGGAAAAGATATACAGGGTGGTGTAGAAAGAACTAGTGTCAAGTGGTTAAGAGCTGTGTATTAACATTGCATTTAAATTCCTGGAGGTTGTAGCCATCAGGAAAGCAAGAATATGGAAGTGAGTTCCACAGGCTGGAAGTGCAAGAAAAGAAGCTGATGGAGTAGAATTGTCGGCAGCATTTGATTGATCTAACTGTGAATGGGTGAGACCTAGTTGCCAGTCTGGTTGCACGAGTAAACACCTGTTGCAGAGGCACCAGTGACTTAAGTTCATTGGAGCAGAAGCTATGAAAGTGTTTATAGAACAGACAAAGGGAAGCCACATCCTGTCAATGGGAAAGTGGCTGGAGTTGAGCCGATAAGTCAGTACCTATCACATTACTGATTTTCCTTTGGAGCCTGTTAAGAACACTGAGATGAACAGCAGGGGCGCCTGACCATATATGACAGCAGTGCTCCATGCACGAATGAATGGTTGATTTGTATATATGCAGGATGGATTCAGGCGGGAAAAACATCCTGTCCCGACACAGTGACCCAACCTTCCTAGCAGTGGATTTAGCTATTGACTCAATGTAGTGGTTCCACTTGAGATCGGAAGAGAGGGTAAGGTTGAGGAGGTGCAGTGTATTGCTCTCAGGGAGACTCGCTTGGTCCATGCTTATGGGGGGCAGGATGGGTTGCCTGTGATGAGTGACATGTTCTGACTTTGAATCCACATTTAAGTCCCTTTAACCTTCAGTTTTTGACATAGGGTTCCTTGTACCTTTTCACCAGGACTTCCTTTCCCCTAAGCTGGTGGGTCTTCTTACATGTAATTTTTATCACATCAAATTTGGTGAGGCATGAGCAAATTTTCATTCTGAAAATACAACCCAGAGAAAAATAGCTTGAGAACCACTGGCTTAGAGACTCAACACTTTCTTCAGCACACGAGCTGACTGAAACAGTGCTGCCCCCTATTTCACATAATTCTGCACAATTTGCTTTATTTACAATATGGATATGAAACTGAGTGGACGTGGGTTTTTGGAGAAAAAAGCATCTGAACAAGGAACGATGCTTTTCTTAAAAGGGAAAATAGAGTCTTGCCGAAATGTGACACTCTCCATAGGCAAACGGTAAATTATGCATGATAAAATGGGGATTTCTCCAACAGAAGCAGGTTCGATCCCTGCTTGAGAGCACATTTACTTTATTAAGATTTCTTGAATGCGCAGACTGGTAGATGTAATACACTATGTTTAAAATAAAAATGGGAAGTCTCTTTTCAAACATGAGTATCCTCTATAATAAGGTTAGACAGATTAAAAATAAATCCATTCTTTAGAAATATATCAAAAATGATAGAAAAAGTGAACCACAACATTCTACATATACATACATACATACATACAACATTCTACGCATACACATGTACATACATACATACATACAACATTTTACACAAACACACACTCACATGTGTACACAAAAACTAGCACGCATACACAAACATACAAACAGACACACACATAGAAAGAAAATATCAACATAAAATTAGCACATAAATTATTTTATAATTTTGTATAAAATAAGAGAAGTAGAAAATTAGCAGTCAACAGCTGAAACCTCCTGACATGTGGACTGAACAATTACAAAAAGCTTTGTCTATGAAACTCTGAAGTCAATCATCTAAGTAACAAATTTTATATTTGTATCTATTATATATATATATAACATACAACTTAATTAAAAAATAATTCATAAAAATGCATCAAGGCATGTACTTCATTCCCTGCATATTGCATATATGAATGCAAGTTCCACTCAAGCTGTTTCTTCTCACAAACCCTGGTTTTCTGAAACCGATGCTTCCCTACATATCCCCATAAATTGTACAGCTTACTCTGTAACCAGCTACCTTGAGTGGCTCTTAAGTCTTGTATAAGGTTGTACATAATCATAAAAATTAATAAAGATTAAAACATATTTCACTCCAACAACCTGGTCACTAAGTTACACGTGACCACTATTTCAACTTGCAATGCTAATCTGTTAAAATCTAGGGATAAGTGTTATCTTTCTCACATATCCACATAAACTGTGCTTCTTACTCTCTGTAACCCTCTACTTCCAGTGGCTCTCAGGTTTTATACAGAGTGGACATGATTGTAAAAAATTGTGTGTGTGTACATTCTTATAAGTGTGAGGCACCTCAGTATAGTGTAATGGTTAGTAAACTTGTCTCACTAGAATCATTACAATTGAGTAGTGAGTTGAATTCTCACTGGGTGCTGCATACTTTCTGTTGTGGATTCTTGTTGAGAAACCACACAAAATAATAAATAACAAAAAGCAGATATGGAAATAAAAAGTGTAAGTTATATTGAACAAAAACATACAAACTGGAACACTGGTTAGTCAACTCTGGAAATACTAGGAAATACTGTTAGTAGGAATCAATATATACAATCTTGTAGTGAAGAAGTAAGTCCGAGTAATGAGTCTATATTCTTACTGACCAATTAGCAGTAGTGCAACTACACAACACAACTTAACAACCCTTTACAACTGACAATCACTCCCATTCTCTGAATAGGTAGGATTATATGTACACATCAGGCAAGTCCATTCTCATGTGTAAAAAGGGGTGATCCCCAACACTTTCGGCCTTGTGCCACATCTAAGAAAACACTTAGAAAATCACCATTCTTATAAGGACAACTCTGTCCCCTGTGATACCCCCTTGATCTCAATGAATACCAATTTTCATGCCAGACACATCTCTCTTCTCAATCCTCTGAAAACCTGACAGACAGACAATCAAATGTCAGATAATCGTTTCCCTGTGATTTATTTCCGGATGATCTATTCAACATGTCGTTTTGGAGGCCCTCCCCTTCCTGGTAGTTAGTGTAATATTTGTATGGCTCCAAATCTATTTCCTCTCAATGATTATTTGGGAAAAGTTGTGGGGGTGGTTCAAAAGACCCTGGGAATTCCTACAAGCTAAATGTAGAAAAAAACAAAAAAAAACAAAAAGGAAACCAAAAAAACCCCTCAAAAAACTTAGGTCTACAAAAGTAATATCTTTCAAATAAGCCTTATTTACAATTATCACTTACTTTTTAATCCTGTCTACTTGTAATTGATATATAATAATTTTCTAAGTATAGCTTAGGTGTGGCACAAGGCTGAAAGTATGAAGCACCATCAGGAGGCACAGTGGGGTAATGGATAGCGACTCACTACATGCTAACAACCTTGGGAATGCTATGAACTCATCTATTTGTTCCCCCAGCTATGGGTAAATAGCAGAACAAACTGGTTTATTTAGCCTTGGTTGGCAACCAGTCTACCACAGTAAGAATTAGCTCCTTACTGCAGGAAAATTAGTTATTCACCTTATGGCTGGGAAGAAGTCTTGAGCCTTGGTTGGCAATCTTGCTTGAGTTGGTGTCTCATATATAAAAAAAACACAGAAGTTGGGCCTAGCAATCCACTTCTGTATTAATCATCAAAAGAAATCTATAACGTCCACTCCCAGCACCAGGGTCTGAGTACAGGAATGCTTCACTATGTTGTGTGGGGTGGGATTACTGATAGATTTCTACCAACTATCAGTTTGGTCAAAGGATGATAATGAAGCACCCAGTGGGGACCAAACTCACTATTCAGTTGTAATTGATCTAGCAAGAGAATCTGGCTAACCATTACACCATGTTGAAGTTTTCAAATGATTTTCTCAGCGTAGCTTAGATGTGGCACAAGGCCAAAAGTATGGGGCACCCAGTGGAGACTAAACTCACTACTCAGTTGTAATTGATCTAGCAAGAGAATCTTGCTAACCATTACACCATGATGAAGTTTTCAAATGATTTTCTCAGCGTAGCTTAGATGTGGCACAAGGCCAAAAGTATGGGGCACCCAGTGGAGACTAAACTCACTACTCAGTTGTAATTCATCTAGCAAGAGAATCTGGCTAACCATTACACCATGTTGAAGTTTTCAAATGATTTTCTCAGCGTAGCTTAGATGTGGCACAAGGCCAAAAGTATGGGGCACCCAGTGGAGACTAAACTCACTACTCAGTTGTAATTGATCTAGCAAGAGAATCTGGCTAACCATTACACCATGTTGAAGTTTTCAAATGATTTTCTCAGCGTAGCTTAGATGTGGCACAAGGCCAAAAGTATGGGGCACCCAGTGGAGACTAAACTCACTATTCAGTTGTAATTGATCCAGCAAGACAAGCTTGCTAACCGTTACACCATGTTGAACTATTTCTAAGGAACTAATGAATTTTATTTTATTCATTTATTAATAAAATCATAAAATATTTTTATTTAAAATTTTATAACTTCAATTGTGATTTATAATGTAAAATCGTATTTGAGTAGATGTTCCATGTATCTTAAACAGTATTTATCTCATCTAAAGACCTGCATAGCCAAAAAAACTTAATAAAGAAAAAGCACCCCCCAGCAGGATTCAAACCTGGGTCACTTTTTGCAGAAGGAATCACAGATGCGCTTTCACTGCTTGGCTCCAGAGAGCTTTACTATAGAGCTAGGTTTTATTCTGCCTTTAAAGCGAACTGGTTGCTGTTTGCCCATGACTGATGTAAACCAATATTGCAAGTGTGACACAAACAAAAAAGAGGAACTAAATAAACATTTTATGAACAAAAAAAGAAAATTAATGGAAATTCTATTTGTCTGTCTGACCCGAAGAGTTGTGAGTTCAATACCAGGCTACAGAAGTGGTGAACAAATAACTTGAAAAAAAGAGTTAAGTGAAAGGGAGATAACTACATGGCTACTAGAATGATATACCCCAGAGATCAAAATAAAGGTTTCGGTTAAAAATTTCTAGCACCTGAAGAAGGCCAGAACATACAACAGCTGAAACATCATAAACATGGCAATAAAAATGAGGACGACAGTCCAAACAATATAAATAATACATGGAAACTGTGCAGTAAATTATAAAACAAAATTCTTTTTTTCAAATAAAACAGATTATTTCAAATAAAATTCAGAAATGACATTTTCAGTTCTTCAAAAAAGTTAAATAAAATATCCATGAACATGAAAATGTCATTAAAACAAAAAAAAAAACAGAGTCGTACTAATATAATATTGGTCCTCCTATATATGTGGGTGGTGCAGTGGATATCGCCTCAGAACGAGAAATCAAGAGGGATGAGTTCAAATTTCAGTTGAAATTGTTGCATTCACTTGCGTGCAAATTCCCTTGGGAAAGGTATTGATCTGTCTCTTCCCTCCAGTTATGGGTTAAATAGCAGGATAGATTGGGTTCTATAGCCTTGGTTGGCAACCAGTCTACTGCAGAAAATAATTGCAACCTACTTTAAGAAAATCTTCTGCCCAGTCAGTCATGTCTTGAAAGAAGCAGGATCGCCCAAACATGTATCAAGTATGGCACTTAACTGACTCATCAGATTTTCCTGAAACACATATTTGCTCACTTTCAAATTTGAAATGTAGTCAAAGCCATTTTCAAAGAACTAATAGATTTGATTTTTTAAAATCGCCAAATTTTTTCCTTCGAATGTTATTTTTATTAGATATTCGTATTTGAATTGACACTTTTTAAGAGTACTTATTTTATCTATCAGCCTGGGTACTGGAAAAAAATTAATAAAGCAAAGATGTCCTCAGGCAGACTTCAAATCTGAGTTCCCCTTTGCAGGAGGAGCCACAGTCTGATCCAAAGTGTTTTTACCCCTTGGCTATGAAGGGCTTCATAATAAAGAAAGGTTGTAACATTTGAAGTAATAAAAATATATCAAGATTTTTGAAAAATCCATTAATTCTTTAGAAATTGCTTCGTTTACATTTTAGATTTGAAACTGAGCAAATATACATTTCAAGAAATCGGAATGAATGAGTGGGTTTGAACTAAATATGCAGATTTATTTTTACAGCATCAGGAATGATTTAATTTACAAATACAATCAGTATGTTGTGGCCATGTTCATAAACTATATATATATATATATATATATATTAAAAAAAATCCCAGCTTTGATGAGTGAAGACATTATGATGGTATCCTCGCAAAACTTCATAATCAGCATAAAACGGCACAGTTAATGTGACAAATTCTTGGCAAATTCGCCTGAACAGAAGTCTGCAATGGTGATTAGCTAGCTGCCCCAGTAGACAAGCATCCTTGGATACAAGTGGCCACCCATACATATATGTGTGTGTGTGTGTGTGTGTGTGTGTGTGTGTGCGTGTGCGTGTGTGTGTGTGTGTGTGTGTGTGTCTATATATATATATAAAAGTTGAATATATGGATCAAAATCGACAAGATGATAGAATAAAGTAAAAGAACAAAATAGGAAACGTATCTCAATCTAACATGTTTCTCTTTTATTAAAGCTTCTTCAGAGACCAAGAGAAAAATGAAAAAAATAACGAAGAGACAGTATACTGACATGTTGTGATTTGGGAATACTTCTTGATTTTATACTGATCAGATTTATGTCAAGAGTATTACAGCAATAGATAATTTTTAAATATATGTGTGGAATATTTTGAATAGTAAAGTGTATAATATTGTATGCGCATGCTTGTGTAAAAATGCTTGTCTGTTTAGGTGTATGTTGGATGGTAACAGTAGTTAATATATATGTATATATGTGTGTGTGCATGTTAATGCACATGTCACGTGTATTAAAACAATGGATAATTTTTAAACATGTGTGAGGAATATTTTGAACAGTAAAGTGTGTGATAGTGTATGTGTGTTTTTATGTAGAAACACTTGTCAAACTCGAGTTCATTACATTTACTTACACTTGGGAATGGTATAAATCTGTCTACCCCTCCAGATATGGATAAATAACAGGATACACTAGGTAGCAACCAGTCTAGAAGAAGTAAACTCTGAATTCCAACAGGATCGCACAAGGGATTGAGAATCACTTCTGAATTCAAAATTCTCACTGAAATTCCTACTTAGCACGTCTTTGGATATGACATTCAAAGGTGCCCAATGAACAAGAGAAAATTTTGCATACTTAATTTTAGTTTTATTCCGAAAATATTTATTTGTGTAATAAAAACTGACATCATGCAAAAACAAATAGTAATAATGATTTTATTTTAATGACCCAGAATCCTGGGTATGATGACAAACTACATCCGGCAGCAAGGCTTCTGATCTTGAGATTAGAAGTTTTGAGGAACATAAAACCACTTCTGTTATTACCAGGTTCACCCTGACCCAGAGTAGTAGCACCTGTTAGGGTCTCATCTATGGGCAAATAGTGACCCCCACCACCAAACAAAGCAGTATGAAAGTATAAAAATATATTTTTATAATAAAAAGAGCAGCAATAAATTTTTATATTAAAATCTTACCAACAATACATCTTATAGTAGAATGTCCATGAAGGAACTTTTTCATCACATTAATCCATACAATTTGTTAAAGAAATCAAACTGTATTTCAAAATATATCTTCAATAAAACTACAGTATAAAACACACATATCACCACCTTTAGTAAACATAATCGTATAAAAGCTGAGTATGTAGCGGAACTCTGGATCCTGATTGGTCATCAAATCACAAAATTCAAAATACTTCAGAGAAACGGTTTTCCACAGCTAAAGAAAAAAGTTATTCTGGAGCCATGCCAAGTGACTGGACTGAACATTTAAGAATAGTCTGTAACCTGTCACGGCAGTGAAGGCGGTTTGCTGACACACATCTAAAATGTAACCAACTTCAAATCGACCTGGAGATATGGTCATGTCGCACCTTGTTCTCTTTCTCTTTCTCCTTATCTATTTCAACAATTACTACTGGAACATTTTATACGAACTCTTGATACCTTAACTTTCTCAATGAACATTAACTTCTACAACTTATGTTATTTCTCCTTTTAATAAATTTTTATTTTAATATTCAAAATGTATACTCTATTATTCCACTCTTCTACACTAATCCACACATTACAACCTGCCAACAAACAACCTTCTGATGAAATCTGATGATAATTCAGCATAAAACTTGTAAGCTGTAGAGAGTTTGGTTAAGTAAGGCACAAGGCCGAAACAAAGAAACATTAACCAGCCACCAACACTACAAGTATCATTTACCATGTATTCATTTACAAAAGCAGAATAAAATATATTCTATTTTGATTACTTCAAAGCTTCAAAGAAAATTAAATTAAAACATGAAATGGCTTATATGATAAAAAAAAAATTGATATCTCGTTGACATTAAACAATTTAATCAATCATTTAATTTAAATGATTGATTAATTTGTTTAAATGATTTGTTTAAATAATTGATTAATTTGTTTAAATGATTTGTTTAAATTTAAATGATTTAAACAACCCAGAGTGTTGAGATAAAAAGCAATAATAGTCAAGTTGAATAATAAAATAATATTAATAATAAAGAAAGAGTGCATGGAAACGAGAGTATTTGGATTAAAAGAAACAATAATAAGAAAGATGGAGTAAAACTAGTAATAAAAGAATTAGTAATGCAATGTTCATTGAAACCGAACGTTTTTAGTAAAAAAAGCTAAGTCTTCTGTGCTATGGGAAATAATCGAAAAATGGAAATATTAAAGTTACTTCCCTTGCATTATCAGTCATTCTTCCTGGCGCCATTTTTTAACATACGACTTTTTCCTTCTTCCCATTTTCTGACCATTTTGCTTAAAATTCGTATTTTCTTGATTTCAGACGATAAATTTTCCAATGTATTTTCAGATAAAATTTTATACATCAAATTCATTTACACTGTTCGGACTGTTGTCTTCGTTTTTTATTGTCATATACACGACGTTTCGGCCATTACACGCTTCTTCAACTTTATTCAGGTGGCTGGAATGTTGAACCAAACACTTTGTTTCAATCACTGAAGTAAATTGTTCTCGTTTCATGAGTCATGCCAATTCCGAATGCCTTAGTTATTTCCATTTTTGATTCAACTCTCGGCATTACTGTTGCCAACTCTTTGGGTCAAGTCACTGGATCTAACCAACACTTTTATCCACAGGGCTATGTGTTCTTGAGAACAAAATTCCAGTCACCTGAAGAAGGTCAGAGCGTATAACGGCTGAAATGTCGTGTATGTAACAGTAAAGATGTGGACAACAGTCTGAACAATGTAAATAATTTAAATCTCTCATCTCAAAAATATAAACAAATATCAAATTTTTCGTTTATATTGACAGTCTAAATATATGGGAGAAAAGATGGAATCAGTTTAAACTGAGGTCTTTTTTTTTTTTTTATTCTAATAAAGTGTAAGCATGTTTATATTTCTGAGATGAGGTAGTATTTACACTATTTACATTATTCAGACTATTGTCCTCATCTTTGTTGCCATTTACACGACATTACAGCTGTTACATGCTCCAACCTTCTCTAGGTGCTAGGAATTTCAAATCAAACCCTTTATTACAATCACTGGGGTATATCAATCTCATTCCTTGTGCGAAGCCTCTTCTGGCAGTTATGAGTTACCTCCCTTTAAGCCAAGCCTGTAAGTTGCTTATTCACCACTGCTGTAGCCTTGTATTGAACTCAAAACTCTTTGGGTCAAGTCACTGGAACTAACTAACATCTATAGCCACTAGGCCATGTGTCCTCAAGAAAGCCTCTTCTGATAGTCATGAGTTATCTCCCTCAAGGCTTTTCAAACACACCATATTAAATTATTCAAATGGTCAGAAATAAGTCCTTTTGGACTGTTATGCAATATCTGTTCTTCTATATGGAAGTGAATGTTGGACAATCGCATCAAAGATGAAGGAAAGACTTGAAACAACCAAAATGTGGTTCTACAGAAGGATGTTGAGGATACTATGGCCCAATCATGCGAGCAACAATGAAGTTTTGGAAAGGATGGAAACAAAAAGGAAATTTATACTCAATATCAGAAAGAGACAGCTGAACTTTCTCGGACATGCAATGAGGAAGGAGGGCTTGAAAAATTTGATGCTCATTGGGTGGATAAACAGACAGAGGAAAGGCAGAGGAAAGCAATGCATGGCATACTTGATGGACTTGAGCAAATGGATGGCAGAAAAATAACAGAGAAAAGGTGTTAAGAGCCACAAGGATTAAGAAGATGTGGAGGGCCATGAATGCCTTTGTCCTTAAGGGACATGGCACATAAGATAGAATGGATAATTTTTTATCTTGAATTAAGAAGTCATTTTGTCAAGACAGATTTAAAAAATCCTATCTGAAATTTTTGGTCTCTATTTTTTTTTTTTTTTCAATTATGGCCCGTTGTTTTTCTTCTCTGCAACGCCCAATAAGACCACTTAAGTTTTTTTTGTATAAAAGTCTTCAATTATTTTTGTGAAATTTATATATAGCATTTCTGTTAATTTATGAAAAAAGTTGTTTAGCCAAACTTTGAAGTCAAATATCTCAAAACTACAAAAAGTGCTGGTAGAACCATTTTACTTTCATTTTGGGTGATGATTTGTCATTAGTGAGGTTAGATATCTAATCTAAACTTATTTATAAATGAAATTTTGTCTCTGTGTGTGTGTGTGTGTGTGTGTGTGTGAGTCTGTTACCTATAGACTCCAAAACCGCTGAACCGATTTTCTTGAAAATTTACACAGTTGTACTGTAAGCGTCTGCAAGTGTTCTTAGCTAGGTTTTGTGTCAAGGTACCCCCAATAAATATCAAAAATCGAGAATCGAAAAAATCAGGTTATAGAAGGAGTGGTCCAATTTTAATCAAATTTGATACACTCATAGACAAAGACATAAGAAATGATATTCAGAAGTTTCAAGGTTGCAGTTCTTACAATAGTGCAGAAAATCGATAATATTTAGATATAAAAGACAAGATGTTTGTGTGTGTGTCTGTTTATCTGCCTATATGTCTGTATTTTTTCAGCCCTTTTATTTTAGTTTTTGCTTTGGATTTGGCTCTAAGTAGGTATAATTGTAGTTCTTAGTCTCAGCCATGATACCATTTACTCATTTAGCCTTCAAAATTCAGTATACGACAAAAAAAAACTTATTTGATATCGATACCAGGAAATCAAAATTTGACTTACATCCATTCATTTTTCTTTCAGTCTACGGTTTCGCTTTAACTGGAAACAACTATTGCTTTTTAGTCTTTCGTGCCAACATCCAAAGAGTCTGAGCTCCAGGACCATGGATTAGTTTTAAAGCTTTCATTACACCCGAGCAACGCCGGGCTATACTGCTAGTATATATAAATATAAATGAATAAAAAACAAAGAAAATATTTGCAACATTCAAAACATTAATTTAAAACAGTGCTCAATATAAAAATAAACCAATGAATAATTTATAATATGGGAAAGGTATGAATCCATTGCTTCCCCCCCCCCCCCACTAACTCGCCTATCACATTTTCATGACTTGGCTTCTTTGGATTTTCATTTCTTCTGGTTTCTACAGAACAATTTCAGTGGCAAACAGTTTGATTCTGTACAGCCAGTCAAAACAGTGATTAATTGATTTTTTTCTTTTTTCACAGCTTATCAACCCTTCACAGGTTATTTAAAGCCAGAACATATTTTAGACTGTAAACATTTCTTTTTAAGATATTAATGGTTTAGCAGTACAAGTTTTACTAATTAACCCATATCTAAAGGGAGAATAGGTGGATCATCTTTCCCAAGAGTATTTGCGACTTAAGTGAATATAATGATCCCAACTGGAAGTGGAAATTGGTTCTCATAGAAAGATGGGAGATAGTTGTTAAAAACAATAGAGACTGTGTACTTGACTAATAAATGTGTTTTTGTAAGTTTGGAAAATTTTGTTTTAATTTTCTAATTCGGTACAAACTTTTGCAATGATCTAATTATTCAGGTTTCTGTTACATGTTGGGAAATGTCCTTCAGCAAACTGACATTGATTCTGATGCCCCTGAGTCGATCAATGACCCATGAATGAATCAATGACTCATGCACAAATAGCCTTGGGAAATATAGCAATCCCACTCTTCCCCAGTTATGGGTTAATTAGTAAGACTTGTATCACTAAATCATTATTATCTCAAAAAAAACATCTCACAATCTAAAAATATTTTTTGAGTTTAAATAACCTGCAATGAGTTGATAAGCTGTAAAAAACAAACAAATCAATCAATCAATCAATCAATCAAATACTGATTTGCTACACATGAATGTCTTGTTGATTTATTTACATTCTCTGGAATGTAAATATATAGAAACTACTGTGGCTACAAAGTGAGGAATCAGTTTATATATTGATTGTAATCCAGGATTGTTCCTCCATATTATTCCTACATTATAATCTTTTGTTTTATCAAATTCTATTTTGGAATGAAACTACCACTTCTCCCCGCTATAGGTTAATTAGTAATACATATATCACTAAATCCTTATTATTCCCCAAGCCCAGCAAAAAAAAAAAAAAAATCTTTTAATCTAAAAATATTTTATGACTTTAAACTGTAATGGGTTGATAATGCAGAAAAAATGAATGAATCAATCAATCAATCAATCAACAATTTTTCTTGATGATTAATGAAGAATAATTTTAACCAGGTTGGCTTTTTTTGTTAAATTGAAAGTATATTGTTGATCAAAACAAAGAATTTAACATATTTGATAAACTCATTTGATAGAAATGTATCACTCCATATACCTTGTGTGGCTTACGAGCATAAAATAGGGTGTACAATTTGCAAACAAAAATTTTTTTTAGTATTTGTCTATATTTCTGAGATGAGGTAGTATTTACAGTATTTACATTATTTGGACTATTGTCCTCATCTTTGTTGCCATTTGTACAACATCCTAAAGAGGCATTAGGCAAGGAATGGAGTTCATATACTATTTTTTTAATGTGTACCTGAAATATTTGTAATAAAATGTTCGGTTCGAAATTCCTTGCACCTGAAGTAGGCCGGAGCGTACAACGGCCAAAACTTTGTACAAATGGCAACAAAGATAAGGACAATAGTTTGAATAATGTAAATACTGTAAAAATTTTTTTTTCTTTTTCTGAGTTTCATTGGTACTTGAGATAAAAAATTGTGATGAAGATATATTTGCATTAAAAGAAAAAAAACAAACTTTTAACTATTATTTTTATTATTATTTTCTTTGAAATCATTTTTGAGTTTTAGATGATTTGGTTAGGTGATGGTGGTCATGTCTCAGCTTAGAGCAGTGGTTCCCAAATGGTAGGCACATCGGAAGAAGATAGCAGGTGAGGCAGAATGGTTGAAAGACAATCAAAGATTTAGAAACAGTTGAAAAAAATATGATTGCAAAATTGAAAATATTATGATGGTTTACTTGGAATTCCTTGCATTCACTTATGCACAAATACCCTTGGGAAAGGTATTAATCTGTCTCTTCATTCCAGTTATGGGTAAAATAATAGGACAGACTTGGTTCTATAGCCTTGGCTGGCAACATGTCTACTGCAGAAAGCAATGGCAACCTAGTGCAGGATAATCTTCTGCCCAGTCAGTCATGTCTCTTTTGAGACATGATCACCCAAAGAGTGTACCACATATTGCACTGTCGGATGTGCATTGTGGTGCAGTGGATATCGACTTGGAACAATAAATCAGGGAGCCATGTTCCAATTCCAGTTGAATTCCTTGCTTTCACTTACACACAAATACCCTTGGGAAAGGTATTAATCTGTCTCTTCCTTTCAGTTATGAGTTTAATAATAGAAGGTTTTTACTGGGCATAAAGTGGGGGACCGGTTTTCTATTGTTATGAAATAATAAACTGATCCCCCACTAATTACTACTTAATAATATAATACATCTCTTCTCTCTCTAGCTATGAGTCAAATAATAGAACAGATTGGGTTCTATAGCCTTGGCTGGCAACCAGTCTACCACAGAAAGCAATGCCAACCTATTGCGGGATAATCTTCTGCCCAGTCAGTCATATCTCTTTTGAGACATGATTGCCCAAAGAGTGTATCATGTATGGAACTTAACTGACTGACTTGTAATTGCCAGCATGAGTCTCACTATAAATAGTTACTGAGTTGGCATTGTTGATTATTGAAAGAGATGTGGTTGATAGATTAAATCTCAACCACCATGCCTCAGGATCCTCTCAAGGGAAGGGTGTCACAACACACACACACACACACACACACACACACACACACACACACACACACACACACACACACACACACACACAAACAAACACACACACACACACACAAACACAAACAAACACACACACACACACACACACACACACACACACACACAAACACACACACACACACACACACACACACACACACACACACACACACACACACACACACACACACACACACACACACACACACACACACACACACACACACACACACACACACACACACACACACACACACACACACACACACAAACACACACACACACACACACACACACACACACACACACACACACACACACACACACACACACACACACACACACACACACACACACACACACACACACACACACACACACACACACACACACACACACACACACACACACACACACACACACACACACACACACACACATATGTATGTAGAAGTAGTAATGGTACAGAGTTAGTATTTGAATAAATGAATAAGTATTAAACTTTTTTCAAATCATTCTTTTCACTATTTTTTAATGTGTACCTGAAAGCGCTCAATGAAACCATCGACTATTTTGACAACAGAAAAGTATGATTGGATTCGTAATCCCTTCATTAATATTCCTTCTAATATTGGACTTCAGTTATGTGAGGAAGAAGAATTGGCCCTCATTTCTAGTGATCAAAGGCTCAGAATAAATCATTCGACGGTACCCACTGATACGTTTTGGATTTCAATACAAAAGGAACATTCTACATTATCTAAAAAGACTTTATCAGTTTTATTGCTATTTTCTGTGCCTTATGTGAATAAAGCTTCCCAACTTTAAATAACATTAAAAATAAGAAACAGAAAGACTACACTCAACTGAAAAGGTAATGGTCGACTTATCGCACATCATTTGACCAAACATTGAAGAAATCGTGAACCAAAAAAAAAAACCTCCACAAATTTCACACTAAATAAGCTTCAGAAATAGTTGAATAGAAACATTGAAATAAAATAAGGTCATATTTGTATATGTATTTTAAGAATATATTGTAATTTCTGGCGATAAAGGCTCAAAATCAAACATTTGACGGTATCCATTGATAAAAGAATATTCCACATTAACTAAAAAGGCTTTATTAATTTTATTGCAATTTTCAACGACACGTTTATGTGAATTGGTTTTTCAACACTATATAAAAGTAAAAATAATAAGCGAGAAAGGCTCAAAATATGATGGTGTCTGCTTATCGCACATCGTTTGACTAAAAGCAAACATCAAAGAAATGAAAAGCCACCAGACTTAGGTTTGACACTAAGTTGCACAAATAGTTGATTAGAAACATTGAAACAAATTTAGTTCATATTTATATTTGTATTTTATTTTAATCTATGGTTTTATTTTATAACATTTAAATGTATCCCCTTTAAAAATTGAACTAAGTGAACCGTAATATTTTCATTTGCCCCTAGGTGTGCTGTTGCTTAAAAACATTGAGAAACACGAATCTAATTGATGCATTCACAGTAGAAAAGACACAAAAGATTTGACTTTGTTTGTAATGAAAAATTAAAGTAACCGTAGAGTCTGGAATGCTAAACAAAATAAACATAAGTATATGTACAGCTTTTTTTTTAACTCGTTTCACCCCAAGGAAGGCAATAAAGCCACTAGAATACAGAGGGTCACAAAGAATGAAAGAGAATGAGAATTTAGTGAGGGTGAGTGAGGAAAGGAAAATAATAAAAAAGACCAAAGATGAACACTGACGGTGAGAAGTGTGAAAAAAGAAACTATTAAAGTAGAAGTGGAGGTTGCATCTAGTTAGTTCAACAGTAAAACAGCGAGACCTAGTTGCCAATCTAGTAGAACATTTAAATTCATATAATCGGATCACGAGAAAAAAGAAACTTATCAGAACAGTTGCTGTGAAAATATGTTTAGAAAAGAGAGAGGGAAGCCACTTCATATTGATGAAAAAGTGACTGAAGTCGAGATGTTTGGTCAGGATTGATTGCATTACAAACTCTTTGGATTTTGTCAAGACTCTCAAGATGAATTATAAAAGCAGCTGACCAGGTATAATAGCAGTTTTCAATGCACTGGCAAATGGAAACATGTGCAAAATAGATTCTGATAAGAAAATGTTTTTAAACAAAATTTACTATTTGTAAACTTTGTTTACATTATTTGCATTTGGATTATTGCTTGCATCTTTGTTTTGTTATTATCAAAACATTTTGACCATTTAGCTCTTCAGCCTTCTTCAGAACACAGGATAAATTGTGCTAAGTTTAGTTTTGCCCAACACCACAAAATGTTACAAAGCCTAAAGACAAACCTCTGAACTCAGATCATGTTCTTACAAATCCTCGTCAGATATGGATTCTTAGATGAATGTCATACATGACATTCAAATCATTCTGAAAGGTACAAGTAGAGTCGGTTCAGAACTTCTTCTTCTTCTATGTGCCCTGTCCCCTCAGGACGTAGGCGATCATGGTTCTCCACGTCTCCCTATCCCTTGTGGCTCCTAGTATGTTTGCTCCCGTTACTCCTGTCAACCCCCGTTCCCTCAACCACCTGATCAGGCCCTGCAAATATGTTATCCACTGTCTTCCTCTGTCTCTCTTTCCTTGTATCTGGCCAGTCAGTATCAGGTTCTCCAGGCTCTCTCTTCCTTTAGTTGTTTTTTCCTGATGCTCAGTATCAATTTCCTCTTTGTTGCCATTTTTTCCAACACCTCATCGTTGCTTGCATGCTCAGTTCATGATATCTGCAGCATCCTTCTGTAGAACCACATTTCCACTGCTTCCAGTTTTGTCCTCATTTTCGATGATATTGTCCAGCATTTGCTGACATCACGTAGCAGTCCAGCACTCTTTTCTTTGTTTCTAGTGAGATTTTCCTGTGTGTTAGTATTTTTCTCAACTTCTGGAATGCATCCTTTGCCATGCCAATTCACCTTCGGATTTCCGTGTCACACTTTCCATCTTCAGTTAGGACACTTCCTAGGGATTTAAATTTTTTGTACTTGCTTGATTCTGGTATCTCCCACATTTATTTGGCATTTTGGGTTGTACCTTTTGCTGATGATCATGCACTCAGTTTTCTTAAAGTTTATTTGTAGTCCTTTTTTGTCGCTCTCCACCACTACCTTCTGTATGAGGTCTTGTAGTTTACTTTCCGTGTCCGCGATCAGCACTGTATCATCTGCGTACCTTATGTTGTTCAAGTTGTGTCCTCCAACAACAAATCCTGGCGTGTCATCTAGGGTCCTCAAGAAATTCTCGCTGTACAGGTTGAACAAATCCGGTGAAAAGACACATCCTTGTCTTACGCCTCTTTCTATCTTTGTAAATCTACTGAGATCGTTGCCTGTCCGTATGCAGGCCATTTGCTACCTGTAGAGATTCTTGATTACTCTTATGTCTTTGCCGAAAATGTCGAGGCTGCCAAGCATCTCCATCAGTTCCTCATGTCGTATCTTGTCGAATGCCTTCGCATAGTCAATGAAACATAGGTACAAATCTTTCTTCATTTGTATTGCCCCTTTGGAGAGCATCCTAATCATGAATATGGCGTTCTTTGTTCCTGTATCTTTGACGAAATCGCACTGTTCCTGCTCTATCTCTGGCCTGATTCTACTTCTCGCTCTATTCATCAAGATTCTGACCATCAGTTTGGTAATGTGGCCCATTAAGCTGATAGTTCTGTGTAGTTCACACTCATTTGCGCTTAGTTTCTTCGGCAGTGCTATAAATATCAACTTGCATAGGTCGTCTGGTATTATTCTGCTGCTATAAATTTCATTTATTATGTTGGTAATTTTTTCTATGCCATATTCTTCTAAGGCTGTCAGCAGCTCTATCACTATGCCGTCTGGACCAGCTGCTTTGTTTCTGTTCATTTTGGCCATTGCAGCTTCCACTTCGAATCCGGTCCATCCATCTCCTTGTGTATTCTCGTCTGTTCTCGCTTGTCGCAAAAAGATCCTTTATATATTCTTCCCATCGCTGGAGTATTTCCTCTTTCTCTAATATAATTGTTCCATCCTTGGATTTTATGCATCCTGTTGAGGAGCAGGTTTTTTGTCCTGTCAGTTCTCTTATCTCTTTATGCATCTCTGCTTTGTTGGTCCTGCTCAGTCTCTCTACTTCTTCGCATTTGTTGTTGAGCCATTCCTCTTTGGCTTGTCTGCATTTGTTCCTTATCTCTCTGTGGAGTTTCTTGTAATCTGCTCCATGTCTTGTCATTATTTTTTGTCTCCTTTGCATCATGTGGAGGATCTCTTCGGTCATCCACTCATTTTTTCTTCTGCATCTAATTTCCTTTGGGGCTATGTTATTCGCTGAGGTCACCATCGCTTCTTTTAGTGACTCCCATTTTGAGTGCCCTTTTCCAATATGTTCTTCATATTTCTTTCTCACACTGTTATTGTATTCTTGCTGCAGGGTGAGGTCATTCTATAGCGTGTCGTATTGTAGCCTTGGTGATGTGCTGGGCTTCTTCCGTCTTCGGAGTTTCACCCTTAGTTTGCAGATGACTGGGACGTGGTCACTTCCGCAGTCAGGCCTTAACAGACCTAAATGTTAATAAAATTTGGGACACCCCTTCATTACATATGTTTAACCACTGTGTCTGTAAAGAAATTAAGATATATTTTTTGATGAAGCTTTTTTTTTATGTAAAACATGAAACACTTCAACTAAAATTTTTAATGATTTTGGAACTCATCCAATTTTATTTTGTTAGCAACTTCATGATATTTTTTTATCCAAACTTTACATCCAACAGAAATGTATCTAGAATGAAGGTCCTGTATTAAAAGGCTGAGAAACGATAGCAAATGTGTTAAAACTTGATATTTTTCAGATGCACAGCATCTAGTGATGGAAAACGAGTAAGGTAAAAAAAACAAAACAAAATAGTTACCATAAATAAAACAACATCATCTGCTAAATTATTTTAAAATTATTATTAAGAGAAATGTTCACAAGATGCAGAGTTGGATGGAAAGACTGAAATGAAGATAGAATTAAAGAGAGAGAGAAAGAGAGAGAGAGAATCAGATTAGGCTGATGAGAACAGACACTACACTTTTATCTCAGCCAAAAGATTAAGAAGTGATGTCAACCGTAATAAAAGTGCCATTTTTCAAACATATAGTATCAAACAACGGAAAGTGAGTAAGGCAATTGCCAAAAATCCAATTACCATAAATAAAATAACATCTTCTACTGAATTATTTTAAATTATTATTGAGAGAAATGTTTTTAAGATGGGGATTTGGTTAGAAAGAATGGAAGATAAAAGTCTTCAATATTTCCTGCTACAAATAATAAACTATTCCATTTTGATATTGTAAAACAGTGGTTCCCAACCTTTTGGCACTTGCGACCCCTTACCTAAAAGTTTGAAACCCATGCGGCTCCCTACCTGGGGCTTACTATCAGCAGCTTAATTTTCTTATTTTCTGTAAAGGACAGGGAAAGAAACAACTAAAAAAAATGTTTTAAAATTCTGTAATTATTTATTACCAAATTAAAGCACATTGGTCCAACCTGAATTCACAAAAAAAACATATATTTCTTAAAATAATATTATCATAGGTTTAAAAAGCTATCCAACCCAGCTAGCAAGACGCCTGATATTGCATTTTGTCATAACTATCACTTTGCACCTAAAAAAAAAATGTAAGAGCTTAAAAAATGTAATAGATGAAATACAATTAATGTTATCACAAACCACTTCCAACAAGGCTACACGCTTCCCTGCCAAGGCTTCTTGACCCCCTGGGGGGTCACAACCCACTGGTTGGGAATTCTGGTGTAAAAGAACAAGACAGAAGAAAGAAAGAAAGAAAGAAAGAAAGAAAGAAAGAGAGAATGTTTGTCTACATTTCCAGGACGAGGTACTGTAATTATTTACACTATATTGTTCAGAGTGTTGTCCTCATCTTTGTTGCCATATTCACAACATTTCAGCTGTTGTATGCCTCGATCTTCTTCAGGTGATTAGAATTTCAAACTGAATCTTTTATTTCGTACACTGGAGTAGATTGTTCTAGTTCCATGAGTCATAACTCTTCCAGATGTCTTAACATCAGTTATCTCCCTTTAATTCAACTCTAAGTTTTTTGTTCACCTATGATGTAACCAGGTATTGAACTCCAATCTGACACATATGCTGAGATATCTGAAAAACTGCATATAATAATCAAGGGGGGGGTTACAGTTTGGGCAAGTGAAGCTGCCAGATGTAAGAGGTTATGTGGTTGCAGAAATTGTCTGACAGCCATGACAGGATTCTTCTGCTTGCATTGCATAGTGCAGAATCTTGTTGCCAGACATAGGGTCTTCCAGCAGCCACCCTCTTGACCCAGAGTATTACCTCCTTCTCAGGACACGATGTAGGCCTCCGTATTGTGTCTGATGCCCTAACCAACAAATTTTATTTTCTTATCAGAACAATCGAAGTTTTCTGAGCTTCCATACCTTCGTAATCACCATTAGACTCATCCAACTCTTTCCTAATCCTCTGCACTGTCGCCAGTTTGACACTCAGACACTATGAAATGTTTGTACTGGAACTTCTGACATGAAACCCACCCAAGCAGTAAAGCATCCCATTTCCAAATTTCTGGCAGAGTGAATTGCGTCACAGTGATCTTTTGCTCACAGACAGTGCCAAACTGATCCTACTATACTGTATAGTCAACAAAGTAAAACCAAACATGCAGACATGAAATTCAAAATCAAAAATGGTGACAATTTACCGAAGTCACTCTGTATTTACACTCAACAGCGAAGTGCTGATGCGTGGCACCACCCGTGTGCATGAGTTGACCTGTGCGTAACATTCCACTGTTCACTAAAGTGGTGGGGAACAATAAGGTCAGGCATAGAGACACAACAGTTAGTGATTGCATCATCAAAGAACAACACGCAGCCATAGAGCGCTCTATGCGGGTAGAAGGAAACAAACCTGTGGAGATCCGTCGCCAAATTTTGGCGCAGTATGGCGCACACATCATGAATCAAGAAATGTGTGTGCGTGACTAGAAAGGAAGGACAAATGCAACAGACCAAAGCCGATTTGATCGCTCATCAATATCATCCACAAAAGAACACATCTAAAAAGTAGAGGCCTTGATCAGGGAAGTCCACCTAATGGCATCAGCACTATGGATCTCAGTCAGTCAATTGCCATACATGATACATACTTGCCGACCAAGGCTATAAAACCCAATCTGTCTTGCTATTCAATTTTTTTATCCAGATCAGTCAGTTAAGAGGCGTACATGATACACGCTTGGGTGATCATGTCTCTTTTGATCCATTACTGACTAGGCAGAAGACTTTCCTGCAGTAGGCTGCCATTTATTTCTGTATTAGACTGATTGCCAACCAAGGCTACAGAACCCAATCTGTCTTGCTATTTAACTAATAGCTGGAGAGAGAAGTGACGGATTGATACCTTTCCCAAGGGTATTGGCACGTAAGTGGCTATAGTAAAAATGATATCTAACAATGTGTTGCTTTGATGTAAGCGATATAGTAGTTTGTTTGGGGTCAATGTTTGTGGCTAGCTAAACAGCGAGAATATTTTGAGGACCCTAGAAGTTATGCCTGGATTTGTCATTGGAGGCCACAATTTAAACAACCTAAGGTACGCAGATGATACAATACTGATAGCAGACACAGAAAGGAAACTACAAGACCTCCTACAGAAGGTAGCTGAAGAAAGTAACAAGAAAGGACGAGAAATAAACTGTAAGAAAACTGAATGCATGGTCATCAGTAAAAAGGGCAGCCCAAAATGCCAAATACAGGCCGGGGATACCAGAATCAAGCAGGTACAAAAATTTAAGTACCTGGGAAGTGTTATAACAGAAGACAGAAAGTGCAACACAGAGATCCCCAGGTGAATTGGCATGACAAAGGAAGCATTCCAGAAGTTGAGTAAGGTATTAAGAAACAGGACAATTTCACTAGAAACAAGGAAGAGAGTACTGGATTGCTATGTGCTGTCAGTTCTTCAATATGGCAGTGAATACTGGACAATATCATCAAAGATGAAGGAAAAAACCTGAAGCAGCTGAAATGTGGTTCTACAGAAGGATGCTGTTAATATCATGGATCAAGCATGTGAGCAATGATGAGGTTTTGGAAATGATGGAAACAAAAAGAAAATTCATACTGAGCATCAGGAAGAGACAGCTGAAGTTCCTGGGACATGCAATGAGGAAGGAGGGCTTGGAGAATCTGATACTAACAGGCCAGATAGAGGGAAAAAGAGACAGGGGAAAGCAACAGATAATATATTTGAAGGACCTAATCAGGTGGATGATGGAACAAGGGTTGCATGATATAACAGGAGAAGGCATGCTCAGAGCCACCAGGGATAGAGAAACGTGGAAAGCCATGATCGCCTATGTCCTGAAGGAACAGGGCACATAGGAGAAGAAGAAAAAGTTTAAGATAAGACAAATTGAAGACCAGCCTTTCTTCCATACCTCCATTCTGGCCTTGTGCTACATTTTTGAATTTTGTGGTGTAATGGACATCGGTTCGGAATGAGAAATTGAAGAGCTAAGTTCGAATTCCAGTTGAATTTGTTTTATTCACTTATGCAGAAATACCCTTAAGAAAGGTATTAATCCATCTCCTTCCTCCCCAGCTATGGGTTGAATAGTAGGACAGATTGGGTTCTATAGCCTTGATTAGCAACCAGTCTACTGCAGAAAGAAATAGCAACCTACTACGGGATAATTTTCTGCCTAGTCAGTCATGTCTCTTTTGAGACATGATCACCCAGCTGACTGACACAAAATAGATATTACTTTCTACTATGTTATCTTGACCCTATAAATTTAAGCGTAATGTGAGAGAAGGGATGCGTGTTGCGGTGTAATGGATATTGGTTGGGAATGAGAAATTGGAAATTCAAGTTTGAAATCCAGTTGAATTCATTGCATTAACTTACATGCAAATACCCTTGGGAAAAGTATTAATCCATCTCTTCTTCCTCCTGCTATGGGTTAAATAGCATGACAGTTTGGGTTCTATAGCCTTGTTTGGCAACTAGTCTATCGCAGGAAGAAATGGCAACCTATTGGAGAAAAATCTACCCAGTCATTCGTGTCTAGAAAGAGAAATCTTTGGCCAAGTGTGTATCATGTATAGCACTTAACTGACTGATCTGAATGAAAAAAAATTGAATAGCAGAATAGATTAGGTTCTATAGCCTTGGTTGGCAACCAGTCTATCACAGAAAGTAATGGCAACCTACTGTGGGAAAATCATCTGCCCAGTCAGTCATGTCTAAAAAGAGACATGATCAGCCAAGTGTGATTCATGTATAGCACTTAACTGACTGATCTGGATAAAAAGAATTGAATAGCAGGACAGATTGGGTCTTATAGCCTTGGTTGGCAACCAGTCTACCACAGAAAATAATGGCAACCTACTAGCAGAAAATCTGCACAGTGGGTCATGTCAAGAAAGAGAAATGATCGACCAATCATGTATCATGTATGGCACTTAACTGACTGATTTGGATAAAAAGGATTGAATAGCAGGACAGATTGGGTTCTGTAGCCTTGGTTGGCAACCAGTCTACCACAGAAATTAATAGCAACCTGCTGGAGGAAAAATCTTCTGCCCAGTCAGTCATGTCTAGAAAGAGAAATGATTGGCCAAGTGTGTATCATGTATGGCACTTAACTGATTGATTAGATTAGTGGCAAGCCCTCATCATTTTATAGTTGAAATGGCCTGTAAGTTCTATGCTAATAGTTTCTTCCTTTGTATTTCCCACTTGTCAAACTCTCTTTCAGATTCTTGCTTTCCAGCCAAGTTTGATATTCAATACTTTTAAATTCAATATCAATCATGATAGCTTGTCTTCTCAATTTCTCTTCTTTTATTGTTCTCACTCCTTAATATTTTTTTCTTTTTTCTTATATTTTTTCAAACACAGTAACTCCCTGCATCTTAGTGGCTTTGTTACCTTTCTTGATGGTTGTTATTATTATTATTATCATCATTATTATATACTGTAACACTTGTTTATGTCTATATACAACTACGTACACTGTTCATGTGTTACAGTTGAGCATAAAATTAATTCCGATTCTACCACTCTAACTTTGAGCATATGTTGAAGGCCAACAGACAAATATTTGCTTAAGTACTCAAATTACTCCCAGCCACAGTCAAAGACATTGACTTTCCTATGAGAAGATAATTATTTGAAACAGCATCTTTTAAACACGACTATGACGATTCACTAAGTGCCAATAATCTGTTGAACACGAACAGACAGTTATTCACTTGAACACAGATTTTAAATGACTACCTTCCATATAAATAATAAATAGAGTCCATGTTTTTAGCTTTAGATTAGAAATAAAAACATCAGATGGTTAAGAAAACAATGATATCTGCAAAAGAAGAAATTGATATGAACTGTTCTTGACAAAATCCAAAGGAGGATCTGTAATATAATCAATCCTGAATTAGCAGCTTCCCATTCAGCTACTTTATGATTAACGTGATGTGGCTTCCCTCTGTCCTTTCTACATGTATTTTCATAGCAACTGCTCTGACGAGCTTTTTTCCTGGTACCCTGACCCCATGTATTTACGTGTGCTACTAGATTAGCATAAAGTTCCCACCTTTTGACCATTGAAATAGTTAAATGTTACTTCCTATTCTACACTATTGCTTCTTTTCTCACACTTTCCATTTGTGAAACTCACTTCCTTCTGCTTGCTTCCCTGATAGCTACAATCTCCAAAAGTTTAAATGCAATGTCAATTGCCATATTTTATCCCATTGATTCCCATCCGCCTGTTATCTTTTTTTTTATATCCCCTATACCTTTTTCCTCCTACTGTAACCCCTTGCACATTAGTGGCATTTCTGCCTTGCTTGGGGTGAAATGATTATAAAAAAAAAGATAAATAAATAATCACTAAAACTTAACACTCAAAGTTATTAGGCTCTTCAGAAATTTATTATTTTCACTGCTATGAATTTTAAATTTACCAATCAAGGCAGCGTGAAGGTAGAATGATAGGAAATTGTGTCTAAAATTACTTTATTGTCTTGTTAGGGTCGATACCTCTACAGATTTGCAAAAAAAATGAACATATCATGATAAAAAAATACCTGAACCTTAACAAAGTTTTACCATCAAAATCTTTGTTATTATTAAAAGGAAAGACCAAAGGATGTTTTTGATTATTAAATTATATTTTTTTAATCTTTTTTAGAATGTTCAAAATTTTGGTTAAAAATCTTATTTTTTTGGCATTGTAAGGATACAAAAGGTGCTTATCTCTCTTTGGTAAAAATAAAGTCATATGGTCACATGATGTCGCTCCTGATTGTGACGCAGGCACTAGTCACACTTTTTCAGCTAACAACAACCAAGAAATAAGGTTGTTCTTTTCTGCCTGGACCTTTGGCCTAGGCAGAATCTGCCTACTACTATATTCCACTGAAACATAAAACACCTTCCATCCTGTTGGAATATAGATGAATCCACAAGGACATGGTGCCATCCTGTTGGGACACAGATGAAGCCTGCCATATCCCTTTGAGATACAGATGAATTTGGCCCCTCTAAATCTACAGTCATAAAAATGGCCAAACAGAAGTGTCTTCAAGTTATATGTAAGATTTTTTCCTTTTGTTCCTTCTGATACTTTGCTTTGCATTAGATATAATAGATATGTATTTCTCCACATGTAGACACTTGTTTGTATACATGTATTATTGTGTATATCATATATAAAAATCTCTTTGAGAACAAGCATTCATTCATTCATGTTATTTCTCTGTTCTGCCTTGCTGTTATGTCGGTGAGCCGACTTAATATTGTTTAATAACCCATGTGGGAGTAAGGATAAGATATATTCCTTCATTAAGGAATAACAACATATAATCCCTTCGGCATCATTGGAGAGACCAGAAATTAGTATAGGAAATTTTAGCATCATTTTTGGATGAAAAACAAATTGGTTGTGAAATTCTTATAAAAATCAAACAATTGTCAGGTTTTAATGAAAATTTCAGAACTTATTCACAAATTAATTAGATTATTTCTAGAAATGCTTTTTTTTTAGAAAATCTTGGTATAACATTTTTTTTTTTTTTGCAGCTGTTATGTTGTGATGTAGGATGGGTGAAAATGGCACTAAAATCAGTGGTTTTTAGTGATTTAAAAAAACTTCTAGTCAATTTACATTAATTTTGAAATACAGCAAATATTTTGCTTATTGAAAATATTAAGTTTAATCTAAATCAAGCTTGAAATTCAAACTAAAAAAGAGCTTCCAGAAAGATATTTAATTTTTAAAAATTCATCATGTTTGGAGGTACTTATATTAGAGTAATCAAAAGTAACTATGTATTTCATTGCTAAGAATTTCAAGTTAACCAAAATAATTTTGCAGATTATTTAAATTCAGAAGATGTTTATTTTTAGATTGTAATAATTTTTGGGAAATAATAATAATTTACTGCTAAAAGTCTTACTAATTAATCCATAGTTGGAGGAAAAGAAGTGGATTCACCCCTTTCTGTTCCATGTAAGTATATATAAAGAACCAAATTGGAATTGGAACATGGCTCTTCGATTTTCAATTCCAAGCCATCATCCATTACATCACACGGTTATCCAAACTTACAGCACCCGGTATTCTCAAATGGTTACCCATGTAGGTATTAACATGTCTTGGAATTGTTTAATTTCTGTGATCCTAGAATCAGTTTACCATCGCTTCTATTAGGCTGATTTTTAAAAAAAAATTTTTTTTAATCATTTCATCCCAAGCAAGGCAGGACCAGCACTAGTGCCTAGGAGGGGAGCTTACAATGAGAGAAAAGAGACTTGTATCGATGAAAGGATAAAAGATTAACGGGATTAAAAACAATAGAAGTTGGCAATTGATGTTGCATTTAAATTTTTGGAGATTGTAGCTATCAGGGATGCATGTAAATGGAAGGGAGTTCCACAAGCGGCAAGTGTAAGGAAAGAAACTTGCAATAGAAGTGGCGGTTATATTTAACTCTTTCAATGGTAAAAGGGTGGGACCTTGATGCCAAATTAATAGCACGCTTAAATTTACATGGATGAGACACGAGGGAAAATAGCTCGTCAGAGCAGCTGCCATAAAAATATTTGTAGAAAAGACAGAGGGAAGCCATGTTACGTTGGTGAGAAAATGATTGAAGTCAAGATGCGAGGTCAGAACTGATTACATTGCTGATTCTCTTTGGATTTTTTTGCAAACCCTGAGATGAACAGCAGAAGCATCAGACCAGATATGGCAACAATATTCAGTGCAAGGATGAATGGTAAATTTATAAACGTGCAAAATGGATTCTGACAAGAAAAACATTCTGGTTCAACACAAAGATCCAAACTTCCTAGGAGTAGATGCAGCTAGAGATCTGATATATTCATTCAGGTTAGTTGAAAATATGACGCTAAGGGGGCCTCATGTGTTGCTCTCAAAGAGACTTGCATGCTGATGGCTGGCAGGAAAGTTTCTCTATGGTGGTTAAAGAAAAACAGTTTCGCTTTAGAGGCATTAATATTTAAAAATAAAGTTTATGTTAAAAAAATTTCAAATTTCAAATAAGCTCATCAGAGCACTTATCATGAAAATATTTGTAGAAAAAGACAGAGGGAAGCCACGCCACGTTGGTGAGAAAGTGATTGAAGTAGAGATACCAAGCCAGGACTGATTATATTGCAAATATCTTTTTTTTATCAGTAAACAATAACTTTGCATCATTTGAAATTAATTATGCATTTCACCATTATAAATTTTGAGTCAATCAATCAAAGCAGAACAAATGTCTGTGTTACAGGAAACCTCATCTAGAATTAGTGTGTGGGTTTTGTGCATCTCAGAGTCTAATTAGGAAAAAAAAATTAAATTAAGGTTCCTCATAAGCTTTTGTTTGAGAATTGAATACACTGTTCTACTGTCAACAGCAATTTTTTAACCTGGGATGGGAGTCTTTTATTCAGTTACTAGCAGTATAGCAGGGCGTTGCTTGGGTGTAATGAAAGATTTAAAACTAATCCTGGAGCTCAGACTCAGCCTAAAGAATATTTGTGTGAAGTTTGGTGAGAATCGGATAAAAATTGTGGATTTGTATAAAGGGTATACAGACAGATAAACAGACACACACACAAACATCTTGCCATATATATATATATTATCGATTTTCTGCACTATTGTAAGAACTGCAACCTTGAAACTTCTGAATATCGTTTCTTATATCTTTGTCTATGAGAGTATCAAATTTGATTAAAATCGGACCACTCCTTCTGATTTTTTTGATTATCGATTTTCGATATTTATCGAGGGTACCTCGACACAAAACCTAGCTAAGAACACTTGCAGACGCTTATAGTACAACTGTGTAAATTTTCACAAAAATCGGTTCAGCAGTTTCAGAGTCTATAGGTAACACACACACACACACACACACACACACACACACACACACACAGACAAAGTTCCATTTATAAATAAGTTTAGATTAGATTTAGATTAGATTAGATAGTTTTAGATATCATTGTTCAGGTGATGAAAAATGGGTTTTGCAAGTCAACCAACAACAAAAAGACAGTGGTGCATTCCATTTCAAACTAGATTTCTTTTTGGTTCACTTTGAATTGAAACCTGTCATTCAGATGTAAATAAATAAAAATGCAGCTCTCTGTGCAGTGTCTCTAAGCAGTGCATCCAGCTCACAAAACATTTCTTTGCCAAAAATAAATAAAATAAAAATAAAAAATAAAATGAGCTAAACCCGAATGTTGCTGCTAATGGCATGATACCCACTTAAAAAAAAGTCAGGGTTTATGTCTAGAGTCAGGATCAGTGTCACCACTAGTGACCTCAACCAACCAACCTGATACACATATCAACTTCAGACTCTACTGACTCTCACCTTCTTTTGTTCTCTCTTGCTATCATGCACAAGTTTATAACATCAGAAAACGATAAACAAATGTGAAAAACAAACTCAATCTACAAAATACTTTGTTTTCTGCCTAGTGGAATAGGAAAGTTGTCATTTATTACAAAAGACTGGATCACTGAACAAAAATCAGTGCCAATATTTATTGTCAGCAACTTGATCTGGCAAACAAAGCAATACGTCGAAAGCATCCTGCTTTGATAAGCACAAAAAGATGTTCTTTATTATCACAATGCAAGGGCACACTTTGCACACCACCCCAGCTATATAAGACTGTTAGAAGAGGAGGTTCTTCTACATCCTCCATATTCTGTTTTCCAAGTCTCTATTGATAGGTTCAACCTTCAGGGAATTTAAACCTGAATCTTAGGCAAACATGGAAAAATGTATACGTAATAGGACAGGGTATTGAAACGATGGTTTTGCTAATGATACTCCCATTTTTTTAACTACCTTCACTCCTCTGTGATGTTTATTATTTTCAAAAGCGATTATTCGAACTCGAATAAAACCTAAACGTGTGACGAAAATCAATTTATTATTTTTTTTTGTTCTTGAGAATTTACAACAAAAATATAAAATGCTATTTTTCAAGTTGATGATTAGTCAATGTTTTGCCAACCATTTCAATAAATAATATAATAAATAGTGTCCAATATTTTTGTTGTCAATTCTCTAGAACACAGAAAAGGCATAAATTCACTTCCATCATGCATTTAGGTTTTATTACAGTTTTAATTATCGTTTTTTAAAATGATAAACATTGCCAAAGAGTGACGGCAATTAACAAAATGGTGTCATAGGTAGAGCTGTCTTTTCAACATTCCGACAAGCATAATTATTAATGTTTTTCGAACCTTTTATGTAATCTACCGGGGAAAACTGTTTTCAATCTTCTGTCCATGTCTAAGTGGATGAAAGCTTTCTTTTGCAGAATCGGTGACAGTAACTGTGAGTTCAATCGCAAGGCTAGGTAATAGGCCCCATACAAAAATGGTTAGCAATAAATAAGCAAACTCAATAAGAACGAACTATCCCTAAATATAAGAACGGGAAAAAATATGTCCATGTAGATTAAATAAGCAGTTCAGTTCAAAATTCTCTAAGGCTTATACTGATCGACAGACACCTGAGAAATGCCGAAACCCTGATAAATTCATCAGTCTTGAACTAAATAAGGTTAAGTAAGAGTATTTTTTAATCTTATTATAGATTTCTCAGTCAAATACGTGCCGACCATTAATGTAAAAGGTTAAAGTAAGAATAAAGAAATAATTTTCATGAAATTATTTCAATTCTCAGATGAAAACTTTTTCCTGTTAATTTTGGCATAGTCTTTTCTTCCATCTTATTCTTGCTTTATAACACACGTTTCCGAGTCAAATATCTACCAACCATTCATCTAAGAGGCTTCAAGTAAGAATAAATAAATAAGTCACTTAATTATTTAAACCAGTTTTAACCCATTTTATGCTTTTCTTATTTAAATTTTTTGATGAATCTTAATTCTTTTGTTAATGTTGGTGAGTTAAATGTCAATAAAATATCTGTACAGATTCCACTAATAAATGAATAAATATTTGATCTTATGATAATCATAAATATGAATACTGGTCATTATTTTAAGAAGTGGGTACAAATGAAATGATCTGACATCTTCAAATTTTTTCATTTCACTGAAACAGACATTAAACACTTCTATTTTCCCTTCTTTTGGACCTCACTGTAGTGTAATGGTTAACAAACTTGTCTCACTGAGTACCCTATACTTTCAACCTTGTTCCTATCTAAGTGGCGTTTAGAAAATAAACTTTCCTTTTTTTTTCATTTTCTCACTGAAATCAAGTAATGCTGTTGATGTCTTTTGTCTTCTCGTGATCAAAATGAAATAGTTGATTATTTATGAGGTATTCTGTCAGTTAAGTGCTATACGTGATACACGCTTGGGTGATCATGTCTCTTTCGAGACATGACTGACTGGGTAGAAGATTATCCTGCAGTAGGTTACCTTTGCTTTCTGTGATAGACTGGTTGCCAACCAAGGCTAGAGAACCCAATCTGTTCTATTATTTGACTCATAGCTAGAGGGGGAAGAGATGTATTGTGCTATTAAGTAATAATTAGTGGGGGATTAGTTTATTACTTCATAACAATAGAAACCCGGTCCCCCACTTTTGCCCAGTAAAAGCCTTAATCATGTTTTCAACTATTATATTTAGTCAGTCAGTTAAGTGCTATATGTGATACACACTTGGGTGATCATGTCTCGAAAGAGACATGACTGACTGGGCAAAAGATTATCCTGCAGTAGGTTGCCATTGCTTTCTGTGGTAGATTGGTTGCCAGCCAAGGCTATAGAACCCAATTTGTCCTATTATTTTACCCATAACTGGAGAGAAGAGACAGATTAATACCTTTCCCAAGGGTATTTGTGCGTAAGTGAATGCAACGTATTCAAATGGAATTTAACTTCGGCTCCCCGATTTGTCATTCTGAGTTGATATCCACTGCACCACAACGAACATCCTATGAGGAATTAGCAGATGTTAAACATATCTTGTTTTACTTCTTGCTTTCTTTCTTTTCACTGAAACCAACTAGCGTCTCTGATAAGTCCTTCCACATGACCAAAACGATATTATCCATCATTTCTGCCATATTAGCAGGTTGTAATGGTCATGTGAAATAATGAAATGTGATACAACTATTATAACTATGATATGATTCTCAGTAAGCCTTGCTTATTTTATTGCATCCTTTGGTCAAATACCCACCCACCATTAAACTAAGAGGCCTTAATAGAGAAATAATTTATATTAAATTATTTAAATTTCTAAGATGAAATCTTTTCTTTATTAATATTTGGGAAGTAATTTCTTCATCCTCTTTATGCTTTTTATCCCAACTTTCCCTGGTTGAATAACCTCTGACCCTCTCAAACTTATCTTACACATACAGAATGACAAACTTTTCAGTTGCCATTTAAGCTGTCAAGTAACCATGGTAGTAAGTACAAACATTATAAATTCGGGTAGAAAACAACACTGAATAGAAAACAACCCTTCACACGAAACCAAGAAAAGTTATAATAAATTTTCATGCCATTTGTTTGAATGAGATATGTGTTCTGGTGCACTGGCTATCAGCTCGGCATGTTGCATTCATATATGCGCAAATACCCTTGGGAAAGGCATGAATCCATCTCTTCTCCATGCAACTATGGGTTAAATAGCAGAAATGATTGGATTTTGTAGCCTTGGCTGGCAACCAGTCTAACACAAAAGTAATGGTAACCTACTGTGGGAAAATCTTCTGCCCAGTCAGTCATGTCATATTTGAGACATGATCACCCAAGCATGTGTCATGCATGGCAATTAACTGACTGACTAAATATAATAGTTGGAAACATAATAAAAGCTTCTACTGGGCATAAAGTGGAGGATCGGTTTTCTATTGTTATGAAGTAATAAACTGATCCCCCTAAAATTAGTACAAATTAGTATAATCAGAAACAAATACAATTAAACTTATTTTGGTCCTAAAGTGGAGGATTTGCTTTTTATTGTTATGAAGTAATAAACTGATCCCCTACTAATTATTACTTATTAATATAATAATGTAATCCATCTTTTCTCCCTCTGGCTATAGGGTGAATAGCAGGACAGATTGGGTTCTATGGCCTTGGTTAGCAACCAGATTACCACAAAAACTAATGGCAACTTTCTGTGGGAAAACTTTTGCCCAATCAGTCATGTCATTTTCAAGACATGATTGCCCAAGCGTGTATCATATATGGCACTTAACTAATTTACTGTTTGAATGAGCTTTCCTCTTTCATGATATGACCACATGTTGAGGCTATGGCTCTATACACCAAAGCTGGAGTTTACTGGACTTGAGAGAAAGAAGTAGAAATGTCACTAAGTTATAGATGTGGGGTACCCAATGAGGATCAAACTCACTAGTCATATAATAATTGTACTTGTTCCTCTCTTCAATAGCTCTCACAACAATTACATTCTGCCAATACTGCATCTAGTATTAATAATTTGCCGAGACTATGAATTTATGAGTTTTAACTTAGGTTGGCATAAGGCAAACACGGTCATCTGTTTTAAACAGTGGACCACATAAGGCACAGAAAGGCAGCCTACAGTAAAAGAAAATATCATGATAATTTTTCATTAAAGATACTGCAAGATATTTTCAAAATTAAAAGGTCATGCGCAACAGCATCTCCCTTTAAATTTGGGAAAGGTCAATTGTTTTTTTTTGAGAAAAGGTAGCTTTTATGCTATAAAAACTATCTTACTTGTTGGCTATTGTGGCATGAGGGGCTACCTTACTTTGCTTAAAATGTTACTTTTTTTATTTGGTGAAAAGGTACCTTTTATGCTATAAAATACATTAGAGAATTATTCCATGATGCAAGAGGACAACTAGCAGTACACAGAAATATCAATGAACCAGAAATATTAAAACCTGAAGTGGAATCTGCACTGACTAAATTGAACAGAAACAATGCTTAAGATGGAATTGTAAAGCCGTAAGGGCCAAATGGAATTGTAAAGAGTAAGGGCCAGATGGAATTGTAAAGAGTAAGGGCCAGATGGAATTGTAAAGCCGTAAGGGCCAGATGGAATTGTAAAGAGTATGGCCAGATGGAATTGTAAAGCAGTAAGGGCCAGATGGGAATTGTAAAGAGTAAGGGCCAGATGGAATTGTAAAGAGTAAGGCCAGATGGAATTGTAAAAGTAAGGGCCAGATGGAATTGTAAAGCAGTAAGGGCCAGATGGAATTGTAAAGCGTAAGGGCCAGATGGAATTGTAAAGAGTAAGGGCCAGATGGAATTGTAAAGCGTAAGGGCCAGATGGAATTGTAAAGAGTAAGGGCCAAATGGAATTGTAAAGCGTAAGGGCCAGATGGAATTGTAAAGAGTAAGGGCCAAATGGAATTGTAAAGAGTAAGGGCCAATGGAATTGTAAAGTGAAGGGCCAGATGGAAATTGTAAAGCGTAAGGGCCAGATGGAATTGTAAAGAGTAAGGGCCAAATGGAATTGTAAAGCATAAGGGCAAGATGGAATTGTAAAGAGTAAGGGCCAAATGAATTGTAAAGAGTAAGGGCCAGATGGAATTGTAAAGCCGTAAGGGCCAGATGGAATTGTAAAGAGTAAGGGCCAGATGGAATTGTAGCCGTAAGGGCCAAAATGGAATTGTAAAGAGTAAGGGCCAGATGGAATTGTAAAGAGTAAGGGCCAGATGGAATTGTAAAGCGTAAGGGCCAGATGGAATTGTAAAGAGTAAGGGCCAGATGGAATTGTAAAGCGTAAGGGCCAGATGGAATTGTAAAGCGTAAGGGCCAAATGGAATTGTAAAGAGTAAGGGCCAAATGGAATTGTAAAGCGTAAGGGCCAGATGGAATTGTAAAGCGTAAGGGCCAAATGGAATTGTAAAGCATAAGGGCAAGATGGAATTGTAAAGAGTAAGGGCCAGATGGAATTGTAAAGAGTAAGGGCCAGATGGAATTGTAAAGCCGTAAGGGCCAAATGAATTGTAAAGAGTAAGGCCAGATGGAATTGTAAAGAGTAAGGGCCAGATGGAATTGTAAAGCCGTAAGGGCCAGATGGAATTGTAAAGAGTAAGGGCCAGATGAATTGTAAAGCCGTAAGGGCCAAATGGAATTGTAAAGAGTAAGGGCCAGATGGAATTGTAAAGCGTAAGGGCCAGATGGAATTGTAAAGAGTAAGGGCCAGATGGAATTGTAAAGAGTAAGGGCCAGATGGAATTGTAAAGCGTAAGGGCCAAATGGAATGAAAAGAGTAAGGGCCAAATGGAATTGTAAAGCGTAAGGGCCAGATGGAATTGTAAAGAGTAAGGGCCAAATGGAATTGTAAAGCATAAGGGCAAGATGGAATTGTAAAGAGTATGGGCCAGATGGAATTGTAAAGCCGTAAGGGCCAGATGGAATTGTAAAGAGTAATGGCCAGATGGAATTGTAAAGCCTAAGGGCCAAATGGAATTGTAAAGAGTAAGGGCCAGATGGAATTGTAAAGAGTAAGGGCCAAAATGGAATTGTAAAGAGTAAGGGCTAAATGGAATTGTAAAGAGTAAGGGCCAGATGGAATTGTAAAGAGTAAGGGCCAAATGGAATTGTAAAGAGTAAGGGCCAGATGTAATTGTAAAGCCGTAAGGGCCAGATGGAATTGTAAAGAGTAAGGGCCAGATGGAATTGTAAAGCCGTAAGGGCCAAATGGAATTGTAAAGAGTAAGGGCCAGATGGAATTGTAAAGAGTAAGGGCCAGATGGAATTGTAAAGCGTAAGGGCCAGATGGAATTGTAAAGAGTAAGGGCCAGATGGAATTGTAAAGCCGTAAGGGCCAGATGGAATTGTAAAGCGTAAGGGCCAAATGGAATTGTAAAGAGTAACGGCCAAATGGAATTGTAAAGCGTAAGGGCCAGATGGAATTGTAAAGAGTAAGGGCCAAATGGAATTGTAAAGCATAAGGGCAAGATGAAATTGTAAAGAGTAAGGGCCAGATGGAATTGTAAAGCCGTAAGGGCCAGATGGAATTGTAAAGAGTAAGGGCCAGATGGAATTGTAAAGAGTAAGGGCCAAATGGAATTGTAAAGAGTAAGGGCCAGATGGAATTGTAAAGAGTAAGGGCCAGATGGAATTGTAAAGAGTAAGGGCCAAATGGAATTGTAAAGAGTAAGGGCCAGATGGAATTGTAAAGCGTAAGGGCCAAATGGAATTGTAAAGAGTAAGGGCCAGATGGAATTGTAAAGAGTAAGGGCCAGATGGAATTGTAAAGAGTAAGGGCCAAATGGAATTGTAAAGCGTAAGGGCCAGATGGAATTGTAAAGAGTAAGGGCCAGATGGAATTGTAAAGAGTAAGGGCCAAATGGAATTGTAAAGAGTAAGGGCCAGATGGAATTGTAAAGAGTAAGGGCCAGATGGAATTGTAAAGCGTAAGGGCCAGATGGAATTGTAAAGAGTAAGGGCCAGATGGAATTGTAAAGCGTAAGGGCCAGATGGAATTGTAAAGCGTAAGGGCCAAATGGAATTGTAAAGAGTAACGGCCAAATGGAATTGTAAAGCGTAAGGGCCAGATGGAATTGTAAAGAGTAAGGGCCAAATGGAATTGTAAAGCATAAGGGCAAGATGAAATTGTAAAGAGTAAGGGCCAGATGGAATTGTAAAGCCGTAAGGGCCAGATGGAATTGTAAAGAGTAAGGGCCAGATGGAATTGTAAAGAGTAAGGGCCAAATGGAATTGTAAAGAGTAAGGGCCAGATGGAATTGTAAAGAGTAAGGGCCAAATGGAATTGTAAAGAGTAAGGGCCAGATGGAATTGTAAAGCGTAAGGGCCAGATGGAATTGTAAAGCCGTAAGGGCCAGATGGTATTGTAATAGAGAAGCTAGCAGTCTTAGATGACTCTGATACTGACAAGAATACAGAAATAACAACTGAAATCTACAACAGTTGGTGATATGATGGAAGACCTAAACAGATATATAATTTTATAGCACTGCCTAAGAAGCCAGATGCAAATTGTTTTTACTGTTGTTTAAAGACATGTGGTTGTTAAATTGAAATTTCCACATGTTATCAGTCAATCCAAAGTAACCTGAATGAACGCAAGCTTTATAAACAATATTTTCAGACATGCACTGGCCACTCAATGGGTAGGTCTTATTTTTTGGTAGTTGTAATTATTTTTTGAAGGCTCATTATTATTATTATTAGTAGGGTAATTGATATTATTCAGGTGTGTTAAGTATTTAGATTGTGAAATATATTTATCTATGTTCTTAACACAACTATAAGTGATCAACTGCTTTAAACAACAGTAAATACAGCAAAAGCACTACTTTATCTATATATTATTAGAAATTAAAAATCAATAACAAGAATCCAACTATTACCTGGAATATCGTAGATAAATCTAAATCTTACATGGGGAAAAGAGACAGATGTAGCTTATGCCTTTTAGAAAAACTTGATATCTTGAACCATATAAATTACCCTAATCTACTTAACAAAAAAGTGATTTAATGCCCACACACTATCATAGAAAAAATACTTACTTAAATTTTTAGACCCTGATTGATAGATGCCTCTGTACATTTGCCTCTATCTTTCTTTCTTCATTTCTTTTTCTTTCTTTCTTTCTTTCTTTCTTGCTTTCTTTTTCTTTCTTTTTCTTTCTTTCTTTCTTTTTTCTTTCTTTCTCCTGTAAATATTACTATTAATAATGATGAATCACACCCTTTTTATTTCATTTTCCAGCATTTTAATATTTTCTAATTTTAAAATTTTAATTTTATTTTAATTTTCATTTTCATGTAGTCTTTGTCTATTTAGATTTTTTCATTTTATTAAAAAGCAGTAACCTAAAATTATAAAATTTAACTCCCATGAATATTGAGTGAACTTAAATTAAAATCTATTAAACAGTCAGCTTGTAATATGCACCTGATGATTGCATAATGCATGAAACTCCTAGTCATGCCATAAATGTAGGATAACATGTATATTTATTAATATTTATATGTGTTTGTATATATATATAGGAGAGAAATGATACTTCGCCTAAACTATTCCCTTGTCTTAAAAACTGTTTTTAGAATATTCTGAGTGAAATTAACATTTATTTATTTTTCCATGGTCTTAAAGAAGCAGATTGTAATTTTTAACAACGACAGAAATTAATTCTGGATTTTATTACTGTCTAATTATGTGTTGAGTTTTACATTCAATTTTATATATATATATATATATATAGATAGATAGATAGATATTGTTTAATTACTTAGTTTCTGGTCATAATAAGATTAGACCAGTGCACATTTGTATTAAAAAGTGTTCAATACAATTATATTGTAGAACCTTTGAATATTTTCCATTTATAAACGAGTTATTAATAACCCTGGTTTCCATCATGAGTGATGTCTTCAGGCAATTTTTAATAAGTTATTGAAAATCGCCTGAAGATACCATTCATGGTGAAAATTTGGGTTGCGTAATAACTCGTTTACAAATGGAATATATATATATATATATATTATAAATTATGTTTTAGAACATGTACATAATTTTTTCTAGATATGTCCTCTACAATCATATGTTTGTTTCAACGTTGGGTGTCCAACGTTTCGTCAGGAGGAATAAGCAAGAACTGGAATCATCCGCTCTTTATATTTGGTTCGTTGTTGTTGTGGGGTTGGTTGGGATTATTGATAATGAAGGGAATGTATCATCCGTGTTGACTGTTGACGAAACGTTGGGCACCCAACGTTGAAACAAACATATGATTGTAGAGGACATATAGAGAAAAAATTATGTACATGTTCTAAAACATAATTTATAATAAATATTCACAGCTCTATACATCATATATTGAGCACTGTTTTAAATTAATGTTTTGGACGGTGAAACAAATTTCTTTCTTTGTTCTGTACTCATTCGGATATATATATATATATATATATATAAAAGCAGGTATCCATACATCTAATAGGATTTCATTATTCTAATCAAAATTTTGAACAATTATTTCAGTAAAATTTTGAATATATTATATTTGTACAATCATAAATGTAGATAATTTTACAAATTTTAAAAATTCTAAATTGTAAAATTCTTCTTCAAGCGATATTATAAATTTAAAAAAGAGAAATGCTCACACGACAACTAATTAGAAAAATGAAATAAATACAAATTTCTTATAACTTTCACCCTTCATTTAAAAAAAAAATTCTTTCAAGGCACAAGTGGCATTTTAAAACTAGGGTGAAGTTTTTTCCTTCTTTTTCTCTATGACATAAAATGTCAGCTGCCTGTAGGTAACTTAATGCATGCTGGGAATTCATTTTACCCTTTTTTTTTTAATGAAGTCTTTCACAAAAAGCAAAAAAATATTCTCTGAGTCATAGATTTAAAAGCTTCAAATATGTGAAAAGCAAAAAAATATTTTTTAGACCTTGATGATAGGTGAAGGTTTAGCAAAAAAAGAGAAAATGTTGCTGTCAGTTAAATTCAGAAACAAGAAAATAGTTCAAGACCGAGCCTTCAAAACAATTCTCAGTTTTCAAATTGAGGGTCACACTGGCAAGGCAATAAGGAAACTTTAGCCATTAACACATTTATTACTAGAACACACATATGTGCATCTTATTGCATGCTACATATATGCATATTATAGTACACATGTTCATGTTCTTGCACAATGTATAAATGCACCTTATAAGTGCATATGTGCTTCTTGTTGCATGTGTATATCTTATTATACAAATGTGTATTTTATTGCCTGGTGAATATTACCTCAGACACTCGTGTACATCAACTGACACTATAAAGAAAAAAGCTGGTGCCAATAGTGTTATTCTTTATATTTAAATTTTTTTTTAATCAGTTTACCCCAAACAAGGCAGTAACACCACTAAGATATAAGGGGTTATTAAGTGTTATAATATTAGAAAAAAATGAAACATTTGTTGTATCCTGGACAAGGGTACAATTTAACAAAATGTAAATCCGAGTGGAAAGATTACCGAGGCAAGCATAAAAAGGTTTATTCAGCACAAGAATTATTACAAATGAGAATAGTGCGAGTAGGTTCTAGTCTGTAAGCAAGACAGTATTTATCATCTTCCACCATGGTGGATGTGACACAGGGTCAATTAATGTGAGCTCAGCCTAAAATATCCCATGGAACCAGCTTAAGGTTGGGTCAGGCTTTTGTTTTCCCACCCTGAATGAGACTTATCCTTCGTGGAGCCTCATTTGGGCCACTCTTTGCTCAGAAGCAAACAGATTAACAAAAGAGAGCTTAGCAAGAGAGTGACTAATTGAGAATATAAAATGAGGAGACTGTTGCATTACTGAGATAGAGTCCATGATACCACAAACTATTGATCAAGGAAACTGAGATCTGCTACTCTGCCTAATAATGAAGAACACATTCTACAGGCTACCAGAGATATTCCAAGTATTGTTTTGGTGTGAAGAACCCACCCCTAAAGTTTGTAAAAGTATTTTTGATACACCTCATATATATATATATATATATATATATATATATATATATGTGTATCGAGGCAGCAGATAATTTTCTAAACATATACTGTTAAATATAAGTGACAATGAATGTCTATTATGTTTACTCATGAGCCGTTCTAAACATCGTATTTTGGCTTTAACTTCAGGTGAAAATAAAGACAAAAAGAACCAACTTAATAAAAAATTATCCAAATGTAGGAGAATTTTTGTCTTTATTTTCACCTGAAATTAAAGCCAAAATACAATGTTTAGAACAGCTCTTGATTAAGCATAATAGACATTCATTATCTCTTATATTTAACAGTATATGTTAAGAAAATATATATATATATAACCTCTGACCCTCTTGAATATATATGTGCATACATAAGTTGAGAAATGTGTTACAAAAAATCAATCACAAAACATGAGTCAGGTTTATATTTAAGGTTGATGTTTTAGTGTTTTTCTCAAACTTCTGCATCTATATAAAAAAAGGGCCGAAATATATCTTTAGAAATTGATTTATTTATATTTCAGATACAAAACTGACCAGATATGTGTTATGTATTAAGTTGTAACAAAAGAAAAAAAAATGATTGACCAAATCACATACAAATATTTAATTTACGATAAACACAAAATGATATATATACAAAATTTACAAGTTTTTGCATTCAAACCGAAACATAGAGTTTACTACTGGCAGGCGAAGTGTTACAAAGGGGAAGGAAGAGTCAGTATCTTTACCCAGTTAAGATAGCAAAGAAGTTTAAGTGCTATACATTTTGGAAATCCTTAAATGTGTATATAAAGAATAATTTCTAGTATGGTCAATGAAAAGTCAAAAAATCTATTTACCCTTTTAGTTCCATGAGGTTCTCTTTCAGGTTTTAGTTGGTCGGCACTTTTCTTAGAGATTCTTTTAGCTGGATATAAATCCTTGAATCAAAGCCGAAGTTGATAATGTCAGCAAATCCTTTTAACAACTAACTACTCTCTTCATAAAACCTATAGGGGCTAACACCTAATTTGCATTTTCTAGAATCCTTTAGAATTCTCTAGATTTTACTGGAATATTCTGGCATCTTCCAAAACATTCTATTCCTAATTTCTCTATTTTACGACTACTTCATGAATTTGTTTGTAATAACAAGTAGGACTCAATAGAGTCCCTTACTACAACTTTTTAGCCATTACTGATATTATTTTTATATATAAATGCATCCTCGTAACATATGTTTTTGTTCTTCTTCCTCCTAAAAGTATTTTTGATACACCTTATATATATATATATATATATATATATTTATTTATTTATTCCCTCTAAAATATCTGAATGAAGAAGTGCACTTTCTTTAAAAGGAAAAAAATGGCCTTGCTGAACTAGACTCTCAGTAGCCAAGTGAAAAAGCACACTAAATTTAATGCTGGTTTAATCCCTGCCAAAGAAAACATTTTCTTTATTAAGATTTCTTGAATGAACAGGCTGATAGGCATAAAATATACAGTTTTTAAAATAAAATTTATGTATTTCAAATACACATATAGATATGAAAAGGTTCTTACAACATTTCATCTTTCTTGGAAGATCTTCTATAATCATCATGTTGCAAAAATTTTTTTTTTATTTAATCATTTCACCCCAAGCAAGGCAAGACCACCACTAATATGCAGGTGGCTACAGTGAGAGAAAAAAACTGGGTACAGGGGTGAGGGGTATTGAAGAAAGGATAAAAGATGAGTGGAATTTAAGAAGATAGAAGATGGCAACTGATGTTGCATTTAAATTTTTGTAGATTGTAGCAATCTGGCATGCAAGTAAATGGAAGGAAGTTCCACAGGTGGAAAGTGTGAGAAAAGAAACTGTTTGAATAGAAGTGGTGGTTACATTTAACTATTTCAACAGTAAAATGGTGAGACCTAGATGCCAATCTAGTAGCACATTTAAATTCACGTGGTAGGGGCACCAGGGAAAAAAGCTTGTCAGAGCAGTTGACATGAAAATATTTGTAGAAAAGACAGAGGGTGTCACATCACATCAGTGACCAATTACATTGCTGATTCTTCTTTGGATTTTGTCAACTGCACAGTATAGTAGGGTCACTGTTGGGCACCACCTGTGACAAAAAGAGCACCATGACGCAATTCACTCCACCAGAAATTTGGAAAGAGCATGTTCAACTGCTTGGCATTCATGCTGGAAGCTCCAATATGAACATTTCAGAGAATTTGGGAGTCAATCTGAGGAAAATGCAGAGGATTTGGAAAGAGTTGGATGAGTCTAATGGTGATTACAAAAGTTTTTAGAGCAATCACTAGAGATGGCAACATTATGCCTTCATTCAGTTTCTCACAAGGCCTCAAACTCAACACTGAAACCGACATCAAGTACCTAGATGAAAGTTCAACCCTGGGTCAAGAAGGTGGCTGCTGGAAAACTCTATGTCTAGCAACTGAATTTTGCACCATGCCACACAAGGAGGGAAATTTCTACGACCACATCACCCCTTACATCTGGCCACCTAACTCCCCAGACTGCAAACCCCCCTTGATTATTATGTGTGGGGTGCAGTTGAGTAAAAGACCAACAAAAATGCTGAAAGGAAAGGCTTAGGATAGGTGTATTTCTTTTAGGAAAGGAGATATTTTATTAAAAATCTAGATTTATATTTTGTCAAGATTTGATAGTGGCACTCTCATGAATTTTGTCTTTTAATAGGTTTGCCATTGTTTAGATTAAACTTGAGGTTAATCACGTATGCTTGATGGCAGAATTCACCAACTTAAACAAGGAGACCATCCAGAAAAGTCATGGGAGGTTCTGAAGTCGTCTGAAGGCCGTGGTTAGAGCCAATAGCAATTTTATTGATTAAATTTACTGTTTAGTATTTCAAGATATTTCTGTGTAATTTTAGTAAATATATTTGTTAAGATGAAATGTCAATGTTATTTTCATTTTGCATAATTTCAATGACAATTCATCCATCGCACTCTGTATATCTGTTAAAATGGCATGATGGTGTTAGTTTCATTTTGGCCTCATTTAGACAATTCATTCATATCTCCCCCCTCTCTCTCTCTCTCACACACACACTACATTTTAAGCATCACAAATGTATTTTACAGAGTAGGGATCATATTTTATTTGGCTCATATACACAGACACAAACCTATTAAAAGACAACAACGCAAACATGATTTTCCAAGTATGAAGGCTGTCAGACAAGTAGGACTGGAAACCAACAACGGAAGAAACAGTTGATCCATATGACAGAGTATGTTGACATGCACTTGGGCAGACATCAGGGATGGATGAGGCAACCTTGGAGGGTTGGGGTTGAAGATGCATGGCTGCTTGCTTCAAGGAGGAAAAAAACATCAGTGCCCTATCTCTCGGTATATCGTCCTTTAAGAAAAGTTTGACATGAAACGATAGGAATATTTTGCACTATGTAACTTTAGATTATAGCGGAATTTAGTTAAGGCCAAAGTACTAAGTTCTTTTAGTACAACCAAAGAGCTTCTTATAATCAGTATTACAGTTAATAATAAGCAGAGTCTCTAAGGAAAAATATCTATCTGTCAGTGAAATGGTAATAGCCATAATAGTCATAATTAGTGCATTTAGGGTTATGTTCTCTCACTATCAACTCAAAAGATAAGGTAAAAAATTTTTTTTAGAAATATAATATACTAGCAGTATAGCCCGGCGTTGCTCAGGTATAATGAAAGGTTTAAAACTAATCCATGGTCCTGGAGCTCAGACTCTTTGGACGTTGGCATGAAAGACTAAAAAGCAATAGTTGTTTCCAGTTAAAGTGAAACCGTAGACTGAAAGAAAAATGAATGGATGTAAGTCAAATTTTGATTTCCTGGTATCGATATCAAATAAGTTTTTTTTCATCATAAACTGAATTTTGAAGGCTAAATAAGTCCTCTGAGTAAATGGTATCATGGCTGAGATTAAGAACTACAATTATACCTACTTAGAGCCAAACCTGAAGCAAAAACTAAAATAAAAGGGCTGAAAAATACAGACATACAGGCAGATAAACAAACACACACACAAACATCTTGCCTTTTATATATATATATATATATCTATATATATATATATATTATCGATTTTCTGCACTATTGTAAGAACTGCAACCATAAAACTGCTGAATATCATTTCTTATGTCTTTGTCTATGAGTGTATCAAATTTGATTCAAATCGAACCACTCCTTCTATAACCCGATTTTTCAATTATCGATTTTCGATATTTATCAGGGTACCTCAACACAAAACCTAGCTAAGAAGACTTGCAGACACTTATAGTACAACTGTGTAAATTTTCAAGAAAATCGTTTCAGCCGTTTCAGAGTAAGGGACACACATACACACACAGACAAAGTTCCATTTATAAATAAGTTTAGACAGATAGATAAACAAAAATAAAAATAAATCAAATTAAACAAAAGAGATTTGCATTTCCTTTTAAACCTTTATCTCTTTCTCTCTCTTTATATCACTTTTTTTTCCCTGTCTCACTCTGAATCTTTTTTTCTATATTTCTTTCAACAAACAAGAAAGCAACCCTCAAATAAAAAGGAAAGAAGAAAAACTAAATCTGGCCAAAAACTGCCAGAGAGTTGCAGGAGCAGAGCCTACATATTTGTAAATGTAAAATACCAAAAATTAGGGAGATTATACACATAACATTTTTTAATTACTCTTATCTCTCCCTCTTTCTCTCTCTCTCTCTCTTACCCCCTCTCTCTCTGAATCTCTCTTTCTATAATTCTCTCAACTAATGAGAAGGCAACCCTTAAATAAAGAGAGGAAGAAGAAAAAAAGACTGAATCTGGCTAAAAAATGCCAGAGATTTGCAGGAGCAGAGCCTACATATTTGTAACTGAAAAATACCAAAAATTAATGAGGCTCCACGCATAACTTATGCCTTAAAAAAATATGAAAAAGAAACAACAGAAAATAAAATAATTTTGACCAATCTAAAAAATTGAAAGGACGCAACTTTTGATGTTAACAGAATCCAATGTTTGTGTCAGACTTTCAGAGCCTGAATAAAACTTATATAAACTGACACCCCTGAGCTAGAAGAATGAGAGACAATGACAGTGACAAACAGAAATGTTACTGTATAGAAACTAGCCATATGTAATACATAAAGAACTAGTTAAGAGGTCATCTGTTAAAGGTATATTCTGCCTGCTTAGGGCCGAGAAAAATACAGGAGTTTGACACTGACCTATTTCTAACATTACTACTACTCCTATCATTGTTTGACTTTAAACTATTTACGATCAGGCTGGAACAGACATTTCTTCAGACTCAATATCTGGCTTATTAACAAACTTTTTATTATACTGAATACAAAAGGACTCACTCATTACGCTAAAGAAAATAAATAAAAATATTTATTTTAAACTCTTAAGTCAATTCCTTTTATTCCAAAATCTCTAGTAAAGAAGATTTTACTAACACTACAAAAATAACATAATTATTTACACTATTTATATTGCTTGAACTGTTGTCCTCATCTTTGTTGCCATATTCACCTTCAATATCTGTCTATATTTTTGAGATGAAGTATTGCAATTATTTACACTATTTACATTGTTTGGACTGTTGTTCTCATCTTTGTTGTCATATTCACCATCAACATCTGTCTATATTTCTGAGATGAGGTATTGTAATTATTTACACTATTTATATTGTTTGGACTGTTGTCCTCATCTTTGTTGCCATATTCACCTTCAATATCTGTCTATATTTTTGAGATGAAGTATTGCAATTATTTACACTATTTACATTGTTTGGACTGTTGTTCTCATCTTTGTTGCCATATTCACCATCAACATCTGTCTATATTTCTGAGATGAGGTATTGTAATTATTTACACTATTTATATTGTTTGGACTGTTGTCCTCATCTTTGTTGCCATATTCACCTTCAATATCTGTCTATATTTTTGAGATGAAGTATTGCAATTATTTACACTATTTACATTGTTTGGACTGTTGTCCTCATCTTTGTTGCCATATTCACCTTCAATATCTGTCTATATTTTTGAGATGAAGTATTGCAATTATTTACACTATTTACATTGTTTGGACTGTTGTTCTCATCTTTGTTGCCATATTCACCATCAACATCTGTCTATATTTCTGAGATGAGGTATTGTAATTATTTACACTATTTATATTGTTTGGACTGTTGTCCTCATCTTTGCTGCCATATTCACCTTCAATATCTGTCTATATTTTTGAGATGAGGTATTGTAATTATTTACACTATTTACATTGTTTGTTGCCATATTCACAACATTGCAGTCATTGTATTCTCTGGTCTTCTTCAGGTGATTGGAATTTCAAACTGAATCCTTTATTTTGTCCACCAGAGTAGATTGTTCTAATTGCACTTGCCATACCCCTTCTAGATGTCTCAGTTATCTACGTTTAACTCAACTATCCAAGTTGAAATAATTTCTGGTGAATGTTGGCTTCAAGAATATATATGTCTTGAATCCATGCCCTGTTCAAGATATTAGTACAGCCAGAAATGTTAGTTTGTTGTACTTTTATATCTCCATTGTGAACTGTATTGATAATCTTATTTAGTTCACATCGTCCAGTATTAGCTGGACATCTTCCTGGTATATCCAGAGTATGAATGTGTCATCTTTGCATATCAGACATAGAGTTAGCTTTAGTGATGTGGATTCTAATGCCATTTCTTAGTACCTTATTATAGTACCTTATCTTAGAAATATTGGCAGATATTAAAGGTGAATATGGCAACAAAGATGAGATCAACAGTCTGGACAATGTGTATTATGGAAAGAATTACAATATCTCATCTGAGAAATATAGACAAATATACTTTTAATTTTATATTCTCAGAAAAATGTTAAATTACCCTGAATATTATTATTAATTTTGAAATGGGCCGTCTTTTATCTCATTGCCACTGCTTATGTTGCCTTTTCTTAAGTTAGAGAGGAAGAATAACTACACTCCATCTCAGAAATTCAAGCAAATTATCTGCTACTATTTTTTTTTTAATCATCTCACCCCAAGCAAGGCATTCCACTGCCACTATTGCGCATGGGGCTACATAGGGGAAGGTAAAGAGAAGGAGTGGTTAGACATAGGGAATGTCAGGAGGAAGGTGACAGATGAGTAAGGATAGCGAGGATGAGGGTTGGGCAGATGGGAAGAGTGCTTGATAGAATGGGAGCAGGTTAGTGTGTTAGGAGGTGTCTGTTGACCTTACATTTAAACTCCTGGAGATTGTAGCCGTCTGGGAAGCAATCGTGTGGAAGAGAATTCCACAGTCGGGAAGTGCGAGGAAAAAATTATTAGGTGTAAATAAGATTATAGCTAGGGCCCATCTAGTTATGAAAGAATAATTTAATGTATTTGTTTTTGTTTATGTCAGGATTGTTGTTCATGTTATTTTTTTGTCTAATTCTATTTTCTAAAAAGTAAACAAACAACATGGCATGAAAATAAGAGAATGAATTTTCTTTAGTTCCTGAAATGCTGCTTTCGCAGAGTCAAATCAGCCTCCTTTCTTCCATATTTAAACGTAAGAAGGAGGTTCCAGTCAGATATCTTTGTCCTAAGGGCTGATATTTTGTGGAAGAGACTCCCACGTGGATACTTTCCTAAATACTATAATTTTTACATCATCACGTCAAGGGTTAATCATTATCTATCCTCCTTAGCCTCAGGAATTTGAACTTACAACCAGCTTATCTTTCACCTCATTCATCATAGCAACTTTAATAGTAATCCTCTACTTGGAGTTGCAATGGTTTGATAAGTCATAAAAAATTAATTAATCAACCAATAAAAATTATAAAAAAGGATTGGATTACCTAAAAGTCAGGTAACTTGTACAAATGTAACAATTATCCAAAGAATTCAACAACAAAAAAAAATAAGTTTCACGTCACACTGGAATAATTTTCATAGGTGAACTCACCTAAAAGAAAAGAGAGAAAAAATATATTTAATTCACAGAGATAGTAGAGAAAACATTTTAAAAAAACATTATTTTATTTTTAATTTATTTTTTCATACAAATTTCCAGAAAATTAACCAGAATTAAAAGTACAGGGTGTTCGTAAAGTCTGGACACATAAAAAATCTCATTATGTTTTTTAACTCTACAGATTAAAAATGGTTTTGTCAAAAGAAATGAAACCGACAGATGCAACAGACTTGAATGAACGCATAAAGAATGAATTTGCTAAAATTAATGAGCAATGTGGAATTATTGCATCGAGTTCTTGTGAATCTTGCAAAGCGCATCAACCTTTGCATCACAAATGATGGAAATCATATTGAAGATGTTACTTGTTAATATTCCAATTCAATAAAATGTTGTGAAAAATTTCAATTCTTGAAAGTATGTATTTTTGCCTATGTGTCTAGACTTTTAGGGACAGCCTGTATATCAGAATTTTCTTTTTAAAGATGCTTCCTCAAATGCTTCCTTTAGCAACCTTGCTCAAGTATTAACTGATTTTATATACACAATCCTGAGAGAAGTCCTACCAAGGTTTATGATTGGCAGCTATACTCTTGACAAAATATATATCATCGGCATTTTTAAGCCGATGATATAGTACTGAAAGCGACCACAGAAAGGAAACTACAGGAACTCCTGCAGAACCCAGTTAAGGAAAGCAAGAAGACTAAATATTGATTATAAGAAGACAGAACGTATGATTGTCAGCAAAAGGAACAGCCCAATATATGGATTACAAATTAGAGAAACCGAAATGAAGTAGGTACAACTTAAATATCAATGGAGTGTCTTAGAGGACGGAAAATGTGATGCAGAAATATGAATCACTATTGAGATAGTGAAAGATGCCTTCCAGAAACCAAACAAATTAATAAGAAACAGGAAAATTTTATGAGAAAAGATAGACTGTATGATTATCAGTAAAAAGAACAGCTCAAGATGTGAAGTACAAATTAGAGAAACCGAAACGAAGCAGGTACAATTTAAATATCTATGGAGTGTTTTAGCAGAGGACAAAAATGTGATACAGAAATGTGAATCATTGTTGAGATAGTGAAAGATGCATCTCAGAAACTAAGCAAAGAAAATTTTATTAGAAAAGAGTACTGAACTGTTATGTCATATCTATATGACCGTGAATGCTAAAAAATCTCATCACAGATAGAGATTTGAAGTGACAGAAATGTGGGTTCTACAGAAGGATGCTGAGAATATCATGGACTGAACATGTGAATGCATAGCAGAATTAGACCCTAAATAAAAGGAGTACAGTGCAGTTTCATTAAAAACACTAGAACAAGGAATGCAATGTGAATGCTGAGTATATCAGAATGAACAATACAAAAACAAAAAGATGTATGCCTATGTTTAATAGATTATGCAAAAGTATTTGAAGAAGTGCTGTGTAATATCAACCCTCTCACATGGCAGTGAATAATAGACATTCTCATCTCAAATGAAAATAAGATTTGTGGTTGTAGATAGATTTTTTGTTTTTTGTTAATCACTTCACCCCAAGCAAGGTGGTACCACCACTGATGGGCAGGGGGCTACATAATAGAGTTAAAATTTTAGGCAGGAGGAGAGAGGAGAGTGAAAACAAAGATGAACTAGCTACAGTGGGTGAAAGAGAAAGGGCAAGAGAAAAATGTGAACACAGGAGTGAAAACAGTTACGAAGGTAGAGAGAAAAGAAAGAACAAGATACACAGGGCGATGTAGAAAGAGCTGAAGTTAAGTGGATAAGAGATGGGAATTGACGCTGCATTTAAGCTCCTGGAGGTTGTAGCTGTCAAGAAAGCAAGTCAACGGAAGGGAGTTCCACAGGTGGGAAGCGCAAGAAAAGAAGATGCTGGTATAGAATTGTCAGCTGCATTTGGTTGATCTAACTGTAAAAGAGAGAGACCTTGTTGCCAGTCTGGTTGCTTAAGTAAATTCTTGTGGAGGGGGCACCAGTGACCTAAGTTCATCAGAGCAGAAGCCATGAAAATATTTATAGAAGAGACAGAGAGAAGGAAGCCACGTTGCGCTGATAAGAAAGTGGTTGGAGTTGCACTGCCAAGTCGGAACCAGTCACATTACAGATTGTTCTTTAGAGCCTGTCAAGTACACTAAGATGAACAGCAGGAGCACCTAACCAGATATGACAACAGTATTCCATGCACAGTCAGACAGTTGATTTGTATATGTGCAAAATGGACTCAGGCAAATAAAAACTTCCTGGCTCGACACAGTGACCCAACCTTCCTAGCAGTGGATTTAGCTATTGATTCAATGTAGAGATTCCACTTGAGGTCGGAAGATAAGGTAAGGCCAAGGAGGTGCAGTGTATTGCATTCAGGGAGACTTGCTTGGTCCATGCTTATGGGTAGCAGGAGAGATTGCCTGTGATAGTTGACAGATAGATCTTAGATTCTTTAAGTATGGAATTTTATAAAAGTTGGTGTTATAATAAAGTGTGTTTGGCATGCATTTATAGATGACAAAATATTTATCCTAATTCTCCCATCGGGATACAGAAGGCGCTAGTCTTCCTTTAGTGAAGATAACTTATGTGGCTCACATGACAGCCGCTTAATGACATCGTTTCATACTGTAATGAAAGCACAAGTCAAATACAGTTTGTTTTACCAAAATAAGTGGTTGCTTTATTTAGTCTGGGCCCCAACCATCCTGCAGAGAGGCGAAATCTGCCTATCCAACAGCTTACAAGTCCACGTGCTGTTTTCCTTTGGGAACATGTCTTTCTCAGAATATAGAAAGAAACTCCAGCTCACAGCCCACAATTTGGGAAACTAAAGACTCACTGTTTCCTGTTCATGGAATATGTCCTCACTTGGGACTTAGTAGATGAATCCAATCCATTTGAATATGGAGTGTTAAACATGGCTTCTCTAGACACAAGACTATGTCCATGTAATACTTTTTTTGTTTCTTTGTTTCTCCATATACTCTGCTCACAATATAATATATTATTCTCCATGTTGGACATATGTACATGCGCACACACATACATACGCACACACATACATGCGCACACACACACACACACATATGAATTTTTTTGCTTTTAACTAAATATGTATAAATTTTATGTGTATAGAGTCATGTGTATGTTATGTTCCAAAAATGGTAAGCACATTACATACATTAAGAAAATAACATACATGTGACTACATAAATGTTACACATATTTAGGTACAAGTAAAACAAAATTCATCCTTGATAATGGCTAAAAGTACAGCTGAAAGCATTCGAAAAACAAAACCTTCGGACAGTTCTTATATAATTTCAGTTCTGAAGAGGAAAAAATCATAAGAACACATGAAAAATTATATAAAAAACTTAATGATAATACCTTGTCTGTCATTTTCAATGAAACCTGCATAAAAGAGAGATTGTTACCAAAATACACAATATATATATATATATATATATATATATATATATATATAAATGTAAATGTAAACTCATCACTATACTCATTTTGAAAAATCATCCAAGTATATAAGCGGAAGGAAAAAATGAATGTAAAAAAAGAAAGAGCTAAGTACGTGAACATCAGTCAAAGTACGTAGCCCAAAGAAAAATGTGTGTGTGTGTGTGTGTGTGTGTGTGTGTGTGTGTGTGTGTGTGTGTATTAAGAAACACTTTATTTCTACAAAGGAATTAAGGCTTATGGTGACATCATGTTGAAACACTAGTTCCTGTATGATTGCCAAAGTTAAGCAATATTAATCATGGTCAGTACCTAGATGGGTGACTGCTTGAGAATACCAGGTGCTGTACACTTGGATGTGCAGGTTGTGTAATAAATAATAGCTCTGAATTGTTAATCAAAGGAAATAATTTGGAAAAAAAGTCAGAAAAATGGTGCTAGGTAAAATGTCATAGAAAGAATCATAAGTTATACTTTGCTAGGGTAAGAATGTCATAAGAATTAAATGAACAATTAAAACTGCTATCATTGATATTTATTTAATGAAACTATCATTTTCTATCACTACAAGGGAGTGCTAAAAATTCTAACTTCCCCAAATCAATACTTTAATGGCTAAAATATCAGTACACTGGTTTTGGGAAGCAGATTTTGGCATTAATTTTCTAGGCCCCCTAAAATATATAAATTAAATTATTTTTGTTTTCAGTTAATAAACATTGATTTTTCTCTCTTCTTTTATTGGCGTTGGATTTATTTTGTCGATGGATAAGCTTTAATATGCAAGAGAAAGATGTTGCGGACTAGAATGAGAGAAAGCAGCCGGCAAGAAAGAATGCAGCAATGTCTGTAACAGTTTTCTGTGACTCGGCCTTCCGTGATGATAAATCAATACAACTCAGGCAGGCGTACACAATGGTATGCTGTTTTGAATCAGAATAGTGCTTCTGACCCTTTCCTGAGGACGAGATTCCATTGTTACGACTGAAGAAAGGGAAAGATGTAACAAAAAGTAAAGAGATGTGGAAACACAGACATGGAAACACAGAGAGAGTAATTAGTGTAGAAAGGGGGTTTGTTGGAAGATGGTAAGGATTTCAGAGAAGAATAAAGAGAAGCTGAGCTTACCTGGGAGACGGAAAGGTTCAGATTAAGAGGGAAAGCAAAGAAAGCGTGTAAAGTGAAAGAGTGTTGAAAATGAACAGAGGATAGATAGATAGATAGATAGATAGATAGATAGATAGATAGAACAGATTGAGATAGATAGAAAGAACAGCTTGAGATAGATAGATAGATAGATAGATAGATAGATAGATAGATAGATAGAAATAGAAAAAGAAAAACAGCTTGAGATAGATAGATAGATAGATAGATAGATAGATAGATATGACCAAAAAGATAGATAGATTGATAGTTATAATCGGATTGATTCAGATAGCTAGATAGATAGGAAGTTAGAGAAAGAGAGACAGAGATAAACTGAGATAGAGAGACAAATAGATACATAGATAGATAAATATGAACAGACTGAGACAGATCCAATGATAGATATGAACAGAGATAGATAGATTTTATCAACAAAATAATAACATATATAATCAGACTGAGATAGATTGATAGATAGATAGAAAGAACAAATTGAGAGAGATAGATAGATAGAAAGAACAAATTGAGATAGATAGATAGATAGATAGATAGATAGATAGATAGATAGATAGATATTGTAAATAAAAAGATAAATAGATTGATATAATCAGACAGAGATAATGATCTAGATAGATATACAGCAGGCTATAATGAGTTTTTAGGCACTCTTAATTACAGCAATTTTGACTTGCGTAATAATGTCTCTTCTTTTTTATCAGACAATACCATATTAATATCAAGCTAGCTGACTTATATTATGCAAGAAAGTTTGCAGAAGTAAGGAAATTAGTGAATTTCAACGAGGACGAATAATATGGTGGCATCAGTGTAGCAAGTCAAATCGAGAAATTCCTAGGTTTTTTTGGGTTAGTTATCATACAGTTAATAATATTGTCAAGAAATTTAATGAAGAAGGTCATTGTGTGAAACACTGTTCGGAAAGACCAAGCATCGTGTCTGAGTGAATGAAAAGGGTGCTGAAGAGGGAAGTCATCAAAAACCGTGTCAAAGAGTGTCGAAAATGTCACCAACAGCATTGAAATATTAATATATGCAGTATGAAAGACTCTGAAAGAGCTCATTTATCAAAGAAGAGTTCCAAGAAAGAAGCCCTTGATTTCAGGGATTAACAAGAACAGGCATATGGACTGGGCAAGAAAACTTTAGAGCAAAGATTATGAATTTTGGCAGTCTGTAATTTGGTCAAATGAAAGTAAATTCTGACAATATCTGAATTTGAGACAGGTTTATATTTGTAGAAATCAGAATGAGACTTGGAACACTGAATCTCTGCAGGTGACTGTGAAAATGGAGGGATTGGAGTAATGGTGTGTGGCACTGTCTGGTTTGGATGGAAATCTGAGCTGATTCTTATTGGCGAGCAGTTCAATGGTCCAAAATACTGTCAAATTTTTTTTTTTTAATTGTATCACCTCGAGCAAGGCAGTAATGCCACTGATGTGCAGAGGGCTACATAAGAGTAAAAAGATTAGAGGAGAGTGAAGAGAAGGATGAACCAGTTAGAAAGGAGCAAGAGAAGGATGGGAATACAGGTGTGATGACAGTTGTAAAGGTGGAGAGAAAGGAAAGGATTTACAGGACGGTGTGGAAAGAATTAGAGTCAAGTAGTTAAGAGATGAGTATTGACCTTGCATTTAAATTCCTGGAGGTTGTAGCCGTCAGGAAAGCAAGAATATGGAAGCGAGTTCCACAGGCGGGAAGTGCGAGAAAAGAAGCTGCAGGAGTAGAATTGTCGTCATATGAGCAAAAGAGCAAAAGCCTGGAAGGAATTGCAAGTAAACAAATCATTGCTAAGGGTAGCCCAAAGTCCTGACATAACTCCAGTAGAGCACTATTGGGAGCACTTTGACTGAAAACTTTGAGAGCATGCAACAAAAATCACGACTGTGGCATCCCTTAAAGAAACATTGCTAAACGAGTGGCAAAAAATGGATCAGACAGTTATAGATAAATTGATAGAATCCTTGGAAAATTGAATACAAGCACTGTAACTAGCAAATGAAGGACCTACACCGTACTAGTTCCAAATACTGTTTATTTATGTTGAGTTGGGATTAAGTAGTTAAATTTTGAAATTGGATGTAGTTTATTTTTCCTGGCTAAAAACTTTTCTCAGGCCACTGCATATATAGATAGATGAACAAAAAGAAACATAGATATTATTAACAAAAAGATAAGACCAATAGATAGATAGATAGATAGATAGAGACTGAAATAGATAGATAGATAGATAGATAGATAGATAGATAGATATGAACAGATTGAGATAGATAGATAGATAGATAGATAGATAGATAGATTAGATTGATAGATAGATAGATAGATATGAACAGATTGAAATAGATAAATAGATAGAAAAAACAAATAGATAGATAAATAGATATAAATTATAAACAAAAAGATAGATAAACAGATATAATCGAATTGATTTAGATATAGAGAGATAGATAGATAATCAAAGTGTGATAGATAGATAGATAGATAGATAGATAGATATGAACAGATTGAAATAGATAAATAGATAGAAAAAACAAATAGATAGATAAATAGATATAAATTATAAACAAAAAGATAGATAAACAGATATAATCGAATTGATTTAGATATAGAGAGATAGATAGATAATCAAACTGTGATAGATAGATAGATAGATAGATAGATAGATAGATAGATAGAAAGGACAGAGATAGATAGATAGATAGATAGATAGATATATAGATCAATAGATATTATTGGCAAAAAGATAAATAGATAGGTACAATCAGACAGATAGAAATAGAGACGGAGATAAAAATATAGATAGACGAAAACAAATGATATACAGATTTTTTTTTTAATCATTTCACCCCAAGCAAGGTGGAAATGCCACTGATGTGTGAGGGGCTACATAACTGAAAGAGAATTAATTAGAAGAGAGAAGAGGAGTACGAACCAATTAGCAAAGAGCAAAATGCAGGTGAGATGACAGTTTCAAGCTAGGAGAGAAATGGAGAGATATACGGGGTGGGGGAAGGGCTAGAGTCAAGTGGTTAGTAGGTGAGTATTGACATTGCATTTAAACTTCTGGAGGTTGTAGCCGTCAGGAAAGCAAGAATATGGGAGCGAGTTCCACAAGGCAGGAAGTGCGAGAGAAGAAGCTGCAGGAGTAGAATTGTCGTCTGCATTTGGCTAACCTAACAGTGAAAGGGTGGGACCCAGTTGCCAATCTGGTTGCATGAACAAACACCTGTTGAGGAGGCACCAGTGACTTGAGTTCGTCTGAGCAGAAGCCATGAAAGTATTTATAGAACAGACAAAGGGAGGCCACATTTCGTCAGTGGGGAAGTGGCTGAAGTCGAGCCACCAAGTCAGCACCTATCACGCTCCTTTGGAGCCTGTCGAGAACACTGAGGAGAACGGCAGGGACGCCTGACCATAAATGGCAGCAGTACTCCATGCATGGTCGAATGGTAGACTTGTATATATGCAGGATAGAAACATCCTGGATCAACACAGAGACCCAACCTTCTTAGCAGTGGATTTAGCTATGGATTCGATGTAGCGGTTCCATTTGAGATCAGAAGAGAGGTTAAGGCCGAGGAGGCGCAGTGTATTGCACTCAAGGAGAATCACTTGATCCATGCTTATGGGAGGCAGGAGAGGTTACCTGTGATGATTGACAGACAACAGCTTGATCTTAGACGCGTTGAAATTGACAAGCCACTTCTTGCCCCAATTCACCACAGAGTGTAGATCCCATTCAAGGTCAGCAGCAAGATTATGTCTGTCTGCCACGCCAGGTTTCTTACTGATGCAGGAGTATATTGTGGTGTCATCTCCATAGATGCCTACTTGGGACTTGATCTCATCTGGGAGGTCGTTGATGAAAATAAGGAAGAGCGTTGGGCCCAGGATAGAGCCCTGGGGGACACCGGCATTCGTGCTGTAGGATGAAGAGGTATGCCCATTCAAAACGACCTTCATTTTGCGGTTGTTTAAAAAAGATTGGATTAGGTCAAGCAGGCGTCCGGTAATACCGTAACCCCGTAGCTTGCAAAGAAGGCCAGAGTACCAGACCCTGTCAAAAGCCTTGGAGATGTCCAGAGCAACCGCACTAGCCTCACCTGACTCATCGAGGGTCTGGAGCATGTTGTTAGCATATCGGCAGTGGACCTGGCAAAGGGGAAGCCATATTGCCTGTCAGATAAGAGTTTGTGGGCAGTAAGATGTTGAATTACTTCAGCATTGATTATGGCCTCGAACACTTTCCCGAATATCAGTAGAAGACTGATAGGGCAATAGTTGGATGGGTCCGAGGGTTCAACACAATTCTTAAATACAGGAACGACTGAAGAGAACTTCCAGCATGCAGGAAAACAGGAAGCAGAAAGGCAGTAGTTAAACAGTTTAGAGAGGACAGGGGAGAGTTCAGGAGCGCACCTCTTAAAGACTATCACCGGGATTCCGTCGTCACTGCTCGCATTATGGGGGTCAAATTTTGAAATTACTCAAGATACTATCTTCAGGGTAATATATACGTCGTGCAGTTTGGCCTCAGTTCTAATGGGGAAGTCGGGTGAGCATACTCCATATGAGTCAAATGTGGAGTTGGATGAGAATCTGCGGGCAAAGCACTCAGCTTTGTCCGTAGATGACGTGAGAACCCCAAATTCATGGATTAAAGGAGGTATTGAGGTTTTACTATTGTTCAGCACCCGTTTGCACAACCGCCAATAGTTCTTGGAGCCGAACTTGCGGTTAGCTACGCGCTGTCGCATTCTCTCAGCAAACAACCATTTGGCGTTATTCGAGATTCTCTTGCACTCATTACAAACAGTCATGAATAGGCGCCTATTTTGATCAGATGACTGTCTCTGGAATAGACGGAAGTAATGGTTCCTGTGGGCAATGGCGGCCAAACAGGCAGGAGAGAACCACGGAGAAGAATGAGGTTTTAGACAATACTTCCTGGTAGGTATGAAGGCATCAATGCCAGCTTTCACCCAAGACGAAACCTCAGAGGCACAGTCATCAACAGGGAGATCGAACACTTTTCCCCAGGGAATGTCGCAGAGGAAATCACGAAAGGCGTCCCAGTCAGCTTTTTAGTAGCAGTTGGAGGTCCTATAGGTAGGAGGCTCCTGGGGGGAAACTGGAAAGAAATATTGAGAGAGACAACAGCATGGTCGGAGTTGCCAAGAGGGCAAAGCTGTGAGACTTGACAGGTGTCAGGTGCAGAGGTAAAACATATATCTAGTAGAGAGGAGTGTCCAGAGGGACTGCTTGGGAAGCGAGTGGGGAAGTCCACCACTTGCATAAGGGATTGGGAAATAGCGAAGTTCATGGCGTGGATGTCCCCTAGATCAGTAACAGAGTCTTCAAGCCACTCAGAGTGATGGGCGTTGAGATCTCCGAATACAAATATGTGAGCGAATGGGTGGTAGGAAATAGCCTTATCAACATTGTCAGCAATGCCATCTAGAAGGGAGCAGTCAGGAGAGGAGGGAGAACGGTACAGAAAGAATAGGTAACTAACCGAACTGAGGAGAGACAGACGGAGACATACATATTCATGGTCAGTAGATTCAAGTGAAGTCACCCTAGCTATGGGGAGGTGTTCGCTGACGTAGATCCCCAGCCCATGCATACGGACAGTGGAATCCTTCCTTAAGAGGGGGAGATAACCAGGGATGGAAAGGTCAGAGGAGGGAATAGATGAGTTGAGGTTATTAACAAAAAGATCTGAACAGGCTGAGAAATCAATAGATAAATAGATAGCAAGAGAGAGAGAGAGAGAGAGAAAGAGAGAGAGATACAAACAGACTGAAGGAGAGAGATATGAGTAAACTGTGAGAGATAAAAGAGGTATTTGGTAGCACCCATCTCCTCCCTGACTGTTATGTTACAGACAGTAATGGGTAAAATCGTAACATTAGAAAACATCTGATTCAGTGCTTCACCTACCTAAGCTGTTGGCGTAAATGAACGGCAGGTTTTAGTAGAGATAACAAAAAGACAAAATTGGAATTTTGAAATGAACTCTATTTTATTCACCAGCATAGATTGTTTTAGTTCTACAAGCCATGCTTCTTCCAGATGTGTCTCAGTATCCATTATCACCCTTTAACTTGACTCTTGAAGTTTTTGTTCATCTCTGCTATAGTCAGGTGATAACTCAATACTATTTTGGTCAAGTCACTAGATTCAATCAACACTTTTATCCAATGGGTAATATCTTGAAAATTAACATGTCTGTCACTTCTACTTGGTCATTCTCATTTCTGTCATGGCATAACTTTTGAATGGGAATTGAAAGGTACTTAAATTCTATTGAGTCCAACATGATCACATAGAAAGATGGTAAAAAAAAATGCCACTTCCTTTCAGCAAAAACCTATGTTCAGATTATTGTCTCCTTGGTTGGCTTAGCACTTTTGTTAAATACTGAACAAGGCTTTTTGATAGCTAGGTATCTGGCAAGTTCAGAAACTGGTCCTTGTTCTTTGCTGGTAATGCTTATGGTTAATTCAGAAACCGGTGGTGATGTTCATCATAAAATAGGTCTACATCCTTATTTGTGTTGCTCATCAGAAACTGGGCCTGAGTCCTTATTGGTTTTTAATTATTAAATTTTAATCATTAAATTACGTTTTTCGAACCCTGAAAAATCTTGGTTAAGAATCTTGTTTTTCTTGCATCAGCAGGGGAACCAAAGATTAGTATAAGAAATTTTAGTGTCTTATTTACGGTGATGTGTATTGTGATGCTGGAGATATTGGCTTTGAATGAGAAATTGAATTCCAGTGAAATTTGTTGCATTCATTTACACACAAATACACTTGGAAAAGGTATAAATTCATCACTTCTTCTTTCAGTTATGGCTTAAACAGCGGGATAGATTAGGTTCTACAGCCTTAGCTGGCAACCAGTCTACCACAGAAAGTAATGGCAACCTATTGGAGGAAAATCTTCTACCCAGTCAATCATGTCTCTTTTCATGTATCATGCATGGCACTTAACTGACTTAACCAACTTTGGGAAATTTATAAAGTTTTAAATCTTTTAAAATTATGCAATAATTTGTACCAGTTAAGTGATGTTATTACATACAAACTATATTTACTAATCATAAATGGAGAGGCTTACTACAACTCGGGGACCCCCAATATTTTATAAGGAATTGTAAAGTTTCTTTTGCGTGTATAAACATGCCAATTTTTGTAAATATGATTGCCCACACACCCCATTATCAGAAAATAAGAAGGGCAATTATTGTAAATTTAAAGCCAAACTGCCTAAAAGTCAAAAAAACTTTGGAGTAGAGAATATTTTCCTCATTTTTTAAGGTAGATAGTTAAAAATTAAATAAAAAATGTTTGTTAAATCCTCAAATAATTATCTAAATCTAAAATTATTTATAAATGGAACTTTCTCTGTGTGTGTGTATGTGTGTGTGTATGTGTGTCCATTACCTATAGACTCTGAAACAGCTGAACTGATTTACTTGAAAATTTACACAGTTGTACTATAAGCATCTGCAAGTGTTCTTAGCAAGGTTTTGTGTTGAGGTACCCACAATAAATATCGAAAATTGATAATTGAAAAATCAGGTTATAGAAGAAGTGGTTTGATTTTAATCAAATTTGATACACTCATAGACAAAGGCATAAGAAACGATATTCAGAAGTTTCAAGGTTGCAGTTCTTACAATAGTGCAGAAAATCGATTATATATATATATAGAAAAGGCAAGATGTTTGTGTGTGTGTCTGTTTATCTGCCTGTATGTCTGTATTTTTTCAGCCCTTTTATTTTAGTTTTTGCTTCGGGTTTGGCTCTAAGTAGGTATAATTGTAGTTCTTAATCTCAGCCATGATAACATTTACTCAGAGGACTTATTTAGCCTTCAAATTCAGTTTACGACGAAAAAAACTTATTTGATATCGATACCAGGAAATCAAAATTTGACTTACATCCATTCATTTTTCTTTCAGTCTACGGTTTCACTTTAACTGGAAACAATTATTGCTTTTTAGTCTTTTGTGCCAACATCCAAAATGTCTGAGCTCCAGGACCATGGATTAGTTTTAAAGCTTTCATTACACCTGAGCAACACCGGGCTATACTGCTAGTTACAAATATATCTACCAGAGAAAAAAATTTGACAAAACTTCCATTTGTCAGTCAAGCTGGCAATACCTTAAATAGACATCTACCACTGTTAAAAAATGCATTTCTGCAATATTTTAAACTTAAGTAAGTAATTGTTTCAAATCAGATTAATGAAACTTTAAATCAGCTAAACTTCCTCAAGTAAAGTTTTGGAAAAATATATTTTATTTTTGAATGATTTTAATAAAAAGAGTTGCATTGTGCTGATAGACAGCTAAAATTGTTGCTAAAATTGTCGATTTTCGAGATTTCAAAACAAAAAATTTGAGTCAATTTAAATTAGTTTTCAAATACAGAAAAAGTATTATGCTTATTGGAAATATTAAATTTAATCTGTTAGCGTGAAATTAAAACTAAAATAAACATTTCAAGAAAGATTCTTCATTTTTAAAAAATTAGTTTAAATCTTAGGTATCACGTTTCTGTGGAGGTACTTCATTCTATTCAACATAGAAAATAAATTTCTAGAACATTTTATCTGAACTACAGCATGATCTTGTTATATCGGTTTATCTGTACCAGCAATGGTAATTAACTCAGAAACTGGTTCTTGCAACATACATTTTAGGCATAGTGATTTATCAAAAACATATAGAACAGCAGGATTTTTTTCTGGGTTAAGTGACCAAACATTAATCAAAATATGCTTCTTACAAGATCAGAGACTGCATAGTGAGAATCAGATTGAAAAACAGAATGAAAAAAGTATTCAGTGATATATATATATATATATATATATATATATAGTGTTGAGTTGTGATTATGATTAGTGCTAAAATTGCTTTTTTTTTCATGGTTTACTTGTGAAAAGATATTTTGGCAAGTAGGTTTTTTGTCGTAAAGTGCTCAATATCAAGACAGAGATGAAGTGTTGATAAGATTAATGTGGAGAGGTTTGTCACTTAGCTGAGCAGATTCATGCTAACTTCAAAGTTTCATGAAGGCACCACTATGTTGTCCTAATTCCTCAGAGCATTTTTTCAATCTACTGATTGCAAAAAAGGCCCTGAGAAGTGAGGACATCATAATGGTGCCTTCACAAAACTTTGAAGTCGATATGTCTCTGCTCAGATAAATGACAAACTTATCCACATCAATCCTATATATATATATATATATATATATATATATATATATATATTTTATATTTTATACAAAAGGATAATCAGGTAGGTAAATCCAAAAAACCCGATCCTAATTAATATTAATTTCATTAATATTAAAATTGATCAAGGTGGAGGGCTTGATGTAAATATTATATTCTAATTACAGAGCCAAATATAAGAATAAAACAAAATTTTGTTGTTTAAATCCATTGAATAGCCTCGCTTCTTCTTGGATTTAAACATTGAAATTTTGTTTTATTTCTATATATGTATGTATATATATATATATATATATATATATATATATATATATATATATATATATATATATCCAGTTGAAGAGAACCAACAGTATTAGAATTTTGAGTTCTTCAGAATTTACTTTTTTAAAAGAGTGCTCAATGAAACATTTCTCGTAGAGCATAATATAATTATAATTAAACTTGTTTTTTATTTAAAATTAATATAGTTTACAATGGGACACAAAAATTTCTATGTTTCGAGATTTTAGCACATCATCAGGCAATGATGAAAATGGAAAATATTTTCAAATTCAAATGAAAATCATTTTCACAACAAGGTAACGTTGACTGATGACAAGGTAAAATCTCAAAACAGAAATTTACATATCTGTCAGTCACACTCGGCTGGGTCCGTTGCCTTTCAAGCTGTCTGTCACTTTTGTTGACCTTATCTATGGTCAGATGTATCTGTCAACCACACCAATGCTGGGTCATCACTTTTCAAGTACTGACTTGTAAGGTCAACAAAAAAACTTACGGCTAGATCTACCTGTAAATTACTTCCACTATTCAAGATAATATATTACAAATGTAAAGACCAGAATTTATACTTGAATTACCAATTTCTCATCAGTTACCTGTACATCCATCCTTCTGTCCATAATTCCCACCATGTAAAAAATGATGTCAGTGCGCCCCAAATCCTCGACCAACCATTATTCGAAAGCTGACAACCAAGTCACAATTCATCTACTCTCATCAAAATGATGAAGTCATTTACCACTTGAAGGGTTGTCATCAAAGCAAAAAGGAGTTTGATCTACTCAGGTTTTGAAATCAGAGAGAGCCTTCCTATAGACAGACTGCCAACCAAGGCTAATGAGTTCTATATATGGGTATTAGATTTAAGCTCATATGATTGAAACAGACAGAATTCACAACAGAGACCAATGTTCCCTGAAAATTTTAAACTCAAAACAAAAAGAGGGAACTTGTTTGAGACAGAGAGAGTGAGAGAGAGAGTTGGGTAACTAGTTCAGTGGGCTGAATACAAATTCTGACCAATCCTGACGATCCACTTCACACTAATGCCCTGGGAAAAGGCATTATTTGATCTTTCTCTAGCTCTGTGCTAAGCAGCATGGTAGACTGTGTTCTCTTGCCTTGGGTGGCAGTCAGTGTCAGAGAATGAGGACTATGAATTAAAAAAAACAGAGTGAAGAGGGATAGGCTTTATCAGGTTAACTTTCCCGTCACTTAGGTCTAATATTTGTATTCCTTTCTTATTAATTCTTTAAAAAAAAAAGAATTTCCACTCTAGTTCTTTTTTTCAACATCTCAATTTTTTTTTATTTTCATGGAAACTTTGTAGAAAACAATTCGATTCTCAGAAAATGATAATTCGGAAATGCGAAACTGATTTGACACAGCTTCTTAAATTTGATTCAAATTAAATTCATCAAGCTCATGTCTCTATGTAGCCTATGTTATAATGACCCTTTTGTGAGGTCAAATGTCATCCAGCACAATGGGGTTGACTGGGCTCTATAGCTATGTCTGTAGCTAATGCAGTGATTGCATGGCCAGGTAGTCGAGTAATGAATAGAGGTTTGTATTGAGGAATTGAAGAGCCAAGTTTGAATTCTATCAAATTCATTATATTCACTTAAACGCTAATACCCTTGGGAAATGTATGAATCCATCTCTTCTTCTTCCCATATGCATAAATAGCAGGACAAACTGGGATCTATAGCCTTGGTTGCTGACCAGTCTACCTGAGTGAGTATTGTCAACCTGCTATTAGAAAATCTTCACACCGCATGTGGTTGGGGACAGCTTGTGAAACCAAAAAAGACCCATGAAACATTTCTAGAGAAGAAGTCATCTCAACCCACGTAGAGTGAATGTTCCCTAGTACAAGTATGACATCGCTGGGTTGAGGGTTTTATAGACTGAAGTTAACAGTGAGTGAAGATGCTTTCCCTGATGGAATCAATAGCTGCATGCTTGTATTGAAGATGAGCTTTCAAGATTGAGAACATCGGTTTTAGTTTTATGTAGAGAAGGATGGGCTCTGCTCAGTCTACTTACTCAAGAAATGCTTCACTTGAATGAAGCTTTCAGCTTATATATGTGGAGAGAACTGATAAAATTGACCTAACAACAACACCTGGTCATGATAATGGTCACGTTTAGCTCTGTTTCATCTAGATAGATGAGTTTTTGCACTGTAAGAAAATGTCTAAAAAAATGGAAACAAAATAGCTGCTTATAATCAGAATCAGGAAGACAGCTGAAATTTCTATGATGCATACTGAGGAAAGAAGTCTTGGAGAATTTGATACTCAGAGGATATATCAAAAGTAAAAGAGATAGAGGAAGGTAGTAGACTACCTACCTGACAAACCTGTGCAAATAGGTTAATCTGTGGCTGGTTTGCATTACTCCCTAGATTTTTGAACAGGAGTAAAGGTTTATCGTGTTTCCTGTTCAGGACTGGGTTTCTGGTTCCTTCTAAAGTCTACTTTAGCCATCTATACCTAATTTTTATCTCTTCTTATGCTAATATAACTTCACACAGTTATATGCTACCATGAGTAGCTCTTGGGCCTTTTAGTGAGTACACATCAGTAAAAGAATTGTAGTGAAAATTAAGAATGACCTTCTTACAAGACACATTTATCAGCCATTGCTCTATGGTAGGGTCTCCATCTTTAGTAATCTTCTTTTAGCCTGGATAATGTCAACTAGTCTAGGAGAAGGAAATCTTGAAATCAGAAACTTTCAATTATGGATGAACGGCAGAACAGCCTGGGTCCTATAGCCCTCAGTGGTAACCAGTCTCAGAAAAAGAGACTCTGACGTCAAAACCACCTGCTGCATAGTAGGTCCTGCCTCTTTCAGCAAAGAAAAAGAGAAAAAAATAATTTCTAAGAGCTACAAAGAGTAGGACGTCGTGGAGAGCTATGTTCGTCCACATCCTGCAGTGACTCAATACATAGAAGATCAAGTGTAATAAACAAAGTATGACTGTACAAGGTTTGTGGAGGACATTTTATGTTATTATGTTATATTCATCATCACATATCAATTGGCTGCCATGACAACAAATATTGAGGTCTGAAAGAGAATTAGACTTTAAAAATAATGCAAAAAAGAAAAGAAGAAGGCAAAGTCTCAAAAAAGACGGCTATCCGTTCCAGGTCAAGTAGTCACACATACACTCCTGTTAGTAAGTGAGTTTTTGCCATAAAATGACAATGAAATGTGGACACTAGATTTCCTTTAAGAGGAAAAAATAACTTTATGTACATAGCGAATCACAGCAAAAGGTTTGGGTAGAGAGCTTACCAGAAAGAAACAAAAAAATGTCTGTATAACTAACAAGTATGCCTCACAGTAATAAGTGTTATTTATACCAAGTGCTCTACACAAAGCCTTGACCAGCTTCGTGTACAAGTCTACTTTGTCATGGGCTAACAATTAACAAACTAGTTTAGTAAACTATTACTAATATGTAAATTTGATTTTCATTAAGTACCCCATACATGAGGTCTTGTGCCATACTAACTTTTTTTAAATTCCCATAGACATTGGCGATGATGACTCTCCACAGATTTCTTTTATTTATTATCAGAGAATTACCAAGACTTCTTGGGAAGAATAGGGAATCTCTTTCTTGTTGTCTTCTGCATTGTTATAATTTCAAAGTAGTTTTCCTCCCTTCAGGACATAAGGGAATATGGCTCTCTGCAGCTTCCATTTCCTTTATATTCTCTGAAAATTGCCATGACTTTTTCTGAAAGATCGTGCAGCAGTCTTTAGTTTCTCTCTCAATGGTTTGCAATTCAGAGTAGTTTTTTTCCTTCATGACTGTTATAACATTAGCGTGAACGTTATTTTTTGTTACCGCTTCTACAATGTTTGTTTTTATAATGTTAATCAGGCGTGAACTCTTGATAAATTGCTATTTGCAAGGTATAATATTTGGTACCTTTGCATAAAGTCAATGTACTAAACAAATCCTTCGAATAATAGACAATAATTCTCTCAAGTAATTAACTAAGAAACAATATCTTAATGACGTACAACACTGGAATGATGCAAACTACTGAACACTGAATACTGAAGACACTAGAAACATCGAAACACAGGAGAATACTGAGACTTTTGTCTGAGTGCCTTTTTATGTTAATACTTATGGCCTCAGTAGAACAATCCATTGAACAGATATTTTTGTTGCCTGGGGATCTATATTTGACTATAAATATCAGTATGTCATAACAATGACATAAGAGATCATGACTCTCTACATCCTCCTTTTTTATTTTCTTGTTGTCTTCTTCAAGGCTTCGTTTTCAGAGTAGTTTTCTCTTTTCAGAATGACCATAACTCTCTGTGCATTGTGGTGCAGTGGATATCAGCTCGGAACGAGAAATCGGAGAGCCAAGTTCGAATTCCAGTTGAATTCATTGCATTCACATATGTGCAAATACCTTTGGGAAAGGCATGAACCAGTCACTTAACCCTCCAACTATGGGTTAAATAGCAAGACAGATTAGGTTCTACAGCCTTGGTTGGCAACTAGTCTATGGCAGAAAGTAACGGCAACCTACTGCAGGAAAATCTTCTGCCCAAGCATGTATCATGCATGGCCTTTAACTGACTGACTGATAGCTCTTTATAATTTTTTATCTTATTTTTTTGACAGTTACCATGATTTCTTGGGAAAGATAGTGGAGTAGTTTCATTCTTTTTTTCTCCTAGTTACTACTTAAACTGAAGAGCCCAGTCTACCTTGCTATCTTTATAACTCGTGTGTGTGTGGGTAGGGAGAAAAGATGGCTTCATTAATTTCTCAAGGGCTTTTGAGCAAAATGGAATACAGCTAACAAGGCCAGAATTTGAAATCAGTTTGTTTATTATTCTTTTTGCACCTTTAAGCAATGTCTTGTCATGTGATAATTAGAGTTAGTCAAGCAGATTGTTACGACTGTTGTGGTGATTTTGAAACGTTATTATGTGATACATACATGTGGCTTTATGCTAGCCTATTCTCTTCATTTTCCAATTACCACATGTTTCATTTCATGTAACAGAAGTTGTCTGGACAATAGTTCCAGTAACTTAAAGATTTTGAAAAATTCTTCAAAAAATTCCTTTGGAATCTTTCTTTTATGCTGGAATGTACAATTTAGTTGACATGGTAAGTAAGACGAGGGTTAAAGGCTTGGATACACTGAAGAAGGAGATCATAAGAAAATTTGGCAAAAACGTCTGGAAATTTTTGCAACAAACCATATAAATGGAAGTTCCTTGGATTATCTGTATATAAGTGGTACTTGGCTTTTATTCCCAATCATTCAAAATTTTTAATGTTATGGTTTAAATACTCAAAAATTATAAAAAAAGAATAGAGATTAGATTTTATAGGTAAATTAAACAATATGAGAACAGGTAAAAAAGCTTTGTAGGCGATAAATTGGCTGAGAAAATGATAAAAACAGGTCAGAATTCCTCCCATCCACAAACAATTATTCATCCTGATATATAAAATAAAGCAGTTATAAGAAAGAAAGAAAGAAAGAAATATGATGAAAGAAAATAAAAAGAAAGAGGAAGAAAAAGAAAAGACTATGAAGAAAATGGCTGTATAAAAGAAAGTAAAGAAAAAGAAAGAGAGAAAGAATGAAAGTTAGGAAATAAAAAAAGAAAGACACAATTGAAAAAAGTAAAAGAACTGAAAATAAATTCATATAAACGAAAAAATGTGAATTTAAACCAAAAGAATGAAAGGAAGAAAGAAATGAAAGAATCATGACAATGAAAAGAAAGAAGGAAAGAAAGAAATAAAACAACAGGATGAAAGATAGCAAGAGAGAGGGAAAAAAACGAAAAAAAAAAACAAAAAACAAATCCCTATTACCAAAAAAAAAAAAGAATTTTAACCAAAAGTTAAATAAAATAAAATAAATTAAAATAAAATACAGAAAATCCCCCCCTCCTCTGACCGCAACATGAATAATAAAATAAAGTATAAAAAAGACAGGAAAAAAAGTCATAAGTTTTTTCCTGCTATCTAAAAAAATGGCATCAATCCACCTGGTCTTGCTGACAAATCCTTTATGTTGATATAATCACAGACAAAAAGATAAGAGATAGAATCTAGGCCAGGCACACAGGCACTTACTAAAAGAGAGAAAGTACGTCCTCAGAATATTATCTCAAATATCCTGTATTCCAAACCCAGCTCAGTTGTGGGGTCATCTGCATATCTCAAGTTTGAGTAATGGATCTTTTTTTTCCCCCTAGAATATAAATTAATAAAAACCTGACCTATTCTAGATGGCACGGAAAGACATAACTAAATTGTAAGTACTTCTGGTGTGTTATTACCTTATACGTTGGCTAAAGTTCTTTCGAGGAAGCAAAGAAAGACAGAAAAAAAGAAAGAAGTGAAAAGAATGGAAGAACAAAAAAAGAAGAAAGAAATAATGAAGAGAAAGAAAGAAATTGAAGAATTATGGTAACGGTAAAGAAAGAAAGAAAGAAAGAAAGAAAGAAAAATTGCAAAAAAGTGATAAAGAGAAAAAGGGATAATAAAAAAGAAAGAAAGAAATCAGAAGAAAGAGAGAAAGAAAGAAAGAAAGAAATAAAGAAAGAAGAGGTGGAAAGAAAGCAATAATGAAAGAAAGAGGAAAAAAGAATTAATAATAAGAAATAAGTGGAAGAATTATGGTAATGGTAAGAAAGAAAGAAAGAAAGAAAGAAAGAAAAATTGAAAAAGGGATAAAGAAAAAGAGGGCTAATAAGTAAAAATAAAAGAGAAATAAAAAAAGGAAAGAAAAAGCCAGAATAATTGAAATGAATGGAAAGAAAGAAAGTAAAAAAAAAAGATAGAAATGGAAATGAAGAAAAAAGAAAGAAAAACGAAGTGAAAAGTGTGCACTAATGAAAGAAAATGAAATAAAAAAGAAAGAATGAGAAGAAGAAAGAAACGGAAGAATTATGGCAATGGGACGAAAGATAGAAATAGAGAAGAAGAAAAAAGAACGTAGAAAAAAAGAAAGAAAAACAAGGTGAAAAGGATGCACTAATGAAAGAGAAATAAGAAAAAAGAGAGCAAAAGAAACAATAAAGAAAACGAGAGATAGTAAAAAATAAAAGAGGAAAAATAAATAAAGAAACAAACAAACAAACAAAAAATTATTGAAATTGGTAGAAAGAAAAATTAAACAAGTAAAATGTAAAAATGAGAAATAAAATGACTGTTTGTTATGGATTATCAACTTTTTATGTGTTATTTAAAGCCAACTCATAATTGTAAGAATAATGTTTTTTCTGAGAAAATAGTGCATTAACAATTTTTGAGAATAACAATGAATTTCCAGATACAAGTCCTACTACTTAACCCATAGCTTTCCCAAGGCGCATAAATGAGTGCAAGGAACTCAACTCTCTGATTTCTCATTTAGTGCTGCTATCTATTACACCACCCGCACATCCGTCAATGAGGAAAAGAGAGAGAGAAAGAGAGAAAGAGAGAGAGAGAGCTGAAGGCGTAGAAAGAGAAAAGACAAGAGCAAAATTAAGGTCTTCATGGAAGAAAGGAAAAAAATGAAAAAAGAGAGAGATAAAGAGCGATAGAGTGAGAGATAGAGAGAGAAAAAGAGATATAGAGAGAAAGACAGCAATAGAATAAGAGGGATAGAGAGAGAAAGAGAATGATAGTGCATTGAAGGCATACAGAGAGAAAAGACAAAAGGAGTAAAATAAAGGGTTTCAAGGAATTAAATAAAAGGGATAGAGAAAGAGAAAGAAAGTGAGAAAGAGAGAGGGAAAGAGAGAATGAAAAAGATAGAGAGAGTCAAAGACATACAGAGAAAAGGTTTGCAAGGAGAAAAAAGAGAGACAGAGAGACAGAGAGAAAGAAAAAGTGATAGAAAGAAAGTAAGAGATAGAGGGAAAGACAGAGAGAGATAGGCAGAGAGTCAAAGGAGCATACAAAGAGAAAAGACATCAGGAGAAAACTAAAGGTTTTCAAGGAAAAAAAGAGAGAGACATGAAGAGAGAGATAGAGAAAGATAAAAAGAAAGAAGAGAGTGATGAAGAGAGAGATAGAGAAAGATAAAGAGAAAAGAGAGTGATGAAGAGAGAGATAGAAAAAGATAAAGAGAAAAGAGAGAGTGATGAAAAAAGAGATACAGAAAGATAAAGAGAAAAGAGAGAGTGACGAAGAAAGATACAGAAAGATAAAGAGAAAAGAGAGAGTGATGAAGAATGAGATAGAGAGAGATAAAGAGAAAAGAGGGAGTGATGAAGAGAGAGAGAAAGATAAAAAGAAGAGAGTGATGAAGAGAGAGAGAAAGATAAAGAGAAAAGAGAGAGATAAAGTTAGAGATAGAGAAAGATATAGAGAAGAGGGAGAGAAAGAGGGATAGAGAGAGTGTGTTATTTTACAAAAGGTTTTCAACGAAGAAAGAAAGAAAAAGAAAAAGAGAAAGAGATAAAGAGAGAGAAAGAGGAAAATACAGAAATAGCGAAAGAGAGAGTTATAGGTAAAGTAACAGAAAAAGAGAGAGATAGAGAGAGTGTGGTAGGCATACAAAGAGAAAAACAAAAAGTGCAAAGTGAAGGTTTTCAAGGAAGAAAGAAAGAAAAAAAGAGAGAAAGCGAGAGAGATAGAGATAAAGAGAGAAAGAAAGATATAGAGAGAATTGAAAGTGTACAAAGAAAAAAGACAAAAAGGGTAAAATAAAGGGTTTCAAGGAAGAAAAAGCAAAGAGAGAGGTGGGGGTCAAAGGCATAAAAAATGAAAAACAAAAAAGCTTTTTAAAAAGAAAGAAAGAAAAGAAAGAATGAAAGAGAATGAAAAAAAAGAAAATGAAAGAATGAAAAAGAATGAAAGAAGGGAAAGAAAAAGGAATAAGAAAACAAGAGAAAAGAAGGACAAAATAATTTAAGAAAGAAAAGACTGGTGAAAGAAAGAAATTGTTCAAGGAAGAAATTATTTAAGGAAGACAGAGCAAAACTTATAAATGAGAAAGCAATGGTTTGATTGATTGGTTGTTTTTTACAGATTATCAACCCTTTGCAGATTATTTAAAGCTAGAAAATAACTTTTTTTATGATCATAAGAAATTTTTATGTTTTTTGATAATATTGGTTTAGTGATGCAAGTCTTATTAATTAACCTATAGCTGGGGGTAAGTGGATTCATATCTTTCCCAATGTTAGTTATATATAAGTGAATAAAATGACCCAACGAAGATTTGGAAATTGGATCTCTGATTAACAATTCTGAGCCACTATCTATTACACCATCTGTGCATCTAAACACCTGGTATTCCTAATCTGTTACCTATCTAGATACTGACCAGTCTTGAAGTTGCTTAACTTTTGAGATCGTATAGGAAATAGTATTTCAACATGATGTGGTCACAAACCTCCAGAAGACAGTTTTTCAACTAGTAGATATACATTCTAATATCAGCTAGGCCAAGATTGGTCAAAAGGACAAATCTTCATTAGTGAGTAATTTAATGTCATAACTATTAATGTTAATTAAATATTCTGAGAATATTGTTAATTTTGCTAAGGAAATGAACTTTTAATTTACATAATTAATAATGTCATAGCAAATGTCATATTGTTTGTAATATCTAAGATTCTGTAAGATTCATTATATTTAGGGCACCTGTTTTGAAAGTTATCTATTCAACTTGTATATTGAAACTATTCTGAGGACCCTAGATGTTATGCCAGGACTCATCATCAGAGGCCACAATTTGAACAACATAAAGTACGCAGATGGCACAGTACTGATAGCAGACATGGAAAGAAAACTACAAGACCTTCTACAGAAGAGAGAGACAAGAAAGGACTACAAATAAACTGCTAGAAAACCAAATGCATGGTCATCAGCAAAAAGGGCAGCCCAAAATGCCAAATACAGGTGGGGGATACTAAAATCAAGCAGGTACAAAAATTTAAATAACTGGGAAGTGTTCAATTAGAAGACGGAAAGTGCGACACAGAGATCCCAAGGTGAATTGGCATGGCGAAGGAAGCATTCCAGAAGTTGAGTAAAGTATTAAGAAAGAGGACAATTTTGCTAGAAACAAAGAAAACAGCACTGGATTGCTATGTAATGTCAGTTCTTTAATATGGCAGTGAATGCTGGACAATCTCATCAAAGATGAAAGAAAAACTTGAAACAACTGAAATGTGGTTCTACAGAAGGATGCTACAGATATGGATTGAGCATGTGAGCAATGATGAGGTTTTGGAAAGGATGGAAGCGAAAAGGAAATTAATACTGAGCATCAGGAAAAGACAGCTAAAGTTCCTGGGACATGCAATGAGAAAGGAGGGCTTGAAGAACCTGATGCTAACAGGCCAGGTAGAGGGAAGGAAAGACAGGGGAAAACAGCATGTAACATACTTGGCAGGCATGAACAGGTGGATGCAGAATGGCGGTTGCATGGAGTAACAGGAGAAAGCGTACTAAGAGCAACCAGCAATAGGAAGACGTGGAAGGCCATGATTGCCTATGTCCTGAAAGGACAAGGCACATAAAATAATAATAAGAAGAAGTTTCTGGGGCATGTAATGATGAAGAAGAACTTGAAGAATCTGATACTCACAGGGTGGATAGATGGAAAGAGAGACAGGGGAAAGTAATGCGTGACATACTTGATAAGCTTAAGCAAGTGGATGGCAGAGCAGGGTTTAGAAGAAATAACAAGAGAAAAGGTGTTAAAACCTACAAGAGATAGAGGGATGTGGAGGGCTATGATCACCTATGGCACATAGAAGAAATTCCCATCTTTACTCTGTGACAGTAGATAGTCCTTTCTTCTCATCTTCCTTTACTACCATGTCAAGAAATCAATAGATGAACAAGAGAAACAGTGCAAAGTGAAAGATCAGAATTGGAAAAGCCAAAATAAGAAATTTAACTATCAAGGAAAGGTGAAAGAGAAATCCTAAAGTGTTCTTTGAAAGGCCAAAGTTGCCTTTGAAAAACTAAACAAAGTATTAAGAAACAGGAAAATCTCTTGGAAACAAAGATAAATGTGCTCATCAGTTATCTTACATGGCAGTGAATGCTGAACAATCTCCTCCCAGATGAAGAAGAGACTTGAAACAACAAAGATTTTTGCTTCTACAGAAGGATGCTGAGAATGTTATGAACTGAACATTTGAGCAATGACAAAGTTTTAAGGAAAATGGAGACTAAAGGAATACTTGTGCTCAGGATCTAAAAATGAAGGTTGAAATTTCTGAGATATGTAATGAGAAAGGTTGGCTTAGAGAATTTGACACTCACAGGACATATTGGAGGTAAGAAGGTCAGAGGTAAACAGTGTAATATACCTAATGAGCTTGCGTAAATGGATGGTAGAACATGGACTGGAGGATAGTAAGAGCAAAAACATTGTTTAGCCCTAAAAAAAGGATAAGAAGTTGTGGAGAGCCATGATCAATCTAAATAATGAGCTTGAATAAATGGATGTGGCATTCAAATTGGATTGTTTAAATACTTTTGATGTATTGGTTTGCTTGGTTAAAATACTTTTGATGAATTCATTTGATTGGGAAAAATACTTTTAATATAATCGTTTGATTGGTTAAAAAACTTTTGATATTTGTCTATGTTTCTGAGATGAGGTAGTATTTACAGTATTTACATTATTCGGACTATTGTACTCATCTTTGTTGCCATTTGTACAACATTTAAAAATAGATCATTCTATTTGTCTATATTTCTGAGATGAGGTAGTATTTACAGTATTTACATTATTCGGATTATTGCCTTCATCTTTGTTGCCACGTGTCCGACACTTTGGCTGTTGTACGCTCTGGCCTTCTTCAGGTACTAGGAATTTCAAACCAAAACTTTTACTACAATCACTAGGGTATATCATTCTCATCCCTTGCGTAGTAGTGCCTCTTTTGGAAGTCATGAGTTATCTCCCACTAAACTTGTAAATTATTTGTTCACAACTGCTGTAGCACCTGAAGTGTAATATACCTAATGAATTGGTGTAAATGGATGGCAGAACATGGACTAAGAAGGATAGTAAGGGTAAAAACATTGTTTAGTGCTAAAAAGGACAAGAAGTTGTGGAGAGTCATGATCAACCTAAATAATGAACTTGTATAAATGGATGTGGCATTCAAATTGGATTGTTTAAATCATTGGTTCTCAAACTGGGGTCTGCGGTCCCCTAGGGGACGTGGAAGGGGCTTCAAGGGGACTGCAAAGAGGCCACTCAGTTGAAATTATTGGTTATTTGAGATTGTTACCAAGTCATAATGACAGCATTGATGTTGGAAAGGGAGATTATATCTTTTCATCTCCAACTCTTGCTTATTTACTTCTTTTTTCTTTTGTATGCATTATTTTTATTTCTTGAGTTACCTCCCGTAGTTCTATTTTGACCCTTGCTTATATTTTAGTTATGTAAGGGACAAAGCAGTTGCAAAGGTACTCCAACCTATATGAAGAAGAAGAAAGTATTTGTGTTCTACAGTTTGCGTGATTTTATCCGACTTGCTTTGACTGGAGGTGAGGTGAATTAATTGATTATATTCGAATTACTTTGATTACAGGTGTCACTGATTTCAAAGTATAACCAGCATCACTAGATTAAATAGGCCTGTAACAGAGGGAGTTCAGATGGTAAAATTTTTGCTCCAGACTTTGTGGAACCAGCTATATATATGTTAACTGTGTTTAATATAAAAGGGTCCGCAAGCTATCTAAAATATTATAAAGAGACCACCATGCAAAAAATCCTGAAATAGTTTGAGAACCACTGGATTAAATACTTTTGATGTATTGGTTTGCTTGGTTAAAATACTTTTGATGAATTCATTTGATTGGTTAAAATACTTTTGATGTAATTGTTTGATTGGTTAAAATACTTTTGAAGAATTCATTGATTGGTTAAAATACTTTTGATGTAATCATTAGCTAGGAATTTCAAACTGAAACCTTTACTACAATCACTGGGGTATATCATTCTCATCCCTTGCGTAGTAGTGCCACTTTTGGAAGTCATGAGTTATCTCCTTCTAACCCTGTAAATTACTTGTTCACCACTGCTGTAGCACCTGAAGAAGGCCAGAGCATACAATACCCGAAACATTGTACAAGTGGCAACAAAGATGAGGACAATAGTCCAAATAATGTAAATACTGTACTTCTGATATATTTGTTTGATTGGTTAAGATATATTTGATGTATTTATTCAATTGATTTTTACTTTGATTAAAATATTTTGTAAAATTTTTGTTCTTACTCTTATGCCAGAAGACAACCTGAATTTTTTAGGGAGAAATTTTAATTGTTTTCTTTCTTATTTCTTTTTGACAAATTATTTGAAGGTCCACCAGTTGCTTACTTTGTGTAATAATTCACATGTACCTGCCATAAAAGCTACCATTCTTTGGTTTTTGACCAATCATAGCATCATTATGAACAGTCAAAACAGGAAAAAAGTGATAAACAAAGTAGTTACTCGTGAATATTTAAGATGCTGATAAGGCATGTATTTCCCAAGGGAATTTTTGGTGGATACCAGAGACTTTGAGAAAAAGAAAAGAAAATTATTTAGCTCATCCATTTCAAAAATTTTCCTTTTCTTTTTCTTGATAAATATTCTACTTATAGATAATGAAGCTCTTGCAAAATACATCCATATGAAACTGATGGTTGCATATAAAAAGTGAAAGGGTTTGTAACAGCTGCTGCTGCTGCTGGTGAAATTGAAAGCAATGGCAACAGAGATTTACACATGTAAATGATGGGTTGCCATTACTTACACGAAAGGAAATGAAATAAATTTAAACATTGGCAATATTTTATATTTTTGTTTTTATATAACTTAGATTAAAGAGAGGGAGAAAATGGGGTGCAGAACTAATTTCAACTTGGAATCAACTTCAACTCAGAATCAATTTCAACTCGGAATTAATTTCAACTCAGAATTGGTTTCCGCTCAGAGCTAGTTTCAGCTGAGGATTGGTTTCAGCATGAAATTAATTTCAACTCTTTCAAGTTCGGACTATTGTCCTCATCTTTATTCAAAATTCCTAGCACCTGAGGAAGGCCAGAGCGCACAATGGCCGAAGCGTTGTACAAATGGCAACAAATATGAGGACAATAGTCCGAATAATGTGAATGCAGTAATGTTTTCTGAAATAGTTTTTGTAATATTTTGCAATATACACCTGAAACACTAATGAACAGTGGGCAGTTGCTGGGCTTAAGTTGTCCAAATGTCACTTACAACAAGCATATATATATACACACATATATTTAGTTTCTCTGAAGAGATAAGGACATTTCCTTGTTAAACTATAAGTTAGTGAATTCCCAATAAAAAAAAGAAAAACAAGTTTGTTTTTCTTTCTTCCCCATATCTGCTGCTTCTGTGTACTACAAAAGCGACTAAATCATAATCTTTGTCATGTCATCTACCGAGTGCCAATGATATCACTGTCAATAAATATACAAGCAACTTACAACAATTTCATTATGTGTATTATATTCATTTCCTTCATGTGTTTTTTAGTCTTATAGAAATGGGTTCTTATGTCCTAAATGATTACTTTACGAGTGTGCCCCTGCCATTAAAAATGATGGTAAAAATATTTGAGAGGATTATTAGGTGTTTTCTCATAGGTTATCCCCACTGAGTGTAATAGGAGAGAACACCTCCACACACATATATATGTATACACACAGATAAATACACAACAGCCTTTATTATAACAGAGAGGACATATATATATATAAATAAAATAGGATTAATTCAATGATGTTGGATGATCATTTCGATATGAAAATCCCCACGGGGGATAACACATCACCTCCGCAACAGAAAAATCCTTTCAGAAACTGGAGAAAAATCAGTCTAATTTTCCTTTTTAAATAGATTTGCAAAGAAATTAAAAAAAGAAAAAGAAAAAGAAAAAGATAAAACAAAATAAAATCAAATAAACAAGAAAAGAAAAAATTGACATTGTCTGGGTTCGCAAAAAAGGAAAGAGAATTGTAACGTAAAAGGAACGGACGGCGTGTTGAATTGATATAAGGTTAAGCAAAACGGAAAAAAGGTGGGAAATAAGAGAGATAAAGGAAGGGAGGGAAAAAAGAAAAGAAAAGAAAGAAAAAAATTTTTATATATTACAGACGCTGGACATATTGAATATGTAAAAAGAAGCTGTTAGAGTAGAAATTACGGTTACATTTTATAGGTTTCACTGTAAAATGGTGGGACCTAGTTGCTGATCTAGTAGATCATGCAAATTCATTCTTAGGGGGCACCAGCAATCAAAGTTCATTGGAGCAGAAGCTGTGAAAGTATTTATAGAAGAGGCACAGGGAAGCCACGTCACGCCAGTGAAAGATTAACTGCAGCCAAGCTGCCAAGTCGGTATCAATCACATTACAGATTCTCCGTTGGATTTTGTCAAGAACCCCGAGTACCCAAGGGTTTACCTACCAACCATATGTGAAAATATCAAATATTAAAAAATGTCAGTTGTGACAAACTAAATCAAACTCCAGTGGACAGCCATGTTAAATTAACTGTAAATAAATATATTTCCACATTCTCATCAATCTTATGAGTCAGAAGGTTATAATATGACATAACACATAAGTTACAAAGTATCTGTGCATGAATTTCAATGGATCAGACCATTTTGTATTTTGTTTTTTTTTACTTTACCCTCTGAAGACAAGTAAATGGCCAATGAGCAATTTTAACAGGTGGTAAGTTTGCATCATGCCCAGGTGTCATGAATCAAATATTTTCTTGAAATATGCTCTACTGTGCAAGCCTCAGTGAATTTGTTTGCTAGGCTGCATGATAAAAGTCATAAATAACGCAAGGTCAATCACTGTGCTTATTTAAGCAGTGGACAGGAAAAATCAAAATTCTGTTTCAGTAAATCTTTATGAAGTCTATGACAAACACAAATCTTGACTCAACAATTAAAATCTGCCTGAATTTCCAAGGAGAAGGAGTTATCTTTAATAAAATATACTCAGGAAGATTCCACAGTTATCCTATTTGGTTTTTCTAAAAAATCATAATTCCCAAGTTAATGATTCAATGAGCTCTTACGAGTTTCACAACTATACTAAAATACCTGTGGAAACTTTATTGCCTTGTTAATTATTTTGCATTTAAATGCTTTAATAAAATATTGCATTAACAATCATTGATATGCATGCGGATCTTTATTCAATGAAGTAAGAGGGTACAAATGAAATTGACAATTTTTAAAATCGGACCACTCCTTCTATAACCCGACTTTTTTGATTATCAATTTTCGATATTTATCGGGGGTACCTTGACACGAAACCTAGCTAAGAAAACTCACAGACGCTTATAGTACAACTGTATAAATTTTCAAGAAAATCGGTTCAGCTGTTTCAGAGTCTATAGGTAACGGACACACACACACACACACACACACACACACACACACACACACACACACACAGACACACATACACACACGCACAAAGTTCCATTTATAAATAAATTTAGATATATATATGATGAATATTCAATGGGCACATTAATAAAATTTAAGGAATCAAATGCCAAGAAAATTATGCCAATAGTGGCAATAAAAAGTAAGAATTTTCAAACAATATTGAATTTTGAGTTCAACGGGCACCATTTTCTTCAAGTCAAAAACACAGTGATGAGAACAAGCAAACATATTCAGAGATGTCCTTGAATGAGATATGCTGAATAGATACCATATAGCACCCCTATACTACCACAGATACATAGACAATATCTTTTTTAATTGGACACACAGTGAGAACAGCCTCCAAGATCTTAAAAACAGCTCAAAAATTTCCACCACACAACTAAATTCCCAATGGAATATTCCACCTCATCTATTCTATTTCTAGATAAACTGGTACATTTGAATAATAATCATAAATCCACTTTGTTATACATGAAATCCACAGATATAATAAAGTCAGCTGAGTACCATCTGTGAGAAAAAAACTCCCATGATGCAATTCACTCTGCCAGAAATTTAAATTTGGGAACGGTATGTGGTAATGAATGGCATTTGTGCTGAAAGCTCTAATACAAATATTTCAGAGTGTTTTGGTATCAATCTGAGGACAGTGCAAAAGGATTCCAAAAGAGTTGGATGAGTCTAATGGTGATTACGAAGGTATAGCAGCTTGGAAAACTTACTCTGGTAATTCTGATAAGAAAAGATTCTACCACATCTATTCCATTTCTTGATGTACTGGTATAGCTAAATAATAACCATATTTTCATGACACTGTATACCAAACCCACAGATGGTCACTGCTACCTAAATTTCAATAGTTGACACCCCACCAATGACATAAACATTTAAATCTATGGAGATTGTAACTATCAAGGAAGCAAATAAATGGGAGTTCCATGGGTGGGAAGTGCAAGAAAATAAACTGTTCGAGTAGAAGTGGCAGATGCATTCAACTATTTCAGTGATAAAAGTGTGGGACCTAGATGCCAATCTAGTACCACGCTTAAATTCATGTGGTTGGGACAGCAGGGAAAAAAAGTTAATCAGAGTAGCTGCCATCAAAATATTTGTAGAAAAAACAGAAGGAAGCCGCATAATGTAAGTGCGAAAGTGACTGAAGTTGAGATGCCAAGTCAGGAGGTTTTGAAATTCTTTTTTAGAAACAGTCAAATTCAGTGGGTAAGTTGTATCGGTTAGTCGACTGGTTCCTTTTGAAATTTTTTATGATGATGTCTGGTTTTCTTTGCATTATTATTATGAGTGTTTTTATTATTACCTAATACACGGAAATTAGATGTCTTGTTTTTATAACCATTTCACTCCAAGCAAAGCAGGGAACAAGGGGGAGAAAGAATAAAAAAGGTACAAGGGGGAGAAAGAATAAAAAAGGTACAGCGGATGTCGAAGACAAGATAAAAGATGGATGGAAATTAAGTAAATAAAAAATGGCAATTGATGTTGCATTTAAACTTTTGGAGATTGTAGCTATTGGGAAAGCAAGCAAATGGAAGTGAGTTTCACTAACGGAAAGTGTGAGAAAAGAAACTATAAGAGTAGAAGAGGCAGTTACATTTAACTATTTTGATGGTAAAAGGGAGGCACCTGATGCCAATTTAGTAACATGAGTAAATACACATAGTAGGAGTGCCAGGAAAAAAAGCTTGTCAGAGCAGTTACCATGAAAATGGTTGTAAAAAAGACAGAGGGAAGCCACATCTTGTAGGTGATAAAGTGACTAAAGGCAGGCTGCCAAGTCAGGATCAGTTACATTGCAGATCCTCCTTTGGATTTTGTTGAGAACCTCAAGATGAATAACAGAAGCACCCGACCAGATATGGCAACAGTATTGTACAAAATGGATTCTGATGAGAAAACATTCATGACCCAACACAGTGACCCAACCTTCCTAGCAGTAGATGCAGCTATGGATTCAGTGTAGTCATTCCATTTGAGGTCATTTGAGAGAGTGAGGCCAAGGAGATGCAGTGTGTTGCTCTCTATGAGAGATCTGAAATTTTTGTTATATAATATACTGTTGATAAGGGAGAAATGTTAGATAAAGTGAACTCACAAGGAAAGAGATTATGTCGAAAATGTTTTGTTTCTGTCAAGTCGTCAGTTAAATGTCGTATGTGATACATACTTGGGCGATCATGTCTCTTTTGATTCATGACTGACTAGGCGGAAGATTTTTCTTGTAGTAGGTTGCCATTTTTTTCTGTGCTAGACTGGTTACCAGCCAAGGCTATAGGACCCAGTCTGTTTTGCTATTAAAGATGGATTTGTACCTTTCCGAAGGCTATTTGTGCATAAGTGATTGGAATGAACTGGACTGGAATTCAGATTTAGTTTATTAATTTCTATTTTTTTTTTTCATTAGTTTGCAAAATTATTGATACATCTATATAAACCCCTTTAAAGTATGTCCAAATTATACAGACTGGTTTTAACTTCAGCTCATGGTGTAATGGTTAACAAGCTTGACTTGTTAGATCAATTACAAATGCCTAATATGCCAAATACAGGCGGGGGATACTAGAATCAAGCAGGCACAAAAATTTAAATAACTGGGAAGTATTATAACAGAAGACAGAAAGTGCAACACAGAGATCTGAAGGTGAATTGGCATGGCGAGGGAAGCATTCCAGAAGTTGAGTAAAGTATTAAAAAACAGGACAATTTCGCTAGAAACAAGGAAGAGAGTACTGGATTGCTATGTATTGTCCGTTCTTCAATATGGCAGTGAATGCTGGACAATATCATCAAAGACGAAGGAAAACCTTGAAGCAACTGAAATGTGGTTCTACAGAAATATCATGGATTGAGCATGTGAAGAATGATGAGGTCTTAGAAATGATGTAAATGAAAAGGAAATTAATATTGAGCTTCAGGAAGAGACAGCTGAAGTTCCTGGGACATGAAATGAGGAAGGAGGGCTTGGAAAACCTGATACAAACAGGCCAGATAGATGGAAAAAGAGACAGGGGAAAGCAACAGATAATATATTTGAAGGACCTAATCAGGTGGATGACGGAACGAGGGTCACATGGTGTAACAGGAGAAGGCATGCTTAGAGCCACCAGGGATAGGGAAATGTGGAAAGCCATGATCGCCTACATCCTGAAGGGACAGGGCACATAGAAGAATGTGTACAATCCTCACTGGGTGCTTCAAGCTTTCAACCTTGTGCCACATCTAAGCTACGCTTAGTAAATTGCTATAGACTAGTTTTAATTAAATATTTAAATCAGATAAGAATGCTAACCATTTACAAAACAAGAAACAATGAATAGGACCCACACTGAGTGAAAGATGGCAAAGGTTAATGAATTCTTGTACTCCTACAGGTTGATTGCCTTAGGAAAAGCACACTTTATTGGAGAAACATGCAATTAATCATGTGCCTGTCAAAATAGTTATTTAATATCCAGCAAATGTCTGACAGAGATATGAAAAAATATCTGTCACTGACAAAATGGCAAGTCAAGGAGCTTATCTTCAACTTGATGAGGAAGTAAAACTTTTAGTTGGTTCTGGCATTTCTGATTGTGTAAATCTTTGAGTCAATCTGTCCAAGGTGGTCACAGCATTACAAGAAGCGACAATTTTTGAGATTAGGAATTATTTAAGTGATAATGAAGAGCGTATTGACCAGAGTATTGAAATATAAAGCCATAATAATAAGATGGAATAAAACTAGTAATAGAATAATAGTAATAAGGAAGAGTGTATAGAGCCAGAGTGTTGGGCTAAAAAGCAACAATAATAAGATGGAATAAAATTAGTAATAAAATAATTGTAATAATGAAGAGTGTATAGAGCCAGACTGTTGGGATAAAAAGCAACAATAATAAGATGGAATAAAACTAGTAATAAAATAATAGTAACAATAAAGTGTATATAGAGCCAGAGTGTTGGGATAAAAAGCAACAATAATAAGATGGAATAAAATGAGTGATAAATTATTAGTAATAATGAAGTGTATATTGAATCAAAATGTAATAATAAAAAATAAGAAAGCTATGTTTAAACTATTTTTGCCTGATTCAAATATCTAACTTCAGAGATAAACTCAAAGGCAATATTTTTTCAACTTAATGTAAAGTTTCACACTACTGCATTGCCTATGTTTCATCTTGCATGAACCTAAGGTTTTCCTTTTTTCTCAAGTATTTCGGTGGATTAGCCAAGCAGGCGTCATAAATCAATTTATTATTTAGGATTCAAGGAAGATGGTAAAACTTATAGTTTTAACTCAAGTGTAGTGTTTATCTCTGCCTAATTCATAGATGCATGTAAGGAATGAATAAATTACACATCGAAAAGCATAAAGATCAATATAAGTGCATGAGTAATCAGAAACATTGTCTCTATCATCGTCTGCTGTCAATATGAGTGGAGATGAGAGGATGTAGGACTGAATTTAACTAAGTCAGTTAAATGCTATACGTAATACACGCATTGGCAATCATGTATCTTTCGATCAATGACTGACTAGGCAGAAAATTTTTCCGCATTTCTTTCTGCAGGAGACTGGTTGCCAACGAAGATTATAGAACCCAATTTGTCTTACTATTTAACCCATAACTGGAGAGAGAAGAGATGGATTAATACCTTTCCCAAAGGTATTTGCACACAAGTGAATACAAGGAATTCAACTGGAATTTGAACTCGGCTCTCCGTTTTCTCATTCTGAGCTCATATCCATTGCACCACAATGCACATCCATTTAAATAAACAAAACTACTATTTAAATTTCAGCCATTGTGCCCTTTAGACTTCATCAGATGCTTGTTGACCTTGCAGGGAATACCAAACTGAATGCTTTATTGAATCTATGGGGGTAGATTGTTCTCATTCCACTGTCCATGTCTAGTGATATTTTGTCCACTTCTTATTTAGTACTGCTCAGTTATTGCTCATCCCTTTTTCCACTGAATCCAAGCACACACTGCCCATCATAAGGATTGAACTCACAATTATTAGGTCACCAAATTCACAGTGTTTTAATCCACTAGGTTATTCTGAGTAGGTTTCTTTGTTGTTATCACAGTGTTTCAGCTGTTGTGCCATCTGTTCTTCTTCAGGCAGCTGTTGATCTGTGTAACCTTGAAAGAATTATGAACTGAGCCCTTTATCAAATTTATGCTAGTAGATTGTTCTAATCTTTGTATGAATTTCTGGCATTAGGAGTTATCCACGTTTCATTTCCACTAATGTGGTATTCTTCATTGTTATTACAACAACAATTTAGTTGTTGTGCCCGTTGCCATTTTCAGGTGCTTGTTGGTCTTTGAAGGATTTCAAAACATAGTATCTATGTGTCATTATACAAGATAGTGAGAGATAAATATGATATAAGACTGATAAAAGATAGATATAGACTGCATAGACTGATATAGACTGCATAGACTGATATAGACTGCATAGATATGAACAGACTAACATAGATAGATAGATAGATAGATAGATAGATAGATAGATAGATAGATAGATAGAAAAAATATAATTAACTTCTCTCAAATTTTTTTAAGTTTTGCCCAAACTAGTTACATGTCAATACTGTAAAAAGATTCCATTTCTTCCTCAGTATTTTTGAGATCTGATGGCAAATCGGAATAGATAAGGATGCATACTAGAAGCTGAGTAGAGTATTAAGAGACAGGAAAATTTTGCTAGAAACAAAGAAGAAAGTATTGGATTGCTATGCAATGTTTGTCCTTCAATATGGCAGTGAATGCTGGACAATATCATCAAAGATGAAGGAAAAACTTGAAGCAACTAAAATGTAGTTTTACAGAAGGATGCTGTGATTATCATGGATTGAGCATGTGAGCAATGATGAGGTTTTAGAAAAGATGGAAATGAAAAGAAAATGAATATTGAGTATCAGGAAAAGACAGCTGGAGTTCTTAGGACAGGTAATGAGGAAGGAAGGCTTGGAGAATCTGATACTCACAGGTCCAATAGAAAGGGAAAAAGAGACAAGTGAAAGCAGCAGATAACACAGATAACATATTTGAAGGGCCTAAGCAGGTGGATGGCAGAGCAGGGTTTGGGTGGGGCAACAGAAGAAAGTGTGCTAAGAGCCACCAGGGATAGGGAGATGTGGAAGGCCATGATCACCTACGTCCTGAAAAGACAGGGCATCTAGAAGAAGAAGAAGTTACATATCAACTGACAAACTTGTAATGGCCTTTTTGGTCCCAAGATGGAGAGGATGTAAAGGACTCTTGTTTGATCATCTGTACCACTGCCGTGCACATCAATCTGCCGGCTGACAAATTTACCAATGTATGATTGGGTGGATGGTGAGTGAAATTTAGGCTTTTAACATGTAAAGTGTAATACATCATAAGCATTTAACATTCTATATGCATTCACATGAGAACTTGAGCAGTGGAGCAGGAAGAGAAAAGAAAATCTTGTTAAATTAAGAGGTAGAGATGTATCATCATATGTGCATCATCCTGATCATCATTTGCTTACTACGTTTGTTGCAGACTGTGCATCAGAATGCACATTTGTCTTGGCAAAGTTTGATCACTAACAGTAAAATTAAAAGAATCAAATGCAGTTACCTGAAACGTTACTGGTTCTGACCTGGTATATCGGCTTCAGCCACTCACATAACATAACTGGTAAGATGTGTCAAAGATCTTAGCCTTCAATTGATGTGAAATTTATTTTGATTTTAGTTTATGCCATCACAAATCTGATTGATATAGATTTTTGGTTTGGTGTCCTCTGCTAGCTCATCCTTGTATAGACACCCACAAAAGAACTTCATTAACAATTTCAGTTTTAGCGAATCTAACTCTTTGCTCTTTCATGGTGTCTGATACAGAACAAAGGTTCCCATACAATCGCTCACTGTTCAGATAATCTCTTGAGGTGACATTCAAAGGTACTCTTTGCATGCGAGTCGAGGCTCCATTCAGTTTTTCTTCCAGGTTTGAGATAAGGATCTATTCTGGGCAGCTATATAATAGAATATAGGTAACACTTGCTTGAAAGAGGTTCCTTTTCATATTTGGAAGTCTCAATTTCCACATAAGAGATAACTTGTCAAGGACACCCCAGGCTTTACCAATGCATGTGTTTACATCATTTTTGCAGGTACAAATTTTACTATCTAGATAAGTTAATTTGGCAGACCTGAAGGAGACTACCACCAACTTTAAATTTGTTGTTTTTCATTTTTTTTTACTTTTTTCAGTGCAGTCTTATTGATTACATCCTAAACTTTCCAACTGACAAAAAAAATTTTGAAAAATTTCAATATTTAAACAATTTTAGGTGGGAGGGGGCTCAGTTTTTCATACAACATTATAGTAAATCGATCCTCCATTTTGGAACCACTTGCTAGTATGACATTACCACCACCTGTAAATTGGTTGATTATCAATTCTTTTTTACTTTTTTCAGTGCAATTTTATCAATTAAACCCTAAACTTTCCGATTGACAAAAAATGTTTTAAAAATTTCAACATTGAAATGATTTGTGGGGAAGCTCAGTTTTTCATACAACCTTATAGTAAATCGATCCTGTGCAATTAATGTTTTTGTCTGCACATATTCAACAACTGAATCCTTTGCAAAATTTTTGAATAGTGCCATTCTTGGAGTTTCCGAGGAAGATGCCATCATAAGAACTAAAGAAAACTTGAAAAAGACAAAAACAAGAGCAACAACTCATCCCAAAAAAAACAAAACAAAGCAGCCCCAATGCGATTGGTTCCAAGATGGAGGATCAATTTACTATAACGTTATATGAGAAACTGAGCACTCCCCATCTAAAATTGTTTAAATATTAAAATTTTTCCAAATTTTTTTTGATAATTGAAAACTTTATATAATAATCGAGAAGACTGCACTGAAAAAAGTAAAAAAAAAAGGGAAAAAACAACAAATTTAAAGGTAGTGGTAGTCTCCTTCAGGTCTGACTTTAATTGTTCTGTATGAGTGACATACTAGATAGTGATTTTGATTTAAGATTATCTTTGACCACCAACAACAGAGTTCAAAGAATATAAGTCAAACCCAGTCCATAAGTGAACATTATTAAGCCAGAGTTTTGGCTGTTGACCTTTCCTTTTCTTATTGACTAACTTTCCTTCAAGGCATAACATACTCACACCATGAGATGAATTTTTGATATGACCAAACAGTTTAAGCCCTCTTGACTTGATAGCCAATGTTATCAAACCTAAGCTTGGTAATGTTGAGTAGCTCATTGATAGAGATATGGTTCTTGAGGCATTTCTTACTCATAAGTCTAATCATGTGGTTTTGCAATGTCACAAGCTTTTGAAGTGACTTTGTCATCCAGTTAACACAATTGAGAGCATATAGCACAACTTGTAGGATGTTCATGCCAGAGATCTTAGCCTACAAATGGTGAGAAACTCGTTTTGATGTTAGTACTTTTTTGTTCCTATTGAAAGTTGCTCAACCCAAAGTGATGTGGTTCTGCACACCAACTGTTCCGTTGTTTTATGATAGATTGTGACTGAGATATACAAACTATGCAATTTGAGTGATTTACTGGTTGTAGATTGGAATTGTTTTTATCAGTTTTTAAATAAAGAAAGATAGATACAAACTGACTTAGATAGATAGATATGAACAGACTAAGATAGATAGATAGATAGATAGATAGATAGATAGATAGATAGATATGAACAGACTGAGATAGATAGATAGATAGATAGATAGATAGATAGATAGATAGATAGATAGAAACAGACTAAGATAGATAGATAGATAGATAGAAACAGATAGATATGAACTGAAGGACATAGATAGATAAATTGATAGATATTGGAGATTTTTAATCCTGAAAAATATAATTAACTATCTCCTCTCAAATTCCTTAAGCTTTGCCCTAGCTAGTTGCAAGTCAACTGACAAACTGGTAACGGCCTTTTCAGTCCCAAGATTGAAAGGATGTAAAGAACCCTTGCTTGACTATCTGCATTACTGCCATTGCACATCTCTCTGCATTTCAATTTTGAGATGTTGATGTTTAAACCAAACTCTAGTACATGTTTGGCCAATGAATTCAGAAAGTTTCTCTGAAGATCAACTCTACAGTTAGTCTTGATGGCCAGATCATCTGCATAACTAATAGGTGATAACGTTACAGAAAATAACCACCAATATAATGTCTTTCAGCTTAACTTCAGTTAACTGGAAGTGATATCAGACAGCCATTGTTTTAAATGAGAAAATCAATTGTTATTGTAGTAGTTTTGATACATAGTTGTGTTTTGTTTCATTGAAGGGTGCTGGCTGTTGACAATGTTTGGTAATTTGTTGTTTCATTGAGAGATTTTGACTGTTGGCATTGTTTTGCTGGAATTTAAACGGAAATATGTTTTGTTTATGATTCATACGTAATTCTCACATTATTTCGAATGATAATCATTCCATCATTTGATTTCACTCAATGCACAAATTCATAACTGTTTTCTTTTATTTTATTTAAATAGAACGCATTGAAACACACACATTTAAAAAACAAAAAAAGCAGGATTTATCTTCTAGATTTTAATATTCATCCATTACTTTTTAACAAGTGACACGTAATCTGGCACTCACTTATATAAACCATAAACACGCACACACACACACACACACATACAGTGGATGGACGTGAAGTCAAACTCTCCCACCATCCTGAAGATGAGATTCTGATCTTGAAATATTAATGAATAATGAATAGGTAATATCCAACACCTTCATTTATTATACTAAACGCATTGTGATAGCCTTCAAATACCTACCCATACACAAAATAAATATTTTAATGTATAGGAATATTTTTAAAATGCAGGAGGGGAAAGAGAAAAAGTGACACAGAAGAAGGAAAAGAGAGAGAGAGATAAGGAAAAAGAGAAAAAAATGCATGAATAGAAAGAGAGATGGAAAAGTAAGAGAAGAAAGAGAAAAAGAAATTAAGGAAAAGAAAAGAGAAAAAGAAAGAAGGTGAAAGAAAGATGAAATAAATGAAGGAAAGGAAAGAGAGAAAGAAAGAAATGAAGGAAAAGAGAGAGAGAATGAAAGGACAGAGAGGAAAGAGAGAAAAAGATGAAAGTGACAAGAGGAGAAAGAAAGAAAGAAAGAAAGAAAGAAAGAAAGAAAGAAAGAAAAGAAAATGAGAAAGAAATAAGATAGAAAAGAGAGAGAAATAAACACAGGTGTAAAAAGAGAGAGAAAGAGAAATGAAGAAGGGGAAAGAAAGAAAAAAAGAAGGAAAGAAAGAATGAATGAAAGAAAGACAGAAAAAGGAAAGTGAGAAAGAAATAAGAGGGAAAAGAGAGAGAGAAATAGACACAGGTGTAAAAAGAGAGAGAAAGAGAAATGAAGAAGAGGAAAAAGATAAATAAATGCAGAAGCGGAGAGAGAGAGAGAGAGAGAGAGAGAAAGAAAGAAAGAAAGAAGAGAGAGAGAGAGAGAAATAGACAAAGGAGTGGAAAGAGAGAGAGTGATAAATGAAGAAGAGGAAAAGATAAATAAATGTAGAAGCGGAGAGAGAGAGAGAGAGAGAGAGAGAGAGAGAGAGAGAGAGAGAGATGATATGAAGTCAAATGATACATGCAAAAGAAATACAGAAAACAGAAAGATTAAGGAAATGGAATATTAACCCCATTTTGAAAACTCTTTACAAGCAATTAAAATGACAAACTTTGTTAAGATTTCCCTCTCTGTTTGTATCCAATTCCAGCTCATCAAAAGGCAGGATGAAGTCAAAAAATATAGAAAATTCAGCAAACCCTTGTGCTTGCAAAAATAAATGTTTCTTTACTGATGACCCTACTTTTATCTTAACCACCTTTATTATTCGGCAATCTTTGTTGTTATCAAAAATTATTATCAGAATTGTAATAAACTCTAAACATATGATACAAGTGAATTTATACATTTTTTTTACATCGCTCAAACTGTTGTCATCATCTTTATTGCCATATTTACAATATTTTGGCCATTGTAATCTCTGGCCTTTTCCAGGTGATATATGTTGGAATTTTCAGATCAAATCCTTTATTTAGTCTATAGGTGTAGATTTTTTTCAGTGCATGTGCTTAGGCCATATAAATCTCTTGAGCCAGCCAAGTATAGACATGAATATAAGAACCAGTAATACCAAGAGATAGAGAAAAATAACAATAACTAAAAAATTGTAATATGAACTCTAGTAAAAATAATTACAAGGATATATTAGCTAGCAGCCTTTGAGATTTCACTCGCTCGATCAACTCAGTCGATTAAAAACTTAACTGGGCGATTACAGTTTATTGCTTTACTCACCCATGGTGAATTAAAAATCTCACAATGAAACGTGTTCCTTTAAATATAGAAAAAGGAAATCTAATTCCTTTTACAACTCAAAAGTATGCCATTGAAGACTCACAAGTTACTTAGAATGACCTTCAATGACATTAAACTCTTTATTCTTATGCATGGTGCCTGATTTACATGAAAATATGGGGTTCAACAAAAGACAGTGACATCCCTCAATCATCAAAGCAAGAGCTGACAAATGGAATTTAGAATGACAAGCTCCTGTTTTGCTTTTATCATCCCGGTCAGTGTAAACATTTGTTTAATTAATGCTTCCAGAGTGGAGCCAAATTGTCACTGTCACTCAGATTAAAGACAATCACAGATCTTTAGAAACTTATGTGGAAAAATATTATCCTTGACTCAACATTTATATTTTTTTCCCGCATACAAAAAGGAAAAAATGAACATTTGAAAGAAAGAAATAAAAAATACGCTTACTTCTTTCAACCACGCACCAAAAAACAAATTAAGCAAGTAATTTTTTTATAAAAAATCGTTGAGAAAATCAGATTTGTTATTTTTTTATCATCTATGAGATGGAGGTTGTAGTCAAACAGAAAAAAGAAACTATGAATTTAGGTACCTCCACTCAATTGCCAAAAAAAACAAAAAACAGTATATCATGATGTTAAAAGGGCTCAAAAAAAACTTAATAAAAACAAAGCTTTATGATCAAATAAGGAAAAATCAAATTTTGTTATTATTTTAAAAACTTTTTAAATCCTTTCTAACACAATCAAAATTTTGTTAAAAACTTCATTTTTTGTTTTCTATCAGCGATTCACGCTATGTTTATGTAAGGTGACTATTAAGAAAATAGAGTCGGTCAAGTAAAATGATTTTGGAGTAATAAATTTTTCCTTGCTCTTAAGCGCCAGCTGAGTGATTTCTTTTTCAAATTTCAAAGGCTGTTGGCTAGTAGATAAAAGCATTGGTAGAGAAATCCAAAAATTAATTAAGAGTTGTGAGTTCAATACCTGGCCACAGCCGAGGAAACAAAACTCTGAACTGAGTTACTAAATGAAATTAACTTAATTAATGGCCATATCCAAAAGTAGGCGTAGGAAGTAGGAAAATTTACACTTGTGAACTAAATGTGGGAATCAGTGAAAGCATCATGAATATTGCAATAAAGATGAGGACAACAGTCTGAACAATGTAAATAGTGTAAATAATTACAATACCTCATCTCAGAAATATAGACAAATATTGAAGGTGAATATGGCAATAAAGATGAGGACAACAGTCCGAACAATGTAAATAGTGTAAATAATTACAATACCTCATCTCAGAAATATAGACAAATATTGAAGGTGAATATTGCAACAAAGATGAGGACAACAGTCCGAACAATGTAAATAGTGTAAATAATTACAATACCTCAGAAATATAGACAAATATTGAAGGTGAATATGGCAATAAAGATGAGGACAACAGTCTGAACAATGTAAATAGTGTAAATAATTACAATACCTCATTTCAGAAATATAGACAAATATTGAAGGTGAATATGGCAACAAAGATGAGGACAATAGTCCAAACAATGTAAATAGTGTAAATAATTACAATACCTCATCTCAGAAATATGGACAGATATTGAAGGTAAATATGGCAACAAAGATGAGAACAACAGTCTGAACAATATCAACAGTGCAAATATTTACAATACCTCATCTCAGAAATATGGACAGATCTGAAGAAGGCCAATGGGTGAAACATCATGAATATGACAATATAGATAAGAATGAGAGTCTGAACAAATTAAATATGGTAGTTACAGTATCTCATCTCAGAAATAAAAACAAACATTTTATTTTTGTTTTTGAGAATTTACAACAAAAATATTCAACTATAGCAATCTAATATTAACATTATTAAATTGTGTATTTAAAAATGATTTTATATTTACAACATTACAGAAACTCATATAATTAACAGTAATGCAGCACAATATTTATCATTTAACAATTTATAAAAAGATAAATATGAAAACAATCTTTTATTCATAAATTTATAAACAATTACTAAATTATTAAAATATGCAAACCAACTATAAGGAGATCCTTATAATTTCAGTCAGTTAAGTACTATACATGATACTTGTTTGGGCGATCATGTTTCGGAAGAGACATGATTGACTGGGCAAAAGATTTTTCCACAGTAGGTTGCCATTACTTTCTGTGATAGACTGGTTGCCAGCCAAGGCTATAGAACTCAATCTGTTCTGTTATTTGACTCATAGCTAGAGGGGAAGAGCGTATTATATTATTAGGTAGTAATTACTGGGGGGACAGTTTATTACTTCATAACAATAGAAAACTGGTCCCCCACTTTATGCCCAGTAGAAGCCTCACTCATGTTTTCAACTATTATATTCGGTTAATCAGTTAAGCGCCATACGTGATACATGCTTGAGCGATCATATCTTTAAAGAGACATGACTGACTGAGCAGAAGATTTTTTCACAGTAAGTTGCCATTACTTTCTGCAGTAGACTGGTTGTCAAACAAGGCTATAGAACCCTGTTCTGCTATTTAACCCATATCTGGAGCAAGAAGTGACGGATTCATACCTTTTCCCAAGATTATTTGCATGTATCATTTACCATTTATTAAAGTATGAAACGATTGACAATTACTTGCTGCTTTGCCAACCATTCCAAAATGAAGAACTAATAAATTAACAGTATTTTCTTAATATTTGTTGTCAATTCTCAAGAACAAATAAAATGTGTAAATCCAACTGAGCTGAAAATTCAGTTTGTATTTCTTTTCTTTTACTAACCTCAATCCAAGAGTCATTTTTTCATTCCCATAGCGAACTGTCATAAAGTTTTCGAACCAAGGAACAATTTCTTTAATGCATGTCTTATGACTTTTTTAATACTCAGCATCCTGTACTGAATAAAAATCCACTTTGTTCTTGAAATATTTACCATAAAGGCAAATTGTATAAGTCGTTTTGACTGCCTTCTGTCAAAAAAAAAAAAACCAAGGGAAGGTTTTACACGATCATATTTTTGCATTCTTCATCAAAAATCTTCATGAAAGTGGAATGGTTCCCATAAGAAATTAAAAAGGTTTATCTTTGTTTCTAAACAAAAGCTGAATAATTTGCAACCCAAGAACCGGAAAATGGGTTCTTGCTTTGTAGCTATGCCAACAGTCTTGTTACTTGTAAAAGTGAGACAAATACGTACTTTTTAACACGATTAAATTAAAAGCCATGTAACTTCAGGACATAGTCATGGCTCTCCACAAGTTCTTTTTCTTATTATTTGTGAATTGCCATTATTTATTGGGAAAATACTAGAGTGGTTCCCTGATGTCTTCTCCAACATCTCTTTAGGGTGTAACCAATTGTGGGCCTCCACATCTTCCATTTCTTTATTATCTGTGACTTGCCATAATTCTTGGAAAAGCTATGTGGAATGGTTTCTCTGCTGTATTTTCCATTGTGTCCCTTAAGGATGTAAGTGATCATGGCTCTTCACATCCTTTTTTTATTATCTGTCAATTGCGATAACTTACTGGGAAACAACCAAAATGTGGACACTGGATCAAGTAAATCAGTGTTAACTCCTCATCTCACAAATAGCAGAAATATTGTGACTATAACAACCAAGATGTCACTAGACTGAAATAATCAGTGAATACTAATGATAATTCTTCATCTTAGATACAGAAATAATGTTGAGTATAGCATTTAGATGAAGTGTGAAAATGAATGTCCGCTTGAATCTGATATTGCTGATGATAATGTGGAAATTGAAACAATACTCCGCTTGGAATTCCGTTCCTTGCACACCATAAACCGGTATAGCCTTCACGAGTCTCAAAAACCAACTGGTATTTACTACCTCTCCACGACAGCAAAAGCCCGAGGTGGATGTAACACAAGGCTAATTAAAGTGAGTAATCCGAGCCCTTAAGCTCGGCCAAAAATATCCCATAAACCCGGCTCAAGGCAGAGTTGGGCTCTTGTCTGTTCAGATAAGAGTCTACCCTTTGGCAAAGCCCTGTCTGGCTTCCTTGCCCCCTGGAGGCAGAGAGTTGACCAAGAGAGTTTTGGTTTCAAAACCCAACTCACCAAAAACCAAAAGTCAGCTTCTTTTATCAGTCCTTGGTCTTAGGCAAGAAACCGAGATCACTCATTTATGTCAGCTTTACTTTTGCCGATGACATATATGCCCTGTCATTTCAACACAGCCTTGCCAAAGCTCACCTCACAGGTCTGTAATGTCTACAAGTGCTTATGCAAACAGTTCGGCTTCTCTTGCTTCGGTGAGGTTATTCTCCACCACATTGAGACTATAAGAAACAATATGAAGTTACTAGTCTGAATAAATCAGTGTATAATTCCTCTTCTCAAAAATTCAAAGAAAAATTATCAATGAATTCTTTTCAGTAACTCTTTATTGTTATCAATGGTTTTCATTCATATTTGGTCACAAGTTATACATAGGCATCTAAATTACAAAGGATTTGAATAGAGTAATGATTAAGTATGATAAAAACAAAAGAATTTGTTTTAAAGAAAAGGACAATAAAAAAAACGAATAATCCCACAATGCTAAATTATTTTAGTTGTGCAACAAAGCATTGTAATTATTCATTTTTGGATAAACTCTTGTTTTATGTTTTAAATCAGGCTTTCGGCCATGAAAAAATGATTTTTATCAAGTCTACCAAATTAACCATAGTAAGGAATTTGCAGTTTTTGTTGATTGTGTTAGTTATAGTCCTGCTGTTCCTGCAGTAAAATAAAGAATGTTGTTTAAATAATATAGCATTAATTTTTTTTATAATAGAGAGGATTGTCAAGTTAGAGAATGATGTCTATGGAAGGCTTAGGTTGGAAAATAGTACAGTTAACTTTTTTATAATCATGTCACCCCAACCAAGGCAGAAATGCCAGTAGTGCGCAGAGGGTTACAGTGAGAGAATAAAAATGTACAGAGGATGTCAAAGAAAAGATAAGAGATGGATGGGAATCAAGTACATGAAATATGACAAAGGATATTGCATTAAAATTTTGGAGATTGTCAGCAACCTCGACATATTTGGGAAAAACATTAGAGTAACCAAAAATCTCTGTATATCAGCAGATATACAAAGAATGGGGTATAAGACAAGGATGTGTCTTTTCACTGGATTTATTTAACATGTACAGCAAGACTGTGCAAGATGTCATGCCAGGATTCGTCATTGAAAGCCACAATTTGAACAACATAAGGTATGCAAATGATACAGTGCTGATAGCAGACATGGAAAGGAAACTACAAGACCTCCAACAGAAAATAGCTGAAGAGAGTAACAAGAAGGGACTAAAAATAAACTGCAAGAAAACCGAATGTGTCATCAACAAAAAGAGAAGCCCCAAATGCCAAATACAGGTGGGGTGATAATAAAATCAAGCAGGTACAAAAAATTAAATACCTGGTAATTGTTCTAACAGAAGATGGAAAGTATGACACAGAGGTTCAAAGGTGAAATGGCATGGCAAAGGATGCATTCCAAAAGCTGAGTAGAATATTAAGGACAATTTTGCTAGAAACAAAGAAAAGAGCACTGGATTGCTACGTGATGTCAGTTCTTCAATATGGCAGTGAATGCTGGACAATCTCAACAAAGATTAAGGACAAACTTAAAGCAACTGAAATGTGGTTCGACAGAAGGATGCTGTGCACATCATGGATTGAGTATGTGAGCAATAATGAGGTTTAGGAAAGGATGGAAGTGAAAAGGAAATTAATACTGAGCTCCAGGAAAAGACAGCTAAAGTTCCTGGAAGAAGTAATAAGGGAAGAATCTGATACTCACAGGCCAGACAGAGGGAAAGAGAGACAGGAGAAAGCAGTGGGTAACATATTTGATGGGCCTGAGCAGGTGGATGGCATAGCAGAAGTTGTGTAGTGTAACAGGAGAAAGAGTGCTAAGAACCACCAGGGATAGGGAAATGTGGAAGGCCATGATCGCCTATGCCCTGAGAGGACATGGCACATAAAAGAAGAAGAAGAAGAAGAAGAAGAAGAAGCAGCAGCTATCAGGGAAGCAAGTAAACAGAGGAGAGTTCCACAGGTGGGAAGTGTGAGAAAAGAAACTGTTAGAGTAAAAGAGACTGTTACATTTAACTATTTTGACAGTAAGAAGATGGGATGTTGCTGCTAATCTAGTAGCACACATAAATACATGTGATCAGGGAACCAAAGGAAAATGTTTGTCAGAGCAGTGGCCATAAAATTTTTGTAGAAAAGACAGTGGGAAGCTACATCACATCAATGAGAACGTGACTGAAGGCAGGCTGCCAAGTCAGAATCGATTATATTGCAGATCCTCCTTTGGATTTTATCAAGAACATCCAGATGAATAGCAGGAGCACTTGACCAGATATGGCAACAGTATTCAATGCTCAGATTAATGGTAGATTTATAAAAGTGCAAAATAGATTCTGATGAGAAAAACTTCACAGTGAACCAACCTTCCTAGCAGTAGATGCAGCTATGGATTCAGTGTGGTCATTCCATTTGAGAGAGTGAGGCCAAGGAGGTGCAGTCTCTAGAAGACTAGTGTTATCCATTTTGATGGTAGGCCAGGAATGTTTCTCTATGGTGGTTAAATGAGAGCAGCTTCATTTTGGAGGAATTAAAATTTACAAGCCATTTCCCTACCCCATTCAATCACAGATTTGAGGTCCTTTTGAAGGGCAGCAACCAGGTTTACTTTGTCAGCCTTGACAGATTTCTTAATTGAGACGGGCTTTATATGTATAAAGTAATTCATGTCACATTTGTGGAAGAGTGTGCAGGTCAGCTAGTTGGCTGAAAAGGTCGTGTGAAACAATCACCAAAAAATAAACCTAATGACAGCAAAATGTGTGTCATGTGTGCCAACTGTGGCAGAGTCTTTAAAAAGTTTGCTTAAAAAGCAATATTCATTCCAGACACAACTAAAACTTACAAGGATGTCTTGTGATGACAATTCTCAACATTGAGTTGGTGGCCATTGTGTGTGTGTGTGTGTGTGTGTGTGTGTGAGTGAGAGGGACAGAGAGAAACGCACTGAAAAGTTCTTGATCTGACCCAATTCCTAAGAACAGAGAGAGGCAGAGAAAAAGGCATTGAAAAGTTCTTGATCTGACCCAATTCCTAATCATCGGAAGCATTGGAAGCACCTTCTTGGTTGGGTTGAGAACTTTTCAGCACCCCCATCCTCATAATTTGCAAACACAAACATAATTTTGATCTTTATTATCTAGTTCTGCTATTCTTTACAAAATGAAGCTAATTAAAAATGGTTGATCAAAAATAATTACAAAGTATAAAGAAAATGGATCGCCTGACACCTATTCTAATTGATGATATTCTCTTGTAAAAACTACCACATAATATAAATGGATTCATTAAGATTTAGAGTAAACAAATAAAAATATTTTCAACCTGAAAGGTTGTAGAAATGTTACAAAGCATTGAAATAAATTAGTACAAAATAAAAATTGCTAATTTTGAGTCGTTTCTCTTTTGAAAAATGTTTAATAAAATAGTTAAATCAAAATTGTAAATTTTTGAATGCAAGATATGTGGATGTGTAAAAAAATAATGAAGGATTGTCATTATCAAAACTACAACCTTTAACAGAATAGAGAACAAAAATGTATCTGAGTTAGTAACTCTACACTCGATTAACAGAATTATGAAGCCAAGCAAATTCTGTTACCTCAATTAACACAAACTTAATGTTTATTTTCATTCTCTATTCCTGTTATTCTGTTCAAAGTGAAGTCACGTACAGAGTGAGAAAGGTTAAGACTGGAAGCAGCAATAAGATTACATAAGACACAAGACATACGAAAATCAACAGCTTCTCTATTTCAAAATTCTGCTCATTCGGTTTTTGCTCAAAGCTTTCCCAAATGGGACTGAAAGGGTTTTCATGTCGACAAAGGAACAATCTGCTTATTTTTTTTAATTTTAAAAATAACTTTTTTAAACTTTAAAAAATATTTTCTTGGGGATGGAATTTTTTAAAAGCATATGCACAATCATCATCATCATCATCATCATTTAACATCCATTTCTATGGCTAGCATGGGTTGGACAAGGTTTTCTTGATGGCTCTTTTCCAGGCCACCCAATTTTGTGTAAGGCCTGGCTGTAATCTCAACTTTCTTAAATCATCTTTGATAAACTGGGTCCATGTTTTACATGGTCTACTCATCCCTCTTTGGCCATTGACCTAAAAAAAAAAACCTAGAATTGCTGACTGGGTTTTTTTTATGTCCATTCTCTCAACATGCCCAAGCTATCTAAGTCTTGCTTGATACATAGCATCTTTTATATTGGCATACCCACCCCTTTTCTTAATTCCTCTGATGATTTTCTATCCCTAAGGTTTAATTGCACATCCATCAAACCATCTGCATGTCAGTTCGATCAATTCTGCGAACATCAACTTCCTTAGGCGTCCAGGTTTCACTACCATATAGCATAACACTTCTAACGCAAGCTGTATATACCTTTCCTTTTATCCTATGCAAAAATATGCAAGATGTTGAAAGAAACAAAAGTTCCCTAAATTTTTTCCAACTTCATCTTACACGGGACACTGAACTTGCTTCTGTGCCTCCACCAGCACCTAACATGTTGTCAAAACAGCAAAACTGATCAACAACCTCATAGTCAACATTATGAAGCTTAACCTTCTTGACTTGATTAGCTGTGAATGATTAGACATCATAGATAATAAATTTTCTAAGTGCTATGTTCCTTCAGGTCGTGAGTGTAAAAGGCTCTCCACAACTTCCTGCCCTGAGTAAGTTTTGTCTTTTTCTTATCTCTTCCAATGCCCATTTTATCAATCAATTATGCATGCTTCCTAGGTAGGTTACTCATTGCTTTCTTCCTGTCTTTCTCTTACTTTCAATAGATTCTGTGAGTGTCAAATTCTCCAAGCCCTCTTTCCTCATTATGTGTTCTAATGTGTCCTATCGTGTTGTCACACACATGAGGTATGACGTGTGTGTTTGAGTTTGAGTTTTGTTTAAAGGCATATCAACCTCTGTCGGTTATTTAATGCCAAAAAGGTGGGATTTTAGGGTATTTTTATTTTTTTACTTTTTTAAATGTTAAGTGAGAGATGTCTTCTGATTTTGTATTTTTGAAAAGCAGTTCGTAGATTGAGGATCATAAGTCTGTTTTTATCGTATGATTTTGCTGGTATTTTGATATTGTTTGTGAGTAGCTGTCTAATGTCACTATGAACCTTATACTGCTTATTGATGTGTAGTCTGATGGCACTCTGCTTCAGTAGTAGACAGGTTAGTCTCCATGTTAGTTTGATTGTGATATATCCTATGTAAGACACTTTCAGTGCACACACACACACACACACACACACACACACACACACACACAATAACTATGTCACAACACTCACTAGTTCTGCAAAACTCATCAATTATCTCTACATTCCCTGATGATGAGTCAATATAAAGTTGAAACTTTGGAACCATATTTCTTATACTTTTCTTCCAAAATGAACTTTGGATAATTTCTGACAGAATTTCTTCTTTGGCTGCGAAAGATTCTTTGTAATTTGGAAAAGTGGATCATTAAAGTTATTCAACAAAATGTTTGTGGCTTTTAATAATAATAATAATATATATATATATATTTTAAACAAATTGTGTTAAACGATAGAGACAACATAGTCTTACATATTTTCTTTTGAATTTTTTCATATTTTCTGATTAGACTTTTTATTTCCGAATTATATTTGTATAAAAATTGTCCAAAAGTTGTCCTGGTACTTCCGAACATCATCGTTCATCATCAGAGGCTATATTACAGTTTAAAAATCAAATATTGCCTTGTAGCAGGAAAAGTGTTACAAAATTTTAAAAGAAAAATAAATAAATGTCATGAAGAAATTCAAAGTTTAAATTCAAAGGCAGTAATAATGTAAGCAACATGCACACGTGAAGATATATGCTCATGTAGAATCTTTAACAACCAAGTATTCCATATAATTTACGCATCTACATGAGCACATAAGTTGTCATTTATTTTGCAGTAGACTGGTTGCCAACCAACGCTATAGGAACCAATCTATTCTGCCATTTAACCCATAGCTGTAAGGAGAAGAGATGGATTCATACCTTTCCCAGGGGTATTAGTGTGTAAGTGAATGCAACAAATTCAACTGGAATTCAAACTCGGCTCTTCAAGTTCTCATTCTGTGCCAATATCCATTGCACCACAAAGCACAAATCTTTGTGCTTGTTTCATTTTACAGTCTCTAATTTGTAGTTCCTATTTTGTGTTATTTCTTTTGCAGACAACCATACATTCAGCCTTCTTACCACTGATAGTTAGTCTTTTCTTATTGCTTTTCTTTACTACCTTCTGTAGAAGATCCTGTAGTTTTCTTTCTGTGTCTGCTATTAACACTGTTTCATCTGCATATTCTATGTTGTCAAGATTGTGTTCGCAAATAATGAACACTGGTAAGTTCTTGCATTAAAAAAATATATATCCATTTGGTCCTTGTTTTAAAGAAATTTTTCCAGTTAAAACAGTCTATTTTTGTACACAGAACAACTAAGTTCAGATAACTCTATAAAATGTTACTATACTGATATTATGCACAAGTTCATATATATAAATTTATGTAGTTTATCTTTGAGTTTTATCCTCCTATATATAAATTTATTCAATCACAAGATGAGCAACTAGGTCCCACCCTTTTACTGTGAAACCAATAAACTGTAAATGCAAATTCTACTCCATCAGCTTCTTTTCTCCCACTTCCTGCCTGTAAAATTCCTTTCCATTTACTTGCTTTCCTGACAGCTATAATCTCCAAGAATTTAAATGTAAAGTCAATAGTCATCTCCTGTCTCACTAACCTGCATCCTCTCTCTCATGCTCCTTTCTCCATCCACTCCACTCTCATCAGTATTTTCATCCTTCTCTTACCCACTTCCTGACACCCCCTATAACCTGTCACTCTTTCTCATAACTTTCCTCCTATGTAACCCCCTGCAAAAGAGTGGCAGTAAAATGCCTTGCTTAGGGCGATATGATTATAAAAAAAAAGTTCTCAGAATATTATTAAATTATTAAAAAATAAATATTTTGAGAAATGCTGGCCTTTGATTTGCTTTTGTATGAGTTATCAACTCTTTGCAGGTTATTTAAAAGTGTAAACATGCTTTGGATTGCAAGAATATTTTTTAATTTTTTTTTTGCAAGATCTCCTACACAATGTAGCAAAGGAGATCAAGAAAAAAGAACTAAATATAAACTACAAGAAAACTAAATGCATGGTCATCAGCAAAAAGAGGAGCCCAAAACTACATGTCAGTGATACTAAAATCAGGCAGGTACAGAAATTTAAATACCTGGTAAAAGTGTTCTAACAGAAGAAGGAAAGTGTGACACGGAGATCTGAAGGTGTATTGGCATGGCCAAGGACCGTTCCAAAAGCTAAGCAGAGTATTAAGAGATAGGAAAATTTTGTTGGAAACAAAGAAAAGATTACTAGACTGTTATGTGATATCTGTCCTCCTGTATGGCAAATGCTGGAAAATTTCCTCAAAGACAAAGGAAAGACTTGAAGCAACAGAAAGGCAGTTCTACAGAAGGATGTTGAGGATACCATGGACCAAACATGTGAGCAACAATGAGGTTTTTGAGAGAATGAAATCAAAAGGAAAACTTATGCTTAACATCTGGAAAAGACCATTGGAGTTTCTGCGACAAGTAATGAGGAAAGAAGGCTTGAAGAATCTGATACTTACAGGGCAAATAAACGAAAAGAGAGACAGGGGAAGACTGCATGTGACATACTTGATGGGCTTGAACATATGGATTACAGAGTGGTGTTTGGGAAAAATAACAAGACAAAATGTATTATGAGGTACAAAGGAACAGGAAGATGTAGAGGGTAATGATCGCCTATGTCTTGAATGGACGTGGCACATAAAAGAAAAAGAAATGATTATAGCTTTTTGAATAATATTTTATGGGAGATAACAATGGTTTCAGTTTCTCATTGTTTAACTTCAGTGATTGAAGGGCTGTCAGTCAATTAAATGCCATACATGAAACATGCTTTAGACGATCATGTCTCGAAAGAGACATGACTGACTGAGCAGAAGATTATCTCGCAGTAGGTTGCCATTGCTTTCTGCGGTAGAATGGTTGCCAGCTAAGGTTATAGAACCCAATCTGTCCTATCATCTAACCTATAACTAGAGGGAAGAGACAGATTAATACCTTTCGCAAGAGTATTTGTGCATAAATAAATGTCATGAATTTAACTTGAATTAGAACTCCGCACCCCAATTTGTCATTCTGAATTGATATCCACTGCACCACAACACAGGGCTGTAAGTCTACTAAATAAGAACGAGACTAAATATATAGATATATCCTTTTAAAAGGACAGCGAAACAATAACACTCTACCCCTGTTGTCTAAATAAAAGGTTTAGTTTGAAATTTTATGAGCTTTGCTTGAACTGACAAGCACTCAAGTAAGGCCAGAAACATTGTGATAAAAACAACAAAGGAAAATAGTCCGCATGTAAATAGTTCAGTTCAGACTTAGTTGTTCAATATACTCCTGATGAAAGCTTCAAGGCTCAACAACCAAAACATTGTGATAACAACAAAAAAGATGAGGAAAATCTAAATAATTTAAATAAAGCTCCTATTATAAATATTAAGCTTATTCCCAGTTTCTGGTAGTACAGACAGGTGCATTGGAAACAGGGCAAGCAATAACTGAGTAGTACTAAATAAGAATATCAGCAATCTATCCCAGTTGATTAAATAAAGGGCTTTTTAAAGATCAGAATCACCCAAAGCAAGGCAGTAAAGCTACTAAAATGCAAGTGATTACACAGTGTGAGAGAATTAAAAAAACAGAAGCATTATTAAAATGCAAGAACAACTGAAGAGCAATCAGTAAGGACAGCAGATAACAACTTGCATTGCATTAAAATTTTTGAAGATCAAATTTGACTGGAAAGCAAGAAGCCAAAAGAGAATTCCACAAGTGAGAGAAGAAACTGTTAGCATAGGACTTATGATGATAAGAGAAGAAAACATAAGTTGAGGGAACAATACAAGATCAAGAATTAAGAAGAAAGTAGAGAACGACTGGCATTGCATTTAAATTTTTGAAGGTCAAATTTGACTGGAAAGCAAGAAGCCAAAAGAGAGTTCCACAAGCGAGAGAAGAAACTGTTAGCATAGGATTTATAATGATAAAAGAAGAAAACGTAAGTTGAGGGAACAATACAAGATCAAGAATTAAGAAGGCAGTAGAGAACGATTGGCATTGCATTTAAATTTTTGAAGATCAAATTTGACTGGAAAGCAAGAAGCTGGAAGAAAGTTCCACAGGCAAGAAGTATTTGAAAAGAAACTGTTGGCATAAAATTTATGGTGGTTACATCAAACCAATTTATCCCTGCTTCACCATCCATCTGCTCAAGTCCATCAAATATGTCGTGCGCTTCTTTCCCTTGTCTCTCTTCCCCTTCCCCTTTATCCGTCAAGTGAGCATCAGGCTCTCCAAACCCTTCTTCCCGATTACACGTCCCCAAAACTTCAGCCGTCTTTTCCTGATGCTAAGTATCAGTTTCCTTTTCGTACCTATCCTCTCCAAAACCTCGTCATTGCTCACAGACTCCATACTGCACTAAATCCATCAAGTCGAGATACCAGAGTGAAGAGTTCATTAAAACAATTACCATCGAAATATTTAAAGAAAAGTTATCATGGTGCAGTGGATATCTGCTCAGAACGAAAAATCGAAGAGCTGAGTTCGAATTACAGTTGAATTCCTTGCATTCACTTATGCGCAAATACCCATTGGAAAGTTATTAATACATCTCTTCCTTCAAGTTATGAGTTAAATAACAGATTGGGTTCTATAACGATTGGCAACCAATCTATCACAGAAAGTAATGGCAACCTGCTGCAGCATAATCTTCTGCCCAGTCAGTCATGTCTCCTTCGAGACATGATCGCCCAAGTGTGTATCACATATTGCACTTAACTGACTGATACAGAAGCAACTTTACAGCAATGGAAAGTAACTGAAGTTAAGATACCACGTCAGGATCAATAATATTGCTGATTTTTTTTGTTTTATCAAGAATCTCTAAATATATAATAGGAGCAGCATCTATATATGGCAACTCTATTTGAGCCATGGATGAATGGTACATTTAAAGATATGTAAGATAAATCTGGAAAGAAAAATTGTCTTGCACTATACAGTGAATCAACTTTCTTAGCAACAGACTTAGTAATCCATTCAATATAGTCTTTCAACTTCATGTCAGCGAAAAATGTTAATCTGAGCGAGCACAAAAAAATCACTCTCTTGGAGGTTAGCATCAATTGTTGCAAAGCAGAAAGAGATGCTAATCTAAACAAATGAGTGTGTAATAATGATAATTCCTTATCTCAGAAATAGCAGAAACGTTGCAACAGTAACAACCAAGATGAGGATAGAGAATTAATGAAGGACAGTTTTATTTTGGAGGCGTTAAAACTAACAAGTCATGCTTTGCCCCAGCTAACAATTGACTCCGAAACATGATAATAACAATACAGAATAATGCCTAGATTAATTAGTAATGAAAATAATATTGTTAGTAATAACTCTTTATTCCAGAAATTTGTTTTTCTTTGTGACTACAACAGTTAGGTTTACTCAGAGTAACCTAGACTAACAATATTTAGTTCTGATTATAATCAAAATGGTACAAGAAACAAAAAAGTCTGAGATAAAACTAGATTTTTAAAATTTCCACTTCCCAGACAATCAGAAAAAATTAACACACCCAGGAATAACACAGACAGACATTTTGATCTACCCATGATTATAAATTAACGGTCCAACCCCATCTCTGTTTATAACAAATGTCCTGAGTATAGTAACGTGTAAATCACATTAAACTGCAATGTCAGGCCTGCAAAGGCAATTTCAACAAATCAGTTTTGCTAAAAATGTTGACAATAAAAAACAATTGAGAGTTGTTTCAAAGAATCAGAGTGGAACCAATGACAAACAGGAATTGGAGATAAAATTTGGGGTTTCTGAGAGACTTATGCAAAATAACTTCACTATGAGTAGTTTTAAATTTAAATTTCAAATAAATAAAGGCTTCATAAAGAAATGCTTTATCTTAAAAATACCAAACAATTTATATTATACATATAATAGCCTTATTCTATCAGTAATGCTAGGCATTCATTCCTGACCACTAACAATCCCTTTCTTCCTGATTTTCAATTCATTCCTATAGTAAAATCATTAGCAATGCATGTACATTATACATATAATAGCCCTATTCTATCAGTAATGCTTGCATTAATTACTGACCACCGACAATCCCTTTCTTCCTGATTTTCAATGTATTCCTATAGTAAAATCATTAGCAATGCATTTACATTAAACATATAATAGCCCTGTTCTATCAGTAATGCTAGGCATTCATTCCTGACCACTGACAATCCCTTTCTTCCAGATTTTAAATGCATTCTTATAGTAAAATCATTAGCAATGCATTTACATTATACATATAATAGCCCTATTCTATCAATAATATTTGCATTCATTCCTGACCACTGACAATCCCTTTACTTCCTGATTTCCAATGCATTCCTATAGTAAAATCATTAGCAATGCATTTACATTATACATATAATAGCCCTATTCTATCAGTAATGCTTACATTCATTCCTGACCAATGACAATCCCTTTCTTCCTGATTTTCAATGCATTCCTGTAGTAAAATTATTAGCAATGCATTGTTCTTGATTTTGACAACTGCATAGTATAGTAGGGTCAGTTGGGTACTGTCTGTGAGAAAAAGAGCTTCCTGTTGCAATTTATTCAGCCAGAAATTAGGAAATGAAATGTTGATTACAAACTAAGAATGAGATATGCAAATTATTTGAAAGAAAGTCAGCATCTCTTATTTATAATATAATTGACTGATAGTTATTAAAAAGAAACTTGATTATTCATGGGTAATTTGTTTAAATAATGCACTGATTTTTATTTGCCACACATGGCAATAATTATAAGTAAAATGATGCACTAAAATAAGTAATCAAGTAATCATTTTAAGTTCTCTGAATATTGGTAGCTTTACTATTTTGTAACTTATATGCAAATCTGTTAAAAATAAGAGCTGCTTATGAAAAAAAGTAAAAATTCAGGGTTCCAGGATGTTTGCACTTGTCTACATATATAGCCATACAAATATACAGATTTGAGATAAAAAGCTACCCAGATTTTTTTCCTTGTAAAATCTGCTACACTCATAGGGCACAGATGTAAGCTCCACCCTAAAAGAGTGAAAAGAGTATGAGGGTCATTTCTTAAGTGAGCCGTGTAGAATTGTTTGGGTGTCTTGGATCAAGGCAATAACTAGAGCAAGAAGGTGTCAAAAGAAATGCTGCAAAGATTAAGTTTCACTGAGATTTGGGCTCACGTCAACCTCCCCTCCTGGAAATATTTCAGACCCTGAGCATCGTGTTTTTACCAGTTTCCTCAAATGTTTGCCTCCATCAGAACATAACGAATTATATAAAGAGTGCAGTATTTAGGTTTTTCTGAATTCTTATCTCTCCTGCATCAATAATATATATATATATATATATATATATATATATATATATATTTTCCATTTTTAAATGAGTTATTTTGCTACCCAGGTTTCTACCATGAGTAGTGTCTTCAGGCGTTTTTTAATAACTGATTTTACCATTTACCGTTTTTCTTTTTAAGAATGCTCTTGTAACAGTGTTTTATTTGAACATTCACGTGGCAGGGAATTTATGAACACGCAATTTTTAAATTAAAACGGATTATGGCATTTTCATCCATGGTTGTATGAACCTAAGAGGTATTTCTTAGTGTGGATGCATTTAGTCATAATTTCTGTTCTTTCATTTAACAGTTTGTCTTTATTTGGGAAGATCATAATTTCTAATTTTTCTTCTTGGCACAGTCTACATATTTTTCATGGTAGAAGCATGGGTAGTGAAATAACTCGTTTAAAAATGGAAAATATTCAAAAGTTCTATAATAATTTTAATCGAACACTTTTTAATACAAATGTGTACTGGTCTAACCCAATTATGACCAAAAACTAAGTATTAAACAATCAATATATATATATATATATATATATATATATATATATATATATATATAGGATAGAATAAGTAAAGAACAGGAAGGAAAAGTGTCTTTAATCTAACGTTTCACTTTATTAAGCATTTTCAGAGACTAGCATCATAGCCTGGTGTTGCCCGTGCAACTCAGAATATTTTAGTAGTAGGAGAAGATGAATTTAACATAAAAATAAAAATTATTTATTTTGGTTTACTGAAATTAGAAATATAAAAACTATTACACTCTCAGTTCAGAAATTTTCAAAGAATATTTAAAAATGTAGACATTTAATTTTAGAGGAAAAAAGTTACATTAATGCCACACAAATTGCAGATAGTTGATTTCCTGCATGAAATATTTAACAAGAAAAAGCTACTTTTTTTTTTTAATTTTATTTTCTGAAGTATGAAATATTAAATCTGAAAAAAAAAAAGACTTAAATAATTAAATTAACCATTGGCACTTTTTTTTACATATTTTGTTTTTGTTTGAAAAAACACTTTTTTTAAAAATATTTCTTTTGTTTCAAAATTATGGGGAAAAATATTCACATTTTTTGTTGACCAAATAAATTTTTAAAATGTTGGAATAAAAATATCTTAATTGTGTTTGACATGTGTGATTTGATTTCTGTGACGTAATTTAGCAACCATCTTAGATCTTAGATGTTTTACGGAGCAAATGTAAACAATTGGCTCCATTGGCCAAAAAGTGTGAAAGGGAAAATTGCTGAACTTAAACTCAAAAAGTATGTGTCAACCTGGCTTCCCTGTAGATATGTGTCCCTAGAAAGTTTGAATCGCGTAGCTTGAAAAATGTAGGCGTGCATAGGAAACAGTCACACATGGACCCACAGATTGCCTTTTATATATACAAATTTGCTTATAAGACACAAACATAAAACAAAGTGACAGTATACAGGAATGTTGACTGAGATATGATTCCATTAGTCACATATGTGTCACATATAATAAAGCATTAGTTTATTTTAGGCGTGAGTGTATGTATGTATAGGAATGCTTGTCTGTTTATATGTATGTGTGTGATAATACTCAGGCCTAGTGTATTAAAATGATAGGCGATTTCTTAAATGTTTGAGTAAATTTCTTTATAATTTATTAAATATTTTTAAGTTTGTGTCTTATAAATAAATGTCTGAAGCTTAATTCTTGTAAACTCATTGGTTTTTGTTGTGACCTAAAGGTTACTGATGTGTAGTGGTGTCACATGGTTGTATTGTCTCGGGTTTTGGTATATTACTTCAGTTACTCATGGATTTGTAGTAATAGTTATATTATTACGAGATGATATTCCGATATGTTGCTATTTGCAAGATCGTCATTTGCATATCTCGCCAATAGTACTGTACTAGCATCATAGCCCAGCGTTGCCCATGCAACTCAGAACATTTCAGTAGTCGGAGAAGATGCCACTTTTTATTTTACATATTTTGTTTTTGTTTGAAAAAACACATTTTTTTTTAAAAATATTTCCTTTGTTTCAAAATTACGGGGAAAAATATTCACATTTTTTTGTTGACCCAATGAATTTTTAAAACGTCGAAATAAAAATTAAATATAAAGGCTCAATATTTTTTTAATAAAAAAATGTTTTAATAGCGTTTCACAGGTGTAATTTAATTTCTGTGACGTAATTTAGCAACCATCTTAGATCTTAGATATTTTACGGAGCAAATGTAAACAATCAGCTCCATTGGTCAAAAAGTGCGAAAGGGAAAATTGCTGAACTTAAACTCAAAAAATATGTGTCAACCTGCCTTCCCTGGAGGTGTGTGTCTCTAGAAAGTTTGAATGGCATAGCTCAAAAAATGTAGGCGTGCATAGGAAACAGTCACACACAGACTCACAGATTGTCTTTTATATATATAGATTAAGAGGTTCCTCTTGATAATACATAGTATCCTCTCTTGGGAGTCCTCCTGAGTAATCTACACAAGGACTGAATAGTAATATCACACTGTGAACACTGAACTCTGCTACTCTGCTGTAACTAGTACAACTGAAGCTGCTACTCATAATTCAGTTGAACCACTCAGTTGATCCACTAAGTTAATCCCTTCAGATGATTCCCAGTGGAATAATCCATTCTTATAGTTTTATTTGTTATCTGACAATCAGTGATCAGCTACATGTGTCAGCATTAACACTTCTTTCTATGTGATATTAATAAAGTGAAACATGTTAGATTAAAGAAACTTTTCTTGTCTGTTCTATATTTATTCTATCATCTTGTCAAATTTCAATCCATATACTTCAACTCTCTCACACACACACACACACACACACACACACAGAGATTTCAGCCGTAATTCGTCAAAAGCATGAAAAATTTCAAACATAGAAAATATAAGACTTGCAAAGCTTGTTTCTAATAATAATAACCTTATCAAATCTAAACTAGCGATGACTAATACAGTATTTGAATTTCAATGTCCTGTGCAAGATTGTGTTTCTTATCATAAATCAATTACCTATACTGGCCATACTACCACTTCTCTGAGTAAACACCTTACATGTCACCTATCTAATAATAATAGAGCAATAAAAAAACATTTATTAGCCCATAACTTACAAGAACCATTAATTAGTGAGAACATAATAACAACACCGAAAAAATAACATTCTTCAAAATGGCCAGTGAAGTGGCTGAAAGTGCTTAGAAAGTTGAAAATTATGGAACATTTTTTACACTCTTTATTTCTAGCAGAAAAGAAATGTGTAAGAATACTGGAAAAATTAAATAAAAATTAATACAATATTCCTTGTCAGTTGTTTGTAACGAACATGTTCAAATGAAAGATTGCTGTCCAAATATACAGTAATATATATATGTATTGTAATAAATACAATATAAAACTCTACATTGTATCAAGCACTCTTCATAAAAGTAAATACATGAACAGTAGGTTTAAAACCTACGTGTTCCATAACTTTCTTACAATATATATACATATATATATAAATATATATAATTAATTAGTTTTTAGTCATAATTAAATTAAACTAGTACACAGTTCTATTAAAAAGTGTTCAATACAATTATATTGTAGAACTTCTGAATAGTTTTCATTTGCAAACAAGTTCTTTCGTGACTTTCATTCTACCTTTCAGTGTCAATGACATATATTCAGTCCAAATAAAATATATATATTTATATATTAAAAACAAAAATAGGTGTTTTTCCAATGAGAGAAATTGGTATTGTGTTGCTACACGTGTTTCAAGTGAAAAGTTGATTTTCTTCAGGTGAATAAACTTGTAACTTTACATATTGAGATCCATTTGTCTTTTGAAAAACAAACAATCTCGATATGTAAAGTCACAAGTTTATTCGCCTGAAGAAAGTCAACTTTTGACTCAAAACACGTGTTGTGACACAAATACCATTATGGACACTTAATATATTATACAAAAAGCAAGTAATATTATTATTAATAATAATAACAATAAATCTACACTTTAAACAAACATTCATGGCTTCTCCCATTTTTTTCTTCTATACATATACATATAAGTATAGGGTAAGTATGGCTGGAATAAAATTCTGTAACCAAAGAAACACTATTCTTAAAAAAGTGCTAAATACAAGTAGAGCGAATAATATTTATTTAAAATTTATAGAATAAATATGTTATAATATCACTACAAAAGTAGCTATTTTGTTTCGACACTACCTTTGTTTCGAAATAAACATCTTCACTTGATAAGACACAGGTAGTGTCAAAACAAAATAGTGATTTTTATACTGATATTATAACATGTTTATGTTATAAATTCTAAATAAATATTATATATAAATATATATATTGATTGTTTAATTACTTAGTTTCTGGTCATAATAAAATTAGACCAGTGCACATTTGTATCATAATCTGGTTATAATAAAGTTAGACCAGTGCACATTTGTTTCAAAAAGTGTTCAATACAATTATATTGTAGAACTTTTGAATATTTTCCATTTGTAAACATTATTACGCGACCTAGGTTTCTACCATGAGATGTGTCTTCAGGCGATATCGCCTGAAGACACCACTCATGGTAGAAACTTAGGTCGTGTAATAACTTGTTTACCAATGGAAAATATATATATATATATATATATATATATATATATATATATATATTAATTGTTTCACCCCAAGCAAGGAAGGACTTCCTCTAGTGTGCAGGTGACAACAGGGAGAAAAAAGACTGTGTACAGGGGGGCTTCTCACACTTTTTTCTTCGAGATATATATGACTAATGTGTGCGTGTGTGTGTGTGTGTATATGTATATATATATATATATATATATATATATATATATATATTTACACACACACTCAAATAAATACACAATCGTCTTTATTATAATAGAGAGAATTTTAAAAGTTAATAAGTAGGAGGTCCAGTTTGCTATGTATAAATTGATTCGCTTATGTAAGCCAAAATGAAAGATGCTCATACCATGTGATTTCATACCAACCACGTGCTTTTCACATTTTTTTGGTATTATTATTTTTGCAATAGAACCATCATGTTAGAATTTATAAAATTTAATTAAAAGCAAATCATATCCTTACTCGGTAATGTTTGAACTATCGTAATATGAAAGTAATATTATTATTTCAAGTAACACTGCTAACTACAGAACTCCACCCACACATTGAATTCATTATCACCATTTTCACTGTGGCCTTGTATTGGACAAAATTTGATGAATAAAACAAAAAAATAAAATAAAAATAAACAAAGGGGAAAAAAAATGAAAAGTCATTTATGGCAAATGCAATATTATTTTTATTATTCTATATTATTTCTCCAAATTTGTGGCTTATTTTATTAAATCATTGAAAAGATGTAACCAGCTTGTGTCCAATTTCCCCAGATGTAATTCTCATCTGGAGTTTGATAAATATAATAATGCTTTATTCACCATATGTGGCTTGTGAGTTTGTTTCTCTTTTGTTTTTTTACTAAATTTCAACCAATCAAAAACCTGAGAGCCACTCAAATTAAAGGGTGACAGTCAAAATGTTAAGAATGAATGAGGGTTTGATATTAAGTAATAAGTAGATAGTAAGATGTAAAGATGATAAAGATAATGAAAATACTCTCTTTTAATCACCTGAGAGAACATTTTCTGCCTTCAGCATGGCTGATGCTAATCTCCAAGAGAGTGATTCATAGCACCTTTTTGAGGTAACATTTTTCACTGATAAGAGGAAAAATGTTATTGAAACAACTGCTAAGTTTGCTACTAAGAAGGTTTTTACTGTTGTGCTAGGCAATTTCTCTCACTATAACCTATCTTAAATATTTATAAGTCTACATACTTATTCGTCTATGCTTTGAACATTAATAATTCATTATTATCATTTTGACTGTTACCTTTCTAATTTGAGTGGCTTTCAAGCCTTTTATTAGATGAAATTCAGTAAAACAAAAAAACAAAAAATAACTCAGAAGCCAAATATGTTAAATAAATCTTTATTTTCTTTATCAACCCCAGATGAGAATTAGATCTGGTGGGTTGAGCACAAGTTGGTGATGGTTTTCCAAAGATTTAATAAAATGGATGGCTGTTTTGGAAAAAATAATAAAGAAATGACGAAAAAAAACCCTCATAAATCAGATAAAAATAATTGCGCTATAAACCTCTTCAGGTCAAGGGTCAATTGTCATTTCAGTCAGTTGAGTGCCATATTTGATGCATGATTTGGGCGATCATGTCTCGAAAGACACATGACTGACTGGACAGAATATTATCCCACAGTAGTTTGCCATTACTTTCTGCGGTAGACCAGTTACCAGCCAAGGCTATAGAACCCAGTCTGTCCTATTAATTAACCCATAAGCGGAGGGAAGAGACAAATTAATACCTTTGCCAAGGCTATTTATGCAAGGTGTTCAACTGAAATTCAAATTCGGCTCCCTGATTTGTCAATCAGAGTCAATATCCACTGCATCATAATGCACATTCGGCCATTCAAGAAATGTAAGTGAATTCAAAACTAGTGACATCGGGCACTCTACCTCATAAAATGCCTACATGCTATTGAAACTAAAGCAGCACCACCATAGAGTGAGAAGGAATTTTCTCTCCCTTAATACTAAAGTAGTAGTAATAGATATAATAGTTTTAATTTGTCTGAAATTCTTTGATGAAGCCATTTCATTATTAATTTTTGGACTAGTTTACCTTTCATTTTATTATTGTTGCTTGTTTACACCTATAAGTTGTAGCAGATGTCAGTCAGTTAAGTGCCATACGTGATACACACTTTGGGTGGTAGACTGGCTGCCATCCAAGATTATAGAACCCAATCTGTTCTATTATTTAAACCATAACTGGAGGGAAGAAATGAATTAATATCTTTCCCAAGGGTATTTGCGCATAAGTGAATACAAGAAATTCAACTGGAACTTGAACTCGGCTCCCTGATTTGTCATTCCGAGTCGATATCCATTGCACCACAACAATCTTAAATTGAATTTCTTAGATGAAGCATTTTGATTATTATCTTTGGCTAGTTTAACTTTCATCTTATCATTGTTGCTTTTTTACACTTAGTTGTAATTAAATATAATAGTTTTAAAATTATCTGAATCTATACAGCATTTTCATTATTTTTAACTAGTTTATCTTATTATACTAGACTTTGTGTTTAATTTGCAGACATACAGACATATCCTGCAGTAGGTTGCCATTGCTTTCTGCAGTAGACTGGTTGCCAACCAAGGTTATAGAACCCAATCTGTCCTATTAATTAACCCATAACTGGAGGGAAGAGATGAATTAATACCTTTCCCAAGGGTATTTGTGCATAAGTGAATGCAAGGAATTCAACTGGAATTCAAACTCGGCTCCCCGATTTCTCTTTCGGATTCGATATCTACTGCACCACAACACACATCCTAAATTGCCATTTAACCCCCATATAATCTCGATTTTCACATCCAACCATCTATTTTATATCACACCCCTCATTCATTATCATCTTGATTCTAACCTTCTAACTTGAGTGGTTCTCAAGCCTTTTATTGGTGAAATTATGGTAAAAACATCACAGGCAAATATTATGGTGAATAATATTCTTCATCAAAACCATGATATCAGTGACATCTGGAGGATGGGCATTGATGATGATGATTTACCCAAGATTTGATAAAGTGTGGTAGAGAGAGCAATACAAATGCCGAAGGACATGTTCCTGTGTTTTATAGATTATACAACGGCGTTTAATGTGCCAGTATGCCAGAAAGATCCGTTAGAGCTTCTCAACAATCTTCATATATTCAGGAAGGGTATTAAAATAATCAAGAACCTATACTGGCAGCAAACCAGCTTCATATGGACAGTAAATCGGCTTCTGCTCCGATGAACTTAGCTCACTGGTACCCCCTATATATGAAATTACACGAGCCACAAGATTAGCAACTAGGTCCCACCCTTTTACTGTGAAACCAATAAAATGTAAACACAAATTTTACTCCAGCAGCTTCTTTTCTTGCACTTCCCACCTGTGGAATTCCCTTCCGTTTATTTGCTTTCCCGACAGGTACAATCTCCAAAAATTTAAATGTAAAGTCAATAGTCATCTCCTATCTCACTAACCTGCATCCTCTCTCTCATGCTCCTTTCTCCGTCCACTCCACTCTCATCGGTATTCTCTTACCCATTTCCTGAAACCCCCTATAACCTGTCACTCTTTCTCATAACTTTCTTCCTATGTAACCCCCTACAAAACAGTGGCAGTAAAATGCTTTGCTTGGAGCGATATGATTATTAAAAAAAAATGGGTTTAGCAGACATACAAAAATAGAAATGGGTGTAAGACAAGGATCTGTTATCTCACCAAACTTTTTCAACCTATACAGCCAGGCAATTCTGAGAGAATTAGTAGTTCTACCAGGATTCATTACTGGCAGTTACAATCTTAACAATACAAGATATTCAGATGACACAGTGCTAATAGCTGACTCAGAAAGAAAATGACAAGAATTTCTACAGAAGGTAGTGAAGGAAAGCAAGAAAAAAGGACTAAATATAAACTAAAAGAAAAGAGAATGCATGGTTATCCGCAAAAGGATGAACCCCAAATGAAAATTACAAATCGGGGATAGTAAATCAAACGAGTACAAAAATTTAAATAACTGGGAAGCATTCTAACAGAGAATGTGTGACACTGAGATCCGAAGATGCATTGGGATGGCCAAAGTTGCATTCCAAAAGCTAAGCAGAGTATTAAGTAGATAGAAAAATTTTGTTAGAAACAAAAAAAAAGAAGAGTACTGAACTGCTACATGATATCTGCCCTGTATGGCAGTAAATGCTGGAAAAATCCACTGAAATATGAAGAAGAAACTTGAAGCAACAGAAATGTGGTTCTACAGAAGAATGCTGAGGATACTAAGGTTTTTGGAGAAAATGGAAACAAAAAGGAAACTTAACATCAAGAAGAGGCAGTTGAAATTCTTGGGACACTTAATGAGGAAGGAAGGCTTGGAAAACCTGATACTCACAGGATTGATTGAGGGAAAACAGTGAATAACATATTTGATAGGCTTGAGTAAATGGAAGGTAGAACAGAGTTTAAGAGAAATAATAAAAACCTAAAACTTATTATGAGCTACAACTTTCTTGTTGATTTCCTCCTTGTCTGAAAAGAATTCCTCTTATAAGTAGATAATTAAAATTAATCAACATAATGTTCGTTGCTTTCAATATAACAGTTTAATTATGTGTTGAGTTTTCCTCTCAATATTTCATATTGCTCTGGATAATCTCTAGTGATTTCTCTATTTTTATCTATTTAATATTTTATATTAATTAGATAAAATTTTGGAGATTATCCTGTTAGTTTTATGGGCATGTCATTTTTTTTAATAAATATATCGCTCATTCAGTAATGAATTAGAGCACTCTGGCTATTGGGTGTGTATAATGGTAATATACATGCTAAAAAGTCTGCTCTCTTCTACCGAGCGCTCAGAGGTAGAATCACCGACTAACGCCAGTTCGGTAGGGTTTCAATCCTGGGTTAAAAGCAATCGGAGTCTAACTGTATTGATGAGTTGTGATACAGCGAAACAGATCTGTCTGCGGATGACTATATATATGTGTATGTGTGTGTGTGTGTGTGCGTGTGTGTGTGTGTGTGTTAAACCAATAAATAATAATAATCAAATTAAGCTCATCATATATTATAAAAAATTTAAATCAACTGACCTCGTAGACTCTAATAACCCTACAACAACACAACTAAATCCTCTACAGAAAACTAATGTAGTGTCTCAATTTACATGCCCGTTCAAAGATTGTATCTCTGAGACTAATAATAAACCTACTACATATAAGATGATTTTATCTTGTGTTGACATAAAACTTTGCTAAGCAATGATAACAGTTACCAAATAGCAAACGCAGTTCATAAATTTGTAATGTGGTTCTATGACGTCACACAGCGTGAGAGCTCGAAATGTTAACAAAACCATATATTTAAATGCAATGTAATGTGTTATGACCAGATTTAAACATGATTTTATTAAGTGTGGATTGTTTTGATTTAATGTAGATGGCCTCTAATATCTGAAGGTTCTTTTTACTGTGTGTATGAGTGAGTATTATTGTATTGTTAACTAAAATCTGTCTAATATATATATATATATATATATATATATATATATATATATATATATATATATGTATGTATGTACTTCTAAAGAAGTGATAGCATGTTATTTATTAAACTGACAGGTTTTATTACTAAAATGTTATTTTAGTGGGTACCCCTATTTTAGTAATGCTCTGATTATTTATTAAACAGTATATTTAATTTTGTCCACAGTCCTGAATACTGATGAAATATTATTAAAGAAAAATCTAAAGTCAGATGTGGGGCGGGGGTTAATAAAGAAACACTAAAAACAACAAATAAACTAAAATGAATTAAACTCAAGACTTATGAGATTGTCATCTTGCTTAGTCACTTTTCTGGTTGGTCTATGTTTTCTCAAATATACAATGAGTCATAAACTTTAATGCCAGGTGGACAGGCTTGTAAAACAAAAGAAACCATCTCCCAAGATTGCAATTAAAAGAAAAAAAATTTCAGAAATATTTAGGTACATATTTAATGGATATTTTTGCATATTCAAAAAAATAAAAAAAATAAATGGGTGAAGCTATTTTGCCAGTCCTAGTAAACTAGACAAACATGCTTTTAAGCTTATTTTGCCATTCTCTGTGAAATATATTCCCAGCTGATAATAACAACAAAGATGAAGATATTTAGTTTGAATGTAAATAATGTTAACTCTTCATACCAAAAATTTATACAGAAGGTGATCAGGTGATAATAACAACAAAGATGAGGATATTAGACCAATCGGTGTTCAGTGTTGGAGAAAAAAATTCTCTCTCTCTCGCTCTCTAACTCTCTCTCTCTCTCTATATATATATATATATATATATGTCCGAGTGAATACAGAACGAAGAAAGAATTTTTACAACGTCCGAAACATTAATTTAAAACAGTGCTCGATATATAATATATAGAACTGTGAATATTTATTATAAATTATATTTTAAAACATGTACATATTTTTTTTATATATCCACTACAAATGTTACAATCAATCATATTAACTACTCACTTTTTTCAAAATTCTAACGGTCAATCCACAAGACTTGTTCCCTTATCACTAACCTCTACCAACATCCCACACACAACTGACCAAATATAAGAAAAGAGGCTTTCCATTCCTAGCCACACCGCCTGATGAGACATTGAAGTTTCAATTATGTACACATTCAAAAATATAATTTATAATATATATATATATATATATATATAGGCACCATATCTTCATTCAAACATGTTTAATTAAATAATATACACAAAAATATAAAATTGTTGTTTCTAATAAAAATAACCCTATCAAATCTATACTAAGGATGACTAATATAGTGTATGAATTTCAATGGCCTGTACAAGATTGGGTTTCTTGTCATAAATCAATTACATATATTGGCCATACTACCACTTCTTTGAGTAGATGCCTTACATGCCACCTATCTAGTAATAACAGTGAAATAAAAAAAAAAACATTTATTAACCCATAACTTAACAGAACCCTTAAGAAATCTTTTAGGTGAAAATACAAAAATACTATTTAAATCACAATACCTCTATAAGAGGGGCACTATATCTCAAACAATTTTCTCTTATCATCAACCTTACACTATTTAAATGTGGAAATGGAGTCTTGAATGTTTTTTGAAAAAATAGACAGATGCATACATGATGATCAGCTGTACATATCACATGACAGCTTTAAAGACTCTTCTTTTTCAAAGAATACTAAAAACAAAAAAATTACATTACAGTCAAACATGAGAACATAACAACCCTGGAAAAATAACATCCTTGACAAATAGCCAGTGAAGAGGCTGAAAGTGCTTGGAAAGTCAAAAATTATGGATCATTTTTATATTCCTTATCTCCAGCAAAAAGCAAACATGTAAGAATACTGTAAAAATAAAATAAAAAATTAACAAAATCTTTCTTGGCAGTCATTTTTAACAAAACATGTTCAAATGAAAGATCGCTGCCCAAATATATTCCAGTCATATCATGTTGAATGCACCGATTCCTGCTTGATCACCAAAGTTAAGCAACGTTGAGCCTGGTCAGTACTTAGATGGGTGACTGTTTGGGAATATCAGGTGCTGTAAGCCTTTAGTGACGGATGTGCATTGTGGTGAGGTGGATGTTGGCTTGGAAGGGGAAATCGGTAAGCCGAGTTCCAATTCCAGTCAAACACTCTGTATTCACTTATGCACTGGTACTCTTGGAAAAGGTATTAATCCATCCCTTTCCTCCAGTTATGGGTTAAACAACTGAGGTCTGCTGTTCATGTGTCTATGGCAAACTTCTGCACCAATTGTTTGTTATCAGCAAAATGTGGATGGTGCTACACAAGCCTTCACCACTTTAAACAATTCTTTATGTGGCAGTCTAACGAAATCAACAGAATAGTCCATAATATATATATATATATATATATATGATAGCTGACTACCCATATCTGAGGATGGCTGTCCACAAGGGCAGAGGGCAGCTAGTTAATCCCATTGCAGATATCTGCTCAGGTACATTTGTGCTTGTTCAACACCCACAGTTCCTACCTGTTTTATACTGCAACTATGCTGAGCGCACCTTAGTTACAGTTTCTGGGAGAGTGTGCATTATCCAGCATGAACAACAGGGTGCTCAACCTCTTGGTCATGACGTTTTGTGACTTTGCGCTCGCACAATCATCGATGACTCCTCAAAGGGAGCCGTCTACCCAATTTCACTCACAGACTTTGAGTCAACCTGTGGTATGGTTTTCAGGCACTTTCCAAAGGAGCTGCACACTGGGATCATTTCCTCCAGATCGATAACATCAAGAAGTCACCTTCCTGACAAATAGACCATGGTAAATTCAAACCCAGGCTTCAGGGACAGAAAGTGAACGTTCTAACCACTCGGCATTGTGCTCATGTATATGTATATATAAGAAAGTGAGAGAACATGTCGATTAAAAGTTACTGTTCAAGCATTTACTTTTATAAAGAGTGCTCGATAGTAGAGCTTAATATTGTAATTTTGTTATTACAATGGTTTATAAAAGCATTTAAAATGTTTTTATAAACTAATAGCAGTATAGCCCGGCGTTGCTCAGGTGTAGCTTTAAAACTAATCCATGGTCCTGGAGCTCAGACTCTTTAGACATTGGCACGAAAGACTAAAAAGCAGTAGTTGTTTCCAGTTAAAGTGAAACCATAGACTGAAAGAAAAATGAATGGATGTAAGTCAAATTTTGAAGTTTGGTGAGAATAAATGTTTTTATAAACTAATAGCAGTATAGCCCGGCGTTGCTCAGGTGTAGCTTTAAAACTAATCCATGGTCCTGGAGCTCAGACTCTTTAGACATTGGCACGAAAGACTAAAAAGCAGTAGTTGTTTCCAGTTAAAGTGAAACCATAGACTGAAAGAAAAATGAATGGATGTAAGTCAAATTTTGAAGTTTGGTGAGAATCGCATAAAAATTGTGGATTTGTATAAAGGACATACAGACAGATAAACAGACACACACAAACATCTTGCCTTTTATATATATATATTATCGATTTTCTGCACTATTGTAAGAACTGCAACCTTGAAACTTCTGAATATCGTTTCTTATGTCTTTGTCTATGAGTGTATCAAATTTGATTAAAATCGGATCACTTCTTCTATAACCCGATTTTTTTGATTATCAATTTTCGATATTTATCGGGGGTACCTCGACACAAAACCTAGCTAAGAATACCCGCAGATGCTTATAGTACAACTGTGTAAATTTTCAAGAAAATCAGTTCAGCCGTTTCGGAGTCTATAGGTAACGGACACACACACACACACACACACACACACACACACACACAGACAAAGTTCCATTTATAAATAAGTTTAGATTAGATTAGATTTAGATTGTAATAACAAAATTACAATATATATATATATATATATATCCTGCAACTCTTCTGAACAATCTCTTTGTTTAAGTTGATGTATACTGCTATAATCCTTGCCTTCAGGTCATCTTTGGTGTTACAAGGAATTTTGTTGGTCTCCAACCGTACCCAATGCATAATAATCAAGAGGATTGCAGTCTGGGAAGAACGAATTCAACTACAACTGCAGTCTCATATCTGTTCCCCTTGGAATAACTATTGTGAAAATCCAAATTTAGAAGGCTGCTTTTGGTTGACATGCCTGAGTAATGTGAAATTTTATTTAAAAAAATAGGCTACAGCAGTGGTGAACAAGTGACCTGCAGTGTTAAAGGGAGATAGCTCATGACTTCCAATCAAGGTTTTACGCAAGGAATGAAGATGATATACTCCAGTTATTGTAATAAAGGATTCAGTTCAAAATTCCTAGCACCTGAAGAAAGCTGAAGCATACAAAAGCCAAAACGTAGTACAAATGGCAACCAAGATGAGGACAATAGTCCGAATGATGTAAATACTGTAAATACTACATCATCTCAGATATATAGACAAATAGAATGATCTATTATTAAACGATGTACAAATGGCAACAAAGATGAGGACAATAGTCCAAATAATATAAATACTGTAAATACTACCTCATCTCAGAAATAGAGACAAATAGAATGATCTATTATTAAACGTTATACAAATGGCAACAAAGATGAGGACAATAGTTTGAATAATGTAAATATTGTAAATACTACCTCATCTCAGAAATATAGACAAATGCTATAACTTTATTTATTTCTTTTTATAATCATTTTACTCCAAGCAAAGCATGAGTGCCACTGGTTCACTGGGTAGTTACAGTGAGAGAAAAAACAGGGTACAGAAGATGCCTTAAAAAAGGATAAGAGTTGGATGGGATATACGGAGGTGGTTGGGAATTAGGGAGGTAGGAGATGACAATTGACATTGCATTTAAAAGTTTGGAGATTGTAGCTATCAGGGAAGCAAGTATATTGAAGGGAATTCCATAGGCGGGAAGTGCAAGAAAAGAAACTGTTAGAGCAGAAGTGAGGGTTATTAAAATCAACTACTTTTTCTCTCAGTGTAAGCCCCTGTGTACCAGTGGCAATCCTGCCTTGCTTGGGGTGAAATGATTATAAATAAAAAAGTAAATTTACTTGGGAATTAGTTTTGTCTAAATGCAGATAAATATTTTATTTGTATAGATTATTAAAACTATTATTTGTATTGATTATTAAAACTAAGTAATCATTTATAAACTTACTAACTCAAGTGAATTTAACTTTTTTCCCACTAAAAATGGGACAGAAATTATATAACTAAATACACATTAATAGTTATTATATGGTTTGATTAATTACTACAAATTGAAAAAGTTTATTTATATAATAAATCATCAAAGCATTTTTCATAGCACCACTAAGAAACCAGGTACGAAGGAATGTAAACTCTACCAAACAATAAGTTTAATGAGCCACATAACAAAACTCATCATCCGAATTCTGATGTATAGTGCGCAGGACAGACTCAGGCCAGAGATAGGACAAGAACAGTGCAGGTTCTTCAAGGACACCAGAACAAGGAATGCAATATTTATGCCCAGAATGTTATCAAAAAGAGCAATATATATGCAGAAGGACGTGTACCTGTGTTTCATAGACTATGCAAATGCATTTGACTAAGTACACTACAAATACTCAATAGAGATGCTCAGCAAGTTTGACATATTTGGAAAAGACATAAGAATAATCTAAAATCTATACTGGCAGCAAACAGCCTGTATATGGACATGAAATTGATTCAGCAGATATTCAGCTATGGTGGTACAAGGTCAATAAAATAGAGTAAATAAAAAACAACGCTCTAAAGAAATGATCAAAATGTGGAGCACTTAGAACACAAATAATAATGGTATGTGTGAAACTTAGTCAGTTAAGTGCCATACATATACACATTCTGGGTGATCATGTCTCGAAAGAGACATGACTGACTGGACAGAAGGTTATCCATAGTAGGTTGCCATTGCTTTCTGCGATAAAGTGGTTGCCAACCAAGGCTATAAAACCTAGTCTTTCCTGCTATTTGACTCATAGCTAGAAGGGGAAGAGATGTATTATTTTATTAAGTAATAATTAGTGGGGAATCAGTTGATTACTTCATAACAATAAAAAACCTGTCCCTCACTTTATGCCCTGTAGAAACCTTAATCATGTTTCCAACTATTATATTCAGTCAGTCAGTTAAATGTCATACGTGATAAATGTCATACAATAATTAGTGGGGAATCAGTTGATTACTTCATAACAATAAAAAACCTGTCCCTCACTTTATGCCCTGTAGAAACCTTAATCATGTTTCCAACTATTATATTCAGTCAGTCAGTTAAATGTCATACGTGATACACACTTGGGTGATCATGTCTCTAAAGAGACATGACTGACTGGGCAGAAGATTATCCTGCAGTAAGTTGCCATTGCTTTCTGCAGTAGAGTGGTTGCCTGACAAGGCTATAGAACCTAATCTGTTCTGTTATTTGACTTATAGCAAGAGGAGGAAGAGATGTATTATATTATTAAGTAGTAATTAGTGGGGGATCAGTTTATTACTTCATAACAATAGAAAACCGGTCCCCCACTATGCCCAGTAGAAGCCTTAATCATGTTTCTAGCTATTATATTCAGTCAGTTAAGTGCCATACGTGATACACGCTTTCGGCGATCATGTCACGAAAGAGACATGAATGACTGGGCAGAAAATTATCCCGCAGTAGGTTGCCATTGCTTTCTGAAGTAGACTGGTTGCTGGCCAAGGCTATAGAACCCAATCTATCCTTTTATTTAACCCATAACTAGAGGGAAGAGATGGATTAATACCTTTCTCAAGGGTATTTGTGCATAAGTGAATGCAAGGAATTCAACTGGAATTTAAACTTGGCACTCCATTTTATCGTTCTGAGTCAATATCCACTGCACCACGATGCACATCCAGTGAAACTCGCTAGCCATAAGTACACAGACTTTCATTAAGGCTTGTACAAGTTCAATAAAATATGGAGCATTTACAATAATAATAGTTTTTTGATTCTTGCTAGATATGAAAGATATTGCTTTGGCATTTTCTAAGTTTTAGCTGGAATAAAGTTAGCAATATACATACCTTGTGAGAATATCACTCGTTACAAGATTAATAAAGTGATGCTAACAGTCTTAGATGATTTTGTTATCGACAAGATGACAGACATAATAAATGAAATCTACAACAGTGACAACATACCGGAAGATCTAAGCAGATATATTTCTATAGCACTGCATAAGAAGCCAGGCACAATTGAATATGAATTTCAGACAATCAGCCTTCTTCTTCTTCTATGTCCTGTATCCCTTCAGAAAATAGGTGATCATGGCCTTCCACATCTTCCTATCTCTTGTTGTTCTTAATACCCCTCCTCCTGTTATCCCACTCAATCCCTGCTCTGCTATCCATCTGCTCAAATCCATCAAGTATGTCACTCGTTGCTTTCCCTTGTCTCTCTTTCCTTCTATCTTTCCCGTTAGCATCAGGTTCTCCAAAACCTCCATTCTCATAATATGTCCCAAAATTTCATCTGTCTTTTCTTGATGTTAAGTATCAGTTTCCTTCTTGTGACCATTCCCTCCAAAACTTTATTGTTGCTCTTGAGTTCCATCCATGGTATCCTCAGAATCCTTCTGTAGAACCACATTTCAGTTGCTTCAAGTCTTTCCTATATCATTGATGAGATTGTCCAGCATTCACTACTATATTGAAGGACAGAATCACATAACAATCTGGTACCCTCTTCTTTGTTTCCATCAAAATTTCCCTGTCTCTTAATACTCTACTCAGCTTTGGAAATGCATCTTTGACCATGCCAATATACCTTCGAATCTCTGTATTGCACTTTCTGTCCTCTGTTAGCACACTTCCCAGGTATTTAAATTTCTGCACTGGTTTCATTTTTGTATCACCAACTTGTAGTGAACCATACAACAAAACTCAACATCCGAATTCTGATGAATAGAGTACGCAGCAGAATAAGATCGAAAATAGGACAAGAACAGTGTGTGTTCATTAAAGACACTGGAACAATGAATTTCAGTCTTTCTAACAGAAAGAGCAATAGAAATGCAAAAGCATGTATACCTATTTTTTATAGATTATGTGATGTCATTTGATAAAGTATTCCACAAGGAAATTTTGAAACTTGTCTTTGGGAAGGATATAAAAATAATAAAGAACCTGTACTGGCAGCAAACCACCTGCATATGAAGAGAAAATGAGTTCAAGAGATGTAGAAAAATAGAAAAGGGTGTAAGACAAGGATGTGCCATCTCACCAGACTTACTCGATCTATACAGTGAGGTGGTTCTGAGAGAATTAGAACTCTTATCAAGATTCATTATTGGCTGTCACAACCTTAACAGATAACAGTGTTGATAACAGACATAGAAAAGAAACTGCAAAAACTGTTACAGAAGGTAATGAAGGAAAGCAAGAAGAAAGGACTAAACATCAATTGAAATAAGAAGGAATTCATAATTGTTAAATAAAGGAATAGTTCAGTATGCAAATAAATTAGAGTTGCTAAAATAAATAAAATATCTTGGAAGTGTTTTAACAGCAGACAGAAAATGTGACACGGAAATCTGAAGGTAGATTGGGAGAGCCAAAGATGCTTTCCAAAAGTTAAGCAGAGTATTAAGAAAGTATTAAGAAACGGAAACATTTTGTTAGTAACAAAGGAAAAACTACTAAACTGTTATGTGATATCAGTGCTCCTACATAACAGTGAATGCTGGGCAATCTATTCAAAAATAAAGAAGAAGAGTTAAGTGGTTCTACAGAAAGATACTGAGGATACCATGGATCGAATACATGGGAAACAAGAAAGTTTTAATGAAAATGAAAACAAAAAGGAAACTTATACTTAACCTAAGGAAGATATAGTTGAAATTTCTTGAGCACAAAATGAGGAAAGAGGGCTTAGAAAATCTGATACACACAGGACAGATTGAAGAGATGAAAAGAATGCTTAACATACTTAACTTGAGTAAATGGATGGCAGAAGAGGGTTTAGCAGAGATAATAAAAAAGGTAAAATTTATTAAGAGCTACAAAGGACAGGAAATTGTGGAGAGCCATGATCATCAACATCTTGAAGGGACATGTGACATAGAAGAATAAGAATGAGCTTGTATAAATGGATGACAGAACAAGGTTTAGGGGAGATAACAAAAGGACAAAACAGACAGGAAATTGTGGAGAGCCATGATCACCTATGTTCTGAAGGGTGACGGCACATAGAAGAACGAGCACAAGTGAACAGATGGCAAAACAAGGTTTAGGAGAGATAATAAAAAGACAAAATTTATTAAGAGCTACAAAGAACAGGGAATTGTGGAGAGCCATGATTGCCTACATCATGAAGAGACACAGCACACAGACAGAAAACCATTATTTGCTAGGAAAGTGATCAGCGTTGTGTTAAGAATATGCTTATCTATTTGGGAGAGACCACCCAGTGGCCCATTAACCTGAATTTTTTAACACTTTTTCCAGTAAGTCATTCAGAATGCACACATCACGGTAGTAAGACCTTCAAGGCTTTTTATGCCCTTTTTTAAAAAATGATGAGTTTTCCAGGAATTCTCTAAGAATATTGATCTTTGTTGAATCATTTGTCTGTCTGCTAGTTGTCTGCAGACAGAAGGTTCTGTTTGTCTTGAGAAAAGACAGGGATAAGGAATGGAAGACAAAAGAATATGGATAATAAAGTGCCAAAGATGACAAAGAGAAGGAAAGAAAAATGGTGGAAATTGAAATAAAGTCTTTGAGAAAAAACTGAAGAAAACAAGAAAAGAATGAGCGAATAAATTTAGAACACAAGCAAAAGAGGAATGAAAATAATAATCAAGATGTAAGATAAATAAAAAGAGAAAAGATGAATGAAAGGAAAGAGTGAAAAATGAAGGAATGAATGGAAGAGTGAATGAAAGAAAAATAAAAGGAAAAATAGCAATAGACGAATGAGAGAGGGAAGAAAAGAAGAATGAGAGAGATAAAAAGAAACGGAAAGGAAGAAAGCAAAAAAGACAAAAGAATAGGAAAAAAGGATTTCCAAAGAATAAGAGAAAGAAAAATGGAATTTCTCTTGAAAATATGGCTTCTTTTACTTTTTCAAAATGCATACGATGACAAGAGCAATCATTTCATCACTATCCCATCTAATATGATTATCATCCAGTCTCTCTATAAAAATGGCTGGCCTTAGAGCAGACACCTCTTAAACATTAGCCAATCAAATGTTTTCCCTTATAGCCACTGGCAGTCACAGATTCAAATCGCTGAAAGTATTTGTGGCAACAAAATGAAATTCTTTCAAATAATTTAAGTAGTATAACCAATCACAAAGAAAACCACACCATAGAGCAGAGCTTCCTAAACCTTTTCAATGTAGCTTTGAAAACATAATTTCTTTGGCCAATTGAACAGAAAATTATTTAGCCTTATCTAATAACTTTTACTGAATCTATGCAAACCTGTATCACCATTAGGGTCATAAGGTTACAACATGAGGGCACCTTGGTAAGGTGTAATGGTTAGAAAGAGGGTCTTGCTAGAATAATTACGACTGAGTAGTGAGTTCAATCATCACTGGGAGCCTCATACTTTTGGCCTTGTGCCACATGGAAGTGATGCTTAAAAAATCACCAATCTAACATCACCACATAAAATGTGGCTATAGCAGCAGGGGAAGCATTTTTGAAAAAATAACCTGACAGAATCCATCATTCTTCATACTGCTTTTGAATTCAAATTCTGCTTTCTACATGTGTTTTTCCTACCAAGACTAAAGAGCCAAGTCAACTTTGTTATTTACAGGAGTTTGAGGTCAATATTTTCCTTCTGTTAGAATATTTGCTCTACCAAGGCTGAAGAGAAGAGTCTACTTTATTTTTTACGAGAGTTTGAAATCAGTACTTTTCTTCTATTAGAATGTTTGCTCTACCAAGGCTACCATAGTCTACCAAATTATTTATAGAGGTTTGAAATCAGTACTTTATTTCTATTGGAATGTTAGCACTACCGAGGCTGAAGAGCAAAGTCTACCTTATTATTTACAGTGGTTTGAAAACAGTAATTTCCTCCTATTAGACTGACCATACTACCAAGGCTAAAGAGCCCATTCAAACCTATTATTTATAAAGGTTTGAAGTCAGTACCTAACTTCTATTAGACAGATTGCGCTATCAATGTTACAGAGCCCAGTTTACCGTAATATTTACAGTCTTGAATTGTGGACTTAACTTCTATTAGATGGGTTGCACTACAAAGGCTAAAAAGTCCAATCTACCCTATTATTGACAGGTGATTTAATTCATTGCTTTCATTTACCAAATCTTTATGATTTTTATTTAACATTAAATAACCCCAAAATGGTTGATTTAAAAAATCAACCAATGCAGAAAATATATCCAAAATAATGGAATCCTGATGCTATCTGAGCTATTGGAGTGGCATCCAGTGAAGCAATTTAAGAAAAAAAGAGACAAATTTATGGGTGGGTCAGTTAAGTGCCACACACAAGACACATTTGGGCAATTATGCCTTTTTCAATCCATGACTGACTAGGCAGAAGATTATCTTGTTGTAAGTTACCATTTCTTTCTCTAGTAGACTGGTTGCCAAAACAAAGATTTAAACCTAATCTGTCCTGTTATTCAATTCTTTTATCCAGATCAGACAGTTAAGTGTCATATCTGATACATACTTGAGCAATCATGTTTCTTTCAATCCATGATTGACTAGGCAGAAGATTAGTAGATTGCCATTTCTTTCTGCAGTAGACTGGTTGCTAACCAAGGCTAGAGAGTCCAATGTGTTCTTCTATTCTGCTATTCAATGCATAGATGGAGGGAGAAGAAATGGATTAATACCTTTCCCAAGGGTGTTTGCTCATACTTGTATTACTAAATTGGCCTTAAGATGCCACCATTTTACTATTAAAATTAGCAAATGTAACCATCACTTCTACTCCAAAAGTTTCTTTTCTCGCACTTCCTGCCTGTGGAAAAAAAACAACAATCTTGGCAGTAAGTATTATCACAATCCAAAAATTTATATATATATATAATTTCAAGTGAAGAGGACTCAAGATTTTACTATTTTGAGTGTCCCGGCATTTATTTTCTTATGAACAGTGCTCAATATAATAAATATTATAGAGCTTAATATAATTTGATAGTTATGAATTAATTGTACATTGCAACATGGAAATTTCTATGTTTTGAGATAAATTCTCATCATCAGGCAATGTTTGATCTTGATTGTACTGATGATTTACATTTAAATAGCAAAACCTTTTGTTTGCTGTGGATGTATGTGGGAAGATATAAAATTTACACGTGTGTTTCTTTTAACTAATTAAAAATAAAAACATAAAATGTCCGTGTCGCAATGTACAATTAATTCATAACTATATAATTATATATATATATATATATATATATATGTTTTCACGTTAAGCATTATTTTTAGTGGATACTCATATTTGAATAGATATTTGTTTATTAAACATTAAACTGTCTATTTATTTTCTTCTGTTGGTCTGAAAATTCAAAAGTTCTTATTAAAGAAAACTGTCAGCTTGAAATGAGAAATTGGAGAGCCGAGTCTGAATTCCAGTTGAAGTCATTGCATTCACTTACGTGCAAATACCCTTGGGAAAGGTATTAATCCATCTCTTTTCCCTTCAGCTATGGGTTAAATAGCAGGACGTATTGAGTTCTATAGTCTTGGTTGGCAACCAGTCTACCATAGAAAGTAATGGCAACCTACTGCCGGAAAATCTTCTGCACAGTCAGTTATGTCTTGAATGAGACATGATTGCTCAAGAGTGTATCACGTATCGCACTTAACTGACTGACTGATGTGCTCTTCAGTAGGATTTGAACCTGCATTCTCCTGGACAGAAGAGAAGCATTTTGCTTAAAGGCACTATTCATTCTTGCTTGATCAACAAATTTTCTTTGTGGCTTAGTCAGTTAAAGCATGCAGTATCAAATGACTTTCCTCTTGTTTATGGAAAAATCATTGTCATCTTCAAAGAAAATTCAAAATCACTCAAAAAAAAAAAAAATTCAGGTTATTGAACAATCCAAAATAGTTCCACTTTAAACAATCTACAAAGGGTTCATAAGAAATAAAAAACCACAAATCTTTCTATGGAATAAGATATTCCTTTTTAGTGACAGGAAGATCTACACAACAACATATTTTCTGATTTCATAAGAATGGAGTATCTCATAAATAAATAGTGAGAAAACTTTGCTAATACAATGTTTCTTATTTCTTTTGTTTGATTTTAAAAATCAGAATTCTTTCTGGCATTTAATTGTAGATAATTATTTAGATAAGAATCCAGGTCTACTGATGCAGAAAATAGAACTGGACCCTATCAGATGGTTGAGAATATACTGTCAGCATACTATGAAGGGTTGCTGATATATGAGTAAATTGCAAAGCTAACCTAAACTAAACATTAATTAGCTTGCCATCCGACAACGGTTAGCAAGAATCAGTTCTTATGGGCTGCATTAACCCGTGTCCTTGTGTCAGACTAAGCCAAACTTTCTTATTAACAATAATCATAGATTTCTGCTTCCGTATGTGGCTGTCTGAACCCTGCTATTAAGGTGCTATCATTAAATGGAAAACATAACAGTAAGATTAAAGAAAAAATAAATAAAGAAATAAAAAGGAATTTTTAAAAAATGAAAAAATTATGAAGTGATCTCAGCCCTACCTCGATCATACACCATTGGACCTTCCCCCCACTGCTACTAATTTGCCATTGGCAAGCATGAAAACATGAAATTTGGATGGAGAGAAATCTGATTTCATTCCAGAAATGCCTTCCTGCTTATTTTTTTTATTTGTGTGTGTGTGTGTGTGTGTGTGTGTGTGTAAGTCAACACTTTTCAGAAAAGAGAAAGAATTTACCCTGTGACATTTGAGCAAAGACATCTTGTTCCAAGTGAGTTGTCATTACAAATAATTAATGCATATTTCTTAAACTTTCATTATCCTTTGCTTCATCACTGTCTTTAATAAGTCAGTTATACTTGAGCAAGGTTTGCATTAATTCCTGACCACTGACAATCCCTTTCTTCCTAATATTCAATGCATTCCTATAGTAAAATCATTAGCAATGCATTTACATTATACATATAATAGCCCTAGTCTATCAGTAATGCTTGCATTCATTCCTGACCACTGACAATCCCTTTCTTCCTGATTTTAAATGCATTCCTATAGTAAAATCATTAGCAATGCATTTACATTATACATATAATAGCCCTAGTCTATCAGTAATGCTTGCATTCATTCCTGACCACTGACAATCCCTTTCTTCCTGATTTTCAATGCATTCCTATAGTAAAATCATTAGCAATGCATTTACATTATACATATAATAGCTCTAGTCTATCAGTAATGCTTGCATTCATTCCTGACCACTGACAATCCCTTTCTTCCTGATTTTCAATGCATTCCTATAGTAAAATCATTAGCAATGCATTTACATTATACATATAATAGCTAGTCTATCAGTAATGCTTGCATTCATTCCTGACCACTGACAATCTCTTTCTTCCTGATTTTCAATGCATTCCTATAGTAAAATCATTAGCAATGCATTTACATTATACATATAATAGTCCCTAGTCTATCAGTAATGCTTGCATTCATTCCTGACCACTGACAATCCCTTTCTTCCTGATTTTCAATGCATTCCTATAGTAAAATCATTAGCAATGCATTTACATTATACATATAATAGCCCTAGTCTATCAGTAATGCTTGCATTCATTCCTGACCACTGACAATCCCTTTCTTCCTGATTTTCAATGCATTCCTATAGTAAAATCATTAGCAATGCATTTACATTATACATATAATAGCCCTAGTCTATCAGTAATGCTTGCATTCATTCCTGACCACTGACAATCCCTTTCTTCCTGATTTTCAATGCATTCCTATAGTAAAATCATTAGCAATGCATTTACATTATACATATAATAGCCCTAGTCTATCAGTAATGCTTGCATTCATTCCTGACCACTGACAATCCCTTTCTTCCTGATTTTCAATGCATTCCTATAGTAAAATCATTAGCAATGCATTTACATTATACATATAATAGCCCTCTAGTCTATCAGTAATGCTTGCATTCATTCCTGACCACTGACAATCCCTTTCTTCCTGATTTTCAATGCATTCCTATAGTAAAATCATGAACAATGCATTTACATTATACATATAATAGCCCTCAATCTATCAGTAATGCTTGCATTCATTCCTGACCAATGACAATCCCTTTCTTATTGATTTCCAGTGTATTGCTATAGTAAAATCATTAGTAATGGATTTATATCATACACATATTTCTATTTTATCAGCAATGCATTAGTTCCTGACCACTGATAATACCTTTATATTCATTAGGAATAGACAGCATGAACATTGTGTGCTAAATCTTGTGAAAAAACTTATCTGTCAAAAACTAAAAATATGATGAAAGATATCTTTTAAGATAATTTAATATTATTATATCTATTCCTGACAGATCTATTGCATCTATTCTCCTCCCAGATATGGGTTAAATAGCAGGACATATTCAGTTTTATAGCCTTGGTTGGCAACCAGTCTACCACAGAAAGTAATGGTAACCTACTGTGGAAAAATCTTCTGCTCAGTCAGTCATGCCTCTTTCAAGACATAATCGCCCAAGTGTGTATCACGTATGGCACTTAACTGACAGAGTGAATATAATAGTTGGAAATATAATTAAAGCTTCTACTGAGCATAAATTGGGGTCCGGTTTTCTATTGTTATTAAGTAATAATATGATCTTCCTAGAATTAGTACAAATTAATATAATCAGAAATCAATACAATTAAAACTTCTGTTCAACCTAAAGAGGAGGATCTATTTTCTATTCTTATGAAGTAATAAATTGACCCCCTATTAATTACGACTTATTAATATAACAATATAATCCGTCTCTTCTCCCTCCAGCTATGGTTAAATGGCAGAACAGATTGGGTTCTAAATCCTTTGTTGGCAACCAGTCTACCACAGAAAGTAATAGCAACCTACTGTGGGAAAATTTTCTACCCAATCAGTTATGTCTCTTTCAGGACATGATCGGCCAAGCATGTATCATATGGTACTTAACTAAATGACTCTATTTTGGGGTTGATTTTGCTGTTATAAAGGTAGAGCTAGCATGTGGAGTCAAGTGCTTACTGAAGTGATACTGGCAACCTATAATTTTTAGCTGGATTAATTCCACATCCAGATTTTTTAGTATTTGGGTTATGAGCCATGCTTAAAAAGATAAGCTTTGTCTTGTTAGTTATGGACACTGCCTGTCAGCAACAACACTTTTTGAATCACTGCTGGGAAATTTGATAAAATATGAAATTATTTTTCTTCAAGTGGATGTGCTAAGTGTGGACAAGAAGCCAGAAAATAAAAAAGAATTCTACAAAATGATGACTTCTTAAACCACTGACCTTCAAATAACCCACTTGTTTTTCAGACCATTAACTGGATAAGTGCTTTAGGTCCAGATGTCTTGACCACTCCTCAAAATTGTAAATGTATATTTAAGCCAAAAGGAAAAAAAGAGAAGGAAAGAATTAGTACAAGAAAAAAAAACCCAAAAAAACAAAACAAAAAATGAAAAATATAACACTCATAAAAATATTCATTGACTCCTAGCATGTCTGTAAATTAAACACAAAGTCTGGTATAATAAGATAAACTAGTTAAAAATAATGAAAATGCTTCATCTAAAATATTTAGACAATTTTAAAACTATTACATCTAATTACTACTAGGTGTAAAAAAGAAACAATAATAAGATGAAAGTTAAACTAGCCAAAGATTCTTCTTCTTCTATGTGCCTTGTCCTTTCAGGACGTAGGTGATCATGGCTCTCCAAGTCTCCCTATCCCTGGTGGCTCTTAGCACACTTTCTCCTGTAACATCTCACAGCCCACCCCGTTCTGTCAACCACCTGCTCAGGCCCTTCAAATATGTTATCTGCTGCTTTCCTCTGTCTATTTTTCCCTCTATCTGGCCTGTTAGTATCAGGTTCTCCAAGCCCTCCTTCTTCATTGCATGTCCCAGGAACTTCAGTTGTCCCTTCCTGATGCTCAATATTAATTTCCTTTTTCGTTTCCATCCTTTCCAAAACCTCATCATTGCTTACAGGCTCGAGCCATGATATTCACAGCATCCTTCAGCAGAATCACATTTCTGCTGGTTCAAGTTTTTCCTTCATCTTTGTTGATATTGCCCAAAATCAAGATGCTTCATCTATGAAATTCAATTTAAGACTGTTGTGGCGCAATGGATATCAACTCGGAATGACAAATTGGGGAACAGAGTTCAAGTTCCAGGTGAATTCCTTGCATTCACTTACACACAAATACCCTTGGGAAAGATATTAATCCATTTCTTCCCTCCAGTTATGGTTTAAATAATAGGATAGATTGGGTTCTAAAGTCCTGGCTGGCAGCCAGTCTACCGCAGAAAGCAATGGCAACCTAATGCAGGATAATCTTCTGCCCAGTCAGTCATGTCTCGAAAGAGACATGATTGCCTAAATCATGTATCACGTATGGCACTTAACTAACTGACATCTGCTACAACTTATAGCTGTAAACAAGCAAAAATAATAAAATGAAAGGTAAACTAGTCCAAAAATTAATAATGAAAAGTTTTCATCAAAGAATTTCAGACAAAGTAAAACTATCATATCTATTACTCCCACTTTAGTACGAGATTAAGGGAGAGAAAATTCCTTCTCACTCTATGGTGGTGCTGCTTTAGTTTCAATAGCATGTAGGCATTTTATGAGGTACAGTGGCCGATGTCACTAGTTTTGAATTCAGTTATGTTTCTTGAATGGGCGAATATGCGTTATGATGCAGTGGATATCGACTCGGAACGACAAATCAGAGAGTTGAACACCTTGCATAAGTAGCCTTGGGAAAGGTATTAATTTGTTTCTTCCCTCCAGTTATAGGTTAATTAATAGGACAGACTGGGTTCTATAGCCTTGGCTGGTAACTGGTCTACCGCAGAAAGTAATGGCAAACTACTGCGGGATAATATTCTGCCCAGTCATGTCTCTTTCGAGACATGATTGCCTGAAGCTTGTTTCATGTATGGCACTTAACTGACTGACTGAATATAATAGTTGAAAACATGATTAAGGCTTCTAATGGGCATAAAGGGAGGGACCGGTTTTCTACTGTTATGAAGTAATAAACTGATCCCCTACTAATTACTATTTAACACATCTATTCTCCCAGTCTCGCTATGAGTCAAATAACAGAACAGATTGGGTTCTATACCTTTGGCTGGCAACCAGTCTACTGCAGAATGTAATGGCAACCTACTGTGGGAGAATCTTCTGCCCAGTCAGTCATGTTTCTTTTAAGACATGATCACTTAAGCGTATTTCACGGATGGCAGTTAACTGACTGACTGAATATAATAGTTGGAAACATGATTAAGGCTTCTACTGGGCATAAATTGGGGTCCAGTTTTCTATTGTTATGAAGTAATAAACTGATTCCCCACTAATTACTACTTAATAATATACTACATCTCTTCCCCCTCTAGCTATGAGTCAAATAGCAGGACAAATTGGGTTCTATGGCCTTGGTTGGCAACCAGTCTACCACAGAAAGTAATGGCAACCTACTGTGGGATAATCTTCTGCCCAGTCAGTCATGTCTCTTTCGAGATATAATCGCCTAAGCGTGTTTCACTTAACCGACAGACTGATTCTTGGCTGGTTACCAACCACTGCGATATAACCCAGTCTATCTTGCAATTGAATCTATATTTTGAAAAAGGAGAAATATGCTACCAGTTAAAATTTTAAGACCAATGAAAATAAAAGAAAAATATATCTTTTGTGCTGATAGACTTGACCACGTATTTGAGTAGATCTTCAAAAAATGAAAAGGAAAAAAAGAAAGAAAATTTTTTTAATTTTTCATATTTAATATGAAAAATTTAAAAACTGCAAAATTAGGTTGAAATATTAGCTAGTCATAATTATGGCTGGTAGTTTTTATCTCTTGTTTTTATTGTACAGTGTTTTTATGATAGTAGATTATGATTTTAGAGCTGTGTTAGCTTAGGTAAGTAACATAGTTGCTTATGTGCAATATGTGAATTCCGACTTAAGTTAAAAATCAACTTAAGTTGTGGTCCAGGAATGGAACTCCAACATAAATTGTGTACTCTCTGTATTTTTAAATAGCAGCTAAGTGACTTAGCCAAAGTTCATTAACTTTATAAAAGTCAGGAACCAATTTGACACCATAACTATATTATTAATAGGACCCCCAACTTTGTAAATTGAACACAAATCAATATTTTTTCTTTTGACAAGTGTTGCAGCTTAACAAAGGTTAAACCTACTATATTTTATGAGGGGACCAATTTATTAAAGTAGTGCTCATTACTTTAACAATAATACTTGTTTGTGACTTTGCACAAGCACAATTATTAATGGCTTCTGTAAAATTTCAATTTTTTCATCTACTTATTTTCAGTCACAAGGTTTGGGTTAACCTCAGGTACTTTCTTTTCTGATACTTCCCAAAGGTGCCGCATCTTATCAAGGAGTCACCTCCTTGACAAATCAACTACAGTGAGAATTGAACCTAGATCTCAGGATTGGAATGTTAAGGTTTTAACCATTAGGCCATGTACATATTTGCGTGGGTGATTATATCAAAATATTAATTATACAAAATGCTAGCCTGTACTATTTTTAGCATTTAGCAGAAAAGGCTTTTTTTACCACCCAGACTGACCTAGTGACTGGGGTGGAATATTCCAGGTTAACAGACGTGAATCTACTTTCTTACAACAGGCACAAATTATAAACAAAGCTGAGTTTCGTTTTCCTGTGCAAGTCAAGAACACTTTCCTCTGTATAAACTGGTCCACCAAGAAGGCCACAGAGGAATAAACGACAAAGAATATCAAAAAGTAAAAAGAAAAGAAGATCAGTGGATGGGTTGGCTTTGAAATAAAGAAAAACAAATATAATTAAAAAAAAAATAGAAGAAAAATATCTGCCCCCCGCCACACCACAAAAAATGCAATACAAATGATTGTGCAAGAAGCTTAAAATGAAATAAGGAAAAATATACAACTAAACAAAACAATGGAGGAACAAAGAAAAAATGTGATACAAAATAACTGATGAGAAAGTCACTGTTAAATAAAGAACTTTGTAACAAAAAATACAATAAAATATATAAATACAATATAAGAAAATACAAGCAAAAACCATTTGAAAAATGCCCAAAAAATGTGATAAAATTTGTCAGTTAAGTGCCATACGTGATACACGCTTTGGGCGATCATGTCTTGAAAGAGAAATGACTGACTGGGCAGAAGATTATTCTGCAATAGGTTGCCATTGCTTTCTGCAGTAGACTAGTTTAGTTGCCAGCTAAGGCTATAGAACCCAATCTGTCCTGTTATTTAACCCATAACTGGAGGGAAGAGATGGATTAATACCTTTCCCAAGGGTATTTGTGCATAAGTGATTGCAAGGAATTCAACTGGAATTTGAACTCGGCACCCAAATTTGTCGTTCTGAGCTGATATTTTTAAATTTTTAAATTTTTAAATCTGTGTCTTATTAAGAAATCTCTAGAAAAACCTTAAAGTGAAAAATATTAAATTAAAGACACTTTTCCTACCTGTTCTTTACTTATTCTACATCTTGTTAGATTTTAACCCAAATATATATATATATATATATATATATATATATTTGAGCAGCAACCTTCTTTTAAATATCTTTTATTAAATATGAGAGTCAAGGAAAATTTAATTTATTTTTGACTTAGTTTTTCCAGTATTCTTACAATTTTCTGTTTGGTGGGAGTAACGGCATCTAAAAATTTTCTATATTGTTCATGGTCACAAACATTTTCAGTACTTCTTTAGCCATTTTACATATATATATATATATAATCTAAACTTATTTATAAATGGAACTTTGTCTGTGTGTGTGTATGTGTGTGTGTATGTGTTCATTACCTATAGACTCCGAAATGGCTGGACTGATTTTCTTGAAAATTAACACAGTTGTACTATAAGCATCTGTGAGTGTTCTTAGCTAGGTTTTGTGTCGAGGTAACCCCAATAAATATTGAAAATCGATAATTGAAAAAATTGGGTTATAGAAGGAGTGGTCTGATTTTAATCAAATTTGATACACTAATAGACAAAGACATAAGAAGCAATATTCAGAAGTTTCAAGGTTGCAGTTCATACAATAGTGCAGAAAATCGATAATATATATATATATATATAAAAGGCAAGATGTTTGTGTGTGTGTCTGTTTATCTGTCTGTATGCCCTTTATACAAATCCACAATTTTTATCCAATTCTCACCAAACTTCACACAAATATTCTTTAGGCTGAGTCTGAGCTCCAGGACGATGGATTAGTTTTAAAGCTTTCATTACACTTGAGCAAAGCCAGCTACACTGCTAGTATATATATATATATATATATATATATATATATATATATATATATATATATATATATATATATATATGAAGATGATCTCAGAAGGAGATTGAAAGTAGATTGAGAAATGGATAATAAAATTAACTGTAAAAGTTAGAGCGCATTTCTTACATCTTTCAATTATAATACACGAAAGATTATCCATAAGTATGAATGTGTTTTATTAAAAATAAGCAGACATAATGTTTGCAATGTATTTAATCTGACATGCCTAAAACAGAATTGCTGCTTAAATACACAAATATGTATATATATATATATATATATCCGCAGACAGATCTGTTTCGCTGTATCACAACTCATCAGGGCAGTTAGATATCGGATTGCTGTTAGCCAGGATTGAAACCTGACTGAATTGACATCACTTGGCAATTCTGCCTCTGAGCTATGAGTGCTTGGTAGAAGAAGGCAGACTTTTAACACGTGATATACCATGTAAACACATGCCAGTAACTGGGAGTGTTCTAATTCATTACTGAATGAATGATGCATAGATGCTAGAGTAGATACTGTCTTTACAAAATCTACCATTCTTCCAGAGCGCTCAGTCAGGGTATGAGAGCGTACTGTGATCTGTTATGGATCAGAATCCAACAGAATGACAAGATGAAGAACAACCAGGAAATGATTATCAATGTAACATGTTTCTATTTTATTAAAGCTTCATCAGAGAAATATTATGTATATATTTTATTATATTTTTTGTTAGAAAGTTCTGTATTTCACAGTGATTTTCTTGATCAATTATTTTTTATCATTTTTTTGTTGCAGTGGATTTATTAACAAATCTCTGAAGAAACTTAATAAAGTAAAACATATCAGATTAAAGACACTTTTCCTACCAGTTCTTGACTTATTCTATCATATATATACATATGTGTGTGTGTGTGTGTGTGTGTGTGTGTGTTCTTTTCTCTTCCACATTTCATTTCTGATGCTGCTTAGATAAAATTGAAACAAGTTAGGTCTATAAACATTTTATATTTTTTATCTCATCACATACTAGCAGTATAGCCCGGTGTTGCTCGGATGTAATGAAATCTTTAAAACTAATCCATGGTCCTGGAGCTCAGACTCAGCCTAAAGAATATTTGTGTGAAGTTTGTTGAGAATTGGATAAAAATTGTGGATTTGTATAAAGGACATACAGACAGATAAACAGACACACACACAAACATCTTGCCTTTTATATATATATATATATATATATATATATATATATATATATATATATATATATATTATTGATTTTCTGCACTATTGTAAGAACGGCAACCTTGAAACTTCTGAATATCATTTCTTATGTCTTTGTCTATTAGTGTATCAAATTTGATTAAAATCGGACCACTTCTTCTATAACCCGATTTTTTCTATTATTGATATTTATTGGGGTTACCTCAACACAAAACCTAGCTAAGAACATTCGCAGAAGCTTATAATACAACTGTGTAAATTTTCAAGAAAATCAATTCAGCCATTTTGGAGTCTATAGGTAATGGACACACACAGAGACAAAGTTCCATTTATAAATAAGTTTAGATATATATATTAATGCATGTTTCATTAAATAATATAAACAAGTTTTGTCTATTTTATATACATTTTTTCATATTCTCTGATAAGCTTAATAGCATTATCATTAAATGAAGAAAGAAAATCACAATATTGATAGATAATTTTTTTAATAATACAATCTAAGCTCTCAGCTTACATAAGCCGTTTTCAAAGATGTCAAATTACATTATATATTATAAACACGGACAAACAATAATGACAAACTGATTTTGTTGACATAGAAGATTGCCAAGCAACAACAAATTTGTGCATTTAAGATGCTGGAAGTGAATGACGCATCACAGCTCATGACGTCACACATGACCAAGCGAAACTAAAAACAAGAAATATTAAGTATGGGAAGCCATTGGAATAAACCAATGGCTTCTGTTATTATAAGCATTTAAGGAAATTTGTCGAGATGTCATAGTTTATATTTGTAGAGATTTCAGTAAAACATAAGAATTTGTGTAAATTAATTGAATTAACTGCTTCAGTTTCCTTTCTTTCACCATACTGTCAATTTTAGTCCCACTGGAGTGATAGGGTGTAATCAATTTCTATGTTTTCCCAAGATTAGATCATATGCAGTGTTGTGCAATAATATGAATCTATTTTTGGAGTGTATGATGAAATTTGTTTGACCTTGAAAAATATTGCATCATCCGTGATTGCATCAGATTTTTCTTATGCCCAGACATTACTGTCACGGACTGTCGATTAGTTGTCCTATGCACATTGTCTGCAATGAACATTACTCCAAAGAAGCATACAAAGATTGTAATGCTGCATGAACACAATGGCAAGCCTTAGAGAGATTATTGATATTGTTGGTGTCAACCTTTCAACTTTATATATATATATATATATATATATATATATATATATATATATATATATTATCCTATATCTAAAGCACTAAAATGTTTTAAATGTAGGATGATATATATATTAATTAATATATACTTTATAGTTTTGTTATATGACATTGAGCACTGTATAATCAACGCCAGATAAATATTTACATATCAGTTTGTAACTGCATGCATACACACATATATATATATATATACCTATTTACATACATATATATTCATCAACATCATTTACTCATTGTCATTAATTAAGCATTACGTTGTTTGTTGGCTTGAGTTTTGTTTAATGTCATATCAACACCTCTGTCAAAAAGGTAGGGTTTTAAAGGGATTATTTTTAATGTTCAGTTATAGTGAAAATGTTGATTTAGTCAGATTTTAATGAAAGTTTTTTTTATTTTAGAAAACTGAAAATGTCTTCTCATTATGTATTCAAAAATGTAATGCTAGTAATAATTTTTTTTCCTTCAAAAATGTATATCTTTTCATAAAATCTATTTTTATATATATATTTCTATAAAAGTGTATTTTTATACTTTCATGGTGTTTTGACCCCAATTTGGAGGTTAATTATTTGCCAATAGCTCAGACACTAACAGGTGCTACCACTCCGGGTCAGGGTGGACCCGGGAACAACAGTAATTAAGAGGTGCTCCTCACAACCTTCCAATCAGAGTCCTTGCTGCTGGATGCAGTTTACCGTCATACCCAGGACCTAATCAAGCTAAACAAATTATACTAATGTTTGTTTAACAAATCAAATGCACGTGAAACATGATTAACCAATGAAAATCAAATGACACAAAAGTAAAAATCTCAGAATTTCTTCTCATTTGCCTAAAAATGTGACACAAAAATAATGACCAAGATGTTTAGTGTCAAACAAAAAAAAATTGTGTCAGTAGAATCAAACAATAAAACACAATGAACGTAAGAGAATAAAAAAGGCAAGATATTTTGCTGTCAGTCATTGAATTCCCATCTGTTGTATTAGTTGCAAATAAAAACAGTTGCTACAACAATAGCCTTCTTTTGTGTAGTGATGTACAACCACGAGACAATAAAAGAACAAAAACTCATGCAGAAATATTTAATGCAATTTTGGTTCTTGCTAAACTTAGTACTTCAAAATATTCCTACATAGTAAAAAGTAAATTTTTGCTTTAGTTTTGTTTTGTTTTATGGCATATCAATCTCAATGGGGTATCTAATGCTGACAATAATTTTAGGAGAGGTTAATTGTTATGTCGTGAGTAAGAATAAATAACTCAACAACAGGAATAGGTTAATTGTTGTATTCCGCGAAAATAGTATTTACAAAGGTTATTAGTATCCAATACAAGAATTAGGGTTAATCATCTCAACCGTCATAAGACGTAGTATAAGCAATGGGTACTTCCGGGTCATCACCAGAAGTCTACGACTGACTTGTCAATCGGCTGCTCGGCACACTCTCCTACGTAGATGCCACCATTACTTTACATAGTAATGGAATAGTCCATTATAGCCGAATAGGCGCGGGCGTCCCAACATTAATATAAACAGAATATGTATTCTTTGTAAGAAATCAGTTTGTAGATCAAGGTTTGGGTTTATTCGATTTCATAGCATATCAATCACCATGGGTTATTTAATGCTGACAAGATTTTCAGGATAGGTTCATAGTAGTAGTAGGCCTCTGTTGGTCAGGGTTGACCGTGGGTAGCATCGTGGTAGTCTGCTTGGAGCATTGGTGTCTGTGACGATAGAAGCAGATGTATGAGTGACATTCTTTGTTGCATTTATGCTTTGTTTCTGGTCTGTTGGAGCTGCTATATTTGCTTTCTGCAAACCTGTCTCTCCATGGCGACTTGTGTCAGTCGCTCCTCCCTTGATTTGAGTTGTTAGGCCAGGGTTCCTTTCCACTTGAACCCGTTGACTGCTACGCTCACCCATGACTCCATGGTGATGCCCACAGCTTTCATATCTCATTTTATGATGTCACAATACTGCAGCTGTGGCCACACAGTGGGTCTTCTTCCAGAGGCCAGCTCTCCATACAGGAAGTCTTTTGGAATGCATCAGTCTGGCATGCAGTGGACATGGCGGAGCCGGCAGAGTCTGCACTGTTTAAGGAGTGTGAATGTGGTAGGCAGACCGGCATGAGACAGAACCTCAGTGTTGGGCACCTTGTCTTGCCATGAGATTCCTAATATATGTCAGATACTTCTCACACGGAAGGTATTCAGACGCCTCTCTTGCCTGGTGTATATGGTCCATATCTCACTGCCATATAGCAGTGTACTGATGACACAGACGTTTTACACTGCTATCTTTGTCTTCACTGTCAGCTTGGAGTTCGTTCAAACATGTGCTGTGAGGCATGCAAGGGTTGTAGCTGCCTTCCAAATTCTCTTGTCGAGCTCTATGTCCAGGGAGAGGTTGTCAGTGATGGTAGAGCCAAGGTAGGTAAACTGATGGACCACATCCAGCTCATAGTCATTGATGGTGATGACCCATATCTTGAGCCAGGACGTTTGTTTTTTATGTTCATATGCATAGAATATATATTCTTTGTAAGAAATCAGTTTGTAGATCAGCTTTTATTGATGTAAAGAGAGCTTTGGCCAAGAATGTATTTTTGGTATTTTGACTATAAAAATATATTTTTATATTTTCAAAATTTGATTTTATTAGTTAAACGTGAACTTCTTGGAGAATGTAAATCATCTATATTTTTTCAAACAGCCTTTTTTCAAAAAATCTGTGAATAGTAAAATAAAAAATGCAATAAAACTATGACATTATTTAATTAGATAAGCTTTTAATTACTTCTAATATATATATATATATATATATATATATATATATATATATTAATAGTAATTGAAAGCTTATCTAATTTTTATATATATATATATATATATATATATATATATACAGTGGAATCTGTCATATGTGACCACCCCAACAGCCATTAAAAATTGGTTGCATATGGCAGGTGGTTGCTCACTAAAGACTCATAGTCATGACCTATTTACGCCAGGGACGTATATTCCACTCATCAAAATGTACATATTAGAATTTTACCATGTAATCTGGTAATAAATAAATGAGAACATAAGAAAATTACCTAACTTTAAAGAAATTTATTCAGCATAATTTATTTTAAAATTTTAAAAAGCGTATTTACAATGGTCAACAAGAGACCAAAATATTTCTAGCGTCTTTAATCTGCGCAACAGAGACATTTTGGGTCCATTCTAGAAGTGTTAATTAAACAAATGTATACACTGACTAGGATGATAAAAGCAAGATAGGAGCTTGTCAATATAAATTCTATTTGTCAGATCTTGCTTTGATGATTGCAGGATGTCACTGTTTTTTGTTTAACCACACATTTCAATGTAAATCAGGTGGCATGCATAAGACTAAAGGGTTCAATGTCATTGTAGGTCATTTTAAGTAATTTGTGAATCTTCAATGGCATACTTTTGGTTTGTAAAAGGAATCAGGTTTCCTTCTTCTATATTCATTGCAAGATTTTTAATTGACCGCAAGCAAGTAAAGCAATAAACTTTAATTGCTCAATTAAGTTTTTAATTGATTGAGTCTATTGGGTGAGTGAAATCTCAAAGGCTATATATATATATATATATATATATATATATACACAGTGTTTCAAATTTTTAATGAGTTAACGCTTTTTCATCCTAGCCAAAAACTTCAGGTTGGAATTTAATGAAATTATCAGAAAATGATGACAACATGTATATACACCAACTCTGTAAAAATTGTCAAGTTCTAGAAAAGGGAAAAGAAATTACAGTCATTTAACTAATTTACTTAAATTAATAGTATGTCAAATTATTAGCAAAGTGTAATAAAAAACATGCAAAAAAAGAAAAAAAAACACTTTAATTTCTTCATTCAAAGATTTCTATGGATCCGTACAGTAACTAAGATGAAATTAAATTGAAATAAAAAAGGAAACAAAGTTAAAAAAGGATAGTGAATTTGATTAAAATGAGATTTTTTAAAAAAATGACTTGGAAAAAATTCTATCCATCAAACATGTCAATTTCTTGAACTCCTCTGATGTAATTTCACATAATTCATTGACTATTTCCTGCCATTCTTAGATTCTAAATTGGCATCTATTCTCATAAACATGTTGCTTCAGAATGCTCCACAAGTTTTCAATTGTGCTTAAGTCTGGAGAACTGGCTGGCTAGTTCATCCTCCAATGTTCACAGAAGCCTAATTTTTGCAGGCACACCATAGTTTGATGAGCAGAATGCAAAGGAGCACTATCTTGCATAAAGATGTTGGTTCTCCTGAAGGTGATTCTTTACTTTTTGAGCCAAGATATCAGGTGGTCTTTGAGGAAAGCTATATAAGCATCTGCAATTATTTTTGTATCATCAAGAACTCTCCACGGACTAACCATGATACGTCCAATAATACCAGCCAAAATCATAATACCTCCTCCTCCTTGTTGGCGTGCCAAACATTGATGATGATCTTGTCCATTTACAACCTAACCTTTGCTCTAACCATCAGGACCATCAAGTGTTGCACAACTTTCATCTGTAAACAGAAGTTTCAAGAAATCAACCTTCATGTTCTTCTTTGCATATTTCAAACGCATTTGTACTCTTGTCAATCGAGACTTTGTCACTGGTATCACTGATATCCCTACCTTTTTTCAGAAGATGATAGCGAGTACTTCTGGACACTGTTGCTTCTCCAATGCTCCTAAAAGATGCTCCACTGGTCAGGCCTGGGTTATTTACAGCTTTGTGTTTCATTCATGACAAAGAATATCGGGAAACAACCCTCATGTGACCCTTATCGGCCTTCTTACGTGTGTTCTTAGGAGCTGCAACAAACTGTTTCACAGTTTGGCAATATCTTCTAATTATTTTGGATATTTCTAACATAGATTTGCTTTTGAAAAGTTCAGATGTTATAATATCTTTCTCAGAAGGGGTCAAATCACATTTGTGGCCCATAATTGCATGATTATAATGACACTCGTTGATAGTCTGGAACACTTCTATATCATGTTATTATTGCAAATGGCTGCTATTTGTTTCTGGTTGTGCAGAACAATACTGTTCTTACATAGCTAGTACATATACCTATTCCCATTAGACTGTGAAAATTTTGCTAAATTCCAACAGGAAGAGGGTTGTTTCCCAACATTCTTTGTCATGAATGAAACACAAAGCAGGAATCCTGCACATTTATAAATCTACCATCCGCCCGTGCATTGAATACTGCTGCCATATCTGGTCGGGTGCCCCTGCTGTTCTCCTCGGGCTTCTCGATAAGGTTCAGAGGAGGGTCTGTAATGTGATAGATACCGACTTGGCAGACTGCCTGCAGTCTCTCTCCCACCGACGCGACGTGGCTTCCCTGTGTCTCTTCTAGAAATACTTTCACGGCTTCTGCTCCGATGAACTTAGATCACTAGTGCCCACTAAATACGAATTTGAACGAGCTACTAGATTAGCAACTAGATCCCACCCTTTTACAGTGAAACCGATAAAATGCAGCCGTAACTTCTACTCCAACAGTTTCTTTCCTCGCACTTCCCGACTGTGGAATTCTCTTCCAAACGATTGCTTCCCCGACGGCTACAATCTCCAGGAGTTTAAATGTAAGGTCAATAGACACCTCCTAACACACTAACCTGCTCCCATTCTATCAAACACTCTTCCCATCTGCCCAACCCTCATCCTCGCTATCCTTACTCATCTGTCACCTTCCTCCTGACATTCCCTATGTCTAACCACTCCTTCTCTTTACCTTCCCCTATGTAGCCCCATGAGCAATAGTAGCAGTGGAATGCCTTGCTTGGGGTGAGATGATTAAAAAAAAAAAGAAAAAAAAAAGTAGTTTTTGAACAAAATGAAAAAAATGTCACCTCATTATTAATTTGAAACACAGAAAAAAAATAAAAAAAACATATATTTTCCCTCAGCAGACATGACTCAGAGTTTTATGCATATCACAATCTTCAGTCGAGACTGACCATTATATAATTTAAATTTAATAAAAATATTCGATTAAAAACCTAGCTGGCAAAGTCCACATCAGGACCTTCTTAACAGCATTATACATCTCTTGGCAAACCAGTGTATTGGGGCCACTATAACAACCAGTCACAGGATAATAAAAGTAAATGGTTGATAATATTAAATATATATTTATTTTATCAACAAAACTGGTACAAAAACATTAAAAACATGCTGTAGAGAGGCAACTAATTAACATGATAAACATTTGAACAAATGACAAACCTTAAAACACAAAAATACTCAGTAAGCTACGCAGATGACACAGTATGAAATTTCTATGAATCTTTTATAACAAGCATTTATGGCATCTCTTTTCAGAGAATTGCTTTATAATTGGCTTGAAGTCAATGGTCTTCCAGGAATAGAAAGTCATTTTCCATGCATGTGAGTGAAAACCAGTTCAAATGATGCTGATCCATTGTGCTACAAAGCAGATTTTTTTTAATAAGTTCAAGTCTTGAAAAAGAATGTTCTCCCGTAGAGTTGGTCACCATCATGAACATGAACAGTCTGAGTGCCACTTTAAAAAATACAGATTGCAAATTATTTGAAATTAATTTTATATACAGTTCAGGGAGTCTCACAATTTTAAGCAAGAGCCATGTAGTGCTTGAGATGCACCCATTCATTTAAAAGGTCACCATAATTCAGGTCTTTGTGATACATATTAACCAGATGTTCACACTTTTTATTTGGTGCATCAGAAGAAATGGTTTTCAATTCACTGAAGAAGGAAAACAAATTTCCAATCTGTGAACAAAGCCTCTGCATGTTTTGTGAGTTCAAAGATTTGAGTGTTTAAAGATTAGCTAATTGCAATAACTTTGTTTTTAATAAATGAAATTTCTCCATCCAAATGGAATGAAGAAAGAAATCCTCAACAGAAAACAACATTTTTAAGCAAACACAAAGTCAGTTTTATAAAAAAAATATCTGAAGAGAAAATATGAATTACTTTCTTTGTCGTTATTGTTGTGAAATGAACATTGAATGAGAAAATTATTTGTTTCAGTTAAGACAGCTAAATTGCTGTTTTTGTTTTTAAATGAACATCAAAGCTTAAGATGAACCCCCATTTTGTCAAGGCTGCAACAAAAAGAAAAAAAGACAGAGAGAAGGTAAAATAAAATGAAAATAAAGAAACACTATCAATGCCAGTGTTTTATAACAATAAAAATAATTTATTCACAAAAGTAAAAATATAAATATATTACAATTAAACATTCAAAATAATATTGATTCAGTTGAGGGAAAATTTAAGAATTAAATCAAACCAGAGAAAAATTAAAAGATAATATTGTCACCAGCAGAAAGTCAACAGTTGTCTTGGTCCCAAATAAAAGATAGAAATGAGAGTTTTACTGGCAGTCTGTTCTAGGACTGTGTGAAGACTGATTATCAGGAATCAGGATTAGTTCTTTGATCTTTTCCATGACAGCAAAATTGTCTGCAATTGAACTAAACTGGTGAGACAAACCAGCCTTTCCATTTATATAGGTGGGAAGCCTCTTTGAAGAAAGTGTTCTCCATTTCTGGTGTCTTCTCTTCTAGGTCAAAAAGGGACATTCTCTCACTTTCCTTTTCATCTGAGAACCAACTCCAATGAAATGGTTTTTTTTTATTATGAAATATATTATGAAAAATATATGAAAAATATATGAAAAATATATGAAATAGATTTTCGCCAACTACAATAGCATGTTTTGTCATAGTACTTTCTATTTTAGTATTTCCTAAAAAAATGCTTCTGTAATACAATTTACTTCACATAAAAAGATTAGCATGGGTCCTGAATGCTTATGAGGCCACCAGGCAAATGCCCATTTAATTTTTCTTAAATTTATTTATAAAAATATTTATTTAAAAAAAAAAAAAAAATTAAATACCATCACCTGAAAATTGTATTATGCATCAAAATTTTAGTCGTGCTACTGGTGAGGCACAATAAGCATATTTACTAATATATACTTAATAGCTCTGTTGTATTATATTGAACAGTGTTTTATTAACACCAGTAGTATATCAAAGAATGAAATGTTCACCACTTACTTGCTAAGCAATCAATATATAAACTTATTTATAAATTGAACTTTTGTCTCTGTGTGTGTGTCTGTGTGTGTGTGTGTGTGTGTGTGTTCATTACATATAGACTCCGAAACGGCTGAACTGATTTTCTTGAAAATTTACACAGTTGTACTATAAGCATCTGCGAGTGTTCTTAGCTAGGTTTTGTGTCGAGGTACCCCTGATAAATATCGAAAATCAATAATCGAAAAAATCGGCTTATAGAAGGAGTGGTCTGATTTAAATCAAATTTGATGCACTCATAGACAAAGACATAAGAAACAATATTCAGAAGTTTCAAGGTTGCAGTTTTTACAATAGTGCAGAAAATCGATAATATATATATATATAAAAGGCAAGATGTTTGTGTGTGTGTCTGTTTATCTGCCTGTATGTCTGTCTTTTTTTCAGCCCCTTTATTTTAGTTTTTGCTTTGGGTTTGGCTCTTAGTAGGTATAATTGTACTTCTTAGTTTCAGCCATGATACCATTTACTCAGAAGACTTATTTAGCCTTCAAAATTCAAAATTCAGTTTATGATGAAAAAAAACTTATTTGATAATGATACCAGGAAATGAAAATTTGACTTACATCCATTCATTTTTCTTTCAGGCTATGGTTTTGCTTTAACTGAAAACAACTATTGCTTTTTAGACCTTTGTGCCAATGTCCAAAGAGTCTGAGCTCCAGGACTATGGATTAGTTTTAAAGCTTTCATTACAACCGAACAACGCCAGGCTATACTGGTAGTTTATATATATATATATATATATATAAAATTAATGTCAAGAAATAAAATTAATGTCAGTGTTATTTCAGCCATGTTGACTTTGAAGTTTTGTCAGGGCATTATTGTAATATCTTTACTCTTTGGGGCCATTTGGTTTCTTTCTCTCTCTCTATATATATATATAGTGTGTATCAAAATACTACTACAAACTTTGGGAGTAGGTTCTTCACACCAAGACAAGAACTAAAGTCCATATAAACATATGTCTGCAAATTCTTTGTTTTTGAATTAAAATGACCACAAAACTATGTTGCTAAAAATTACTGTAAATTTTTTCTGCATCAAATATAAATTATTTTTTGTTACCATAACTCACACCCTGAAGATGATCTCAGAAAGAGATTGAAAGTACTAAGATACCTTGAGAAATGAATGATAATAACATCTGTCAATGTTACAGCTCATTTCTGACATCTTTCAATTATAATACCCGAAAGATTATCCATGAGTTTGAATGGATTTTATTAAAAATAAGCAGACACAATGTTTGCAATTTATTTAATCTGACATGTCTAAAAGAAAATCTGCTGCCTAAATACACAAATATATATATATATATATATATATATATATAACATAGTGATGATCCACGTATACTGTCTTAATAATATGTATAGGAAAAACTACTAAAAAGTTGTAAGTTTAAAAATGTATTTTTTGACAGTATTTATTTATTTCTATTAATAGAAATAAATAAATACTGTCAAAAAATAGATTTTTAAACTTACAACTTTTTAGTAGTTTTTCCTATATATATATATATATTTGTATATTGTAAGAAAGTTACGGAACACGTATGTTTTAAACCCACTGTTCATGCATTTATTTTTATAAAGAGTACTTGATACAACGTAGAGCTTTATATTGTAATAGTTGTTACAATGGTCTATAAAAGCATAGTATCCCTACACAAAAATCTTCACGTTTTGGAGCTACATTTGCTCCTCATCTGTGATAAGTTGATCACCAGATGAGGAGCAAACGTAGCACTGAAATGCGAAAATTTTTGTGTAGTTATACTATGCTTTTATAAACCATTGTAACAACCATTACAATATATATATATATATATATATATATATATATATATATATATAGTGTTAAGTTGTGATGATGTTTAATACCAAGGTTTCTGTTTTTTCAGTGGTTTACTGGTAGAAAAACATTGGCAACAGGGTTTTTTTTTGTCATGAAGTGCTTGAGATTTGAGATAGAGTGTTAATAGAATTAATGTGGAGATGTTTGTCACTAAACTGAGCAGAATTATGTCAACTTCCTTTTGTGAAGTTGCTATTGTGATGTCTTCACTCTTCAGGTTTTGATTCTCTGCTTCAGTTTCCCAATTTTTTCTTATATATATCAAAAAAAAAAAAAAAAAAGAAAAAACTACCCTGAAGTTCAGCCTGCTGTAAAAGATTGATGTCTGCCCATTTAAATAATCTGTTCCCAAAATGTATTTTACATAGACAGAATAATTCTATTTTAATTAAAAAAAACTAAAATGTTTCATTTATAACTTATGCTCTTTTGTAATTTAAAAATTAATTAATAATTACTTTACTAAATAAAAGACCAACACAATACTAAATTAGTTTTCTTAACTACAATATACTTTAATATACTATAATTATTTATAATTATAACATAAACATTTCAGCCCTTTTACTCATGAAATAATTAGAAAAAAATCCAAATTGCTGTTAAAAATTATTTACCTATTCAAGTATTATGTGGTCCCACTAGGTACCATACTCAGACAAGATAATTTTCTTTAAAATTTAATTAATTACTATGTTTCATTTATAACTTATACTCTAACATAAATAAAAAAAAATTAATATTATTTTAATAAAATAAATGACTCACACAATACTAAATTGTTTTTCTTAATACAATATAACTAAGTATGCCACAATTATTTAATCCTAATTTTGACTTATATAGTAAAAAAATCTATTGTTCAATAATAAAAACCTAAAATCCAATTTCATGATTAAAATTATTGTCTACCCTTTTAAAAAATTTAAGGTTCCACTGTGTATCTTACCCAGACAAAATTAAAAAGTGACATGTCAAGATCGAAGCCATCCTGCCCCCTTTCATATCCCAAATATTAAATCTCAATGGTTACATAATTCTAAATTTTGATTGAACAGTTTTGACACTCCTAAATGCATTTCTTCCAACTACCACTCCCTAATTTTCTAAATAACCAGAAATTTATCTTATATTTTCAAAAATAAATCATTTTCACTATTTATTTTAACATATCACCTGAAAAGAAACAGTTTTGTTCTGAAACATAAAAAATTTTTGTGTAGTGATATTATACTTTTATAAACAATTGTAATAACAAAATTACAATATTAAGCTCTACTCTGTATCAAGCACTCTTTATAAAAGTAAATGCTTGAACAGTGGGTTTTTAATCTACGTGTTCTTTCACTTTTTTGTAATATATATATGTGTGTGGATGCATATATGATTGTTTCACCCCAAGCAAGACAGTACTATCACTGGTGCACAGGGGGGTACATGAGAGAAGAGAAAAAAGAGCAAACAAGATATGAGAGGAATGTTGGAGAAAGGATAAGAGAATCAGGAAGATACAAGATGGCAATTGACATTGCACTTGAACTCTTTGAGATTATAACTACCAGGAAAGCAAGTATAAGGAAGGGAATTGCACAGATGGAAAGTGCAAGAAAAGAAGCTGATAGAGTAGAAGTGGTGGTTACATTTGACTGTAAAAGAGTGGGACCTAGTTGTAATTCTAGTAGCTCAAAAAAATTCATGTAGAGGGGGCACCAGGGAGATAAGCTTGTCAAAGCAGAAGCCACGAAAACATTTGTAGAAAAGACAGAGAGAGGCCATATCCCATCAGTGAGAAATTAACTGAAGTCAAGCTGCCAAATAGGGAATGATTTCATTGCAGGTACTTTGGATTTTGTCAAGAACCCTGAGATGAATAGCAGGAGCAACTGACCAGATATGACAGCAGTATTCAATGCATGGACGAATAGTAGATTTGTGATTTGTATATATGCAAGGTGAATTCTGATGAGAAAAACTTCCTGGCCCGATAGATTGATCTGACCTTTCTAGCAGTAGATGTAGCTATTGATTTGATATAGTCAAAAGGTCACCTGAGAGAGTGAGGCTTAGGAGGTGCAGTGTATTGCTTTCTGGGAGATTAACGAAATACATACTGATGGAAAGTATGAGAGTTTGTCTGTAGTGATTAGAGCAGCTTTGTTTTGAAAGCATTAAAATTTACAAGCCATTTCTTGCCCCAGTCAACCACAGATTGAAGGTCCTTTTCAAGAGCAGCAGCAAGGTTTACTTTGTCAGCCTTGACAGATTTCTTATCGAGGCGGAAGTAAATGGTGTTGTCAGTGTTGACGCCTACTTGGAAATGTATTACATCAAGAAAATTATTGATGGAGATCAGGAAAAGTGTAGGACCTAGTATAGAGACTTGAGGGACACCCACATTCATATGATAGGATCTAGAAGCATGCCTGTTTAATATGACTTTCATTAAGCAATTTGATAAGAACAATTGGTTAAAATTGAACAAATGTTGAGTTTTACAATAGCCCTGTAGTTTGTGCAGAAAGCCAGCATGTCAAACCCTGTTAAATGCTTTCCAGATATCTAGGGCAACAGCTTGAGCTTCACTGTTCTTATTGAAAGCCTGGTATATGTATTTGATGAAGGTCATTAGCATATCAGCAATAGACTTAACAAAGCAGAAGCCATACTGTTTGTCAAAGAATATGTTGTGGGATGTCAGATGATGATCCACATCAGCATTGAAAATAGCCTTAAACACATGACTAAAAGTCAGTAAAAGGCTGATATGGTAATAATTAGAGGGGTCAAAGGATTCTCCAGAGTTTTTAAAGAGTGCAACTGCAGAGCATAACTTCATCAAGCAGGAAAGTAAGAAGTAGTGAGGCAATATTTGTAGAGTTTGGAACAGACAGGGTAGAGTTCAAGAGCACATTTCTTTAGGATGACAACTAGAATTCCATCACCTTTGCTTGCCTTATGAGAGATAAACTTAAAAATTTTATTAAAGACCAGAGAGGGAGTTATGTATACACCACTCAGTTGAACCTCATGTCTATATGAGAAATTGGGTGTGGGTAATCCAGACGAGCCAAATGCAGAGTTGGAGGAGAATTTGCAAACAAAGCATTCAACTTCATCTGCTGTGGTTGTGAGGACCTCAAATTTATTGAATAAAGGAGGAATCAAGGGATTTGCTGTTGTTTAACACACTTTTGCAGAGCCACCGGGAGTCTTTGTAGCCAAACTTGCGGGATGCTATATGCTGCTTCAGTCTATCAGCAAACAACAGCTTAGCATCTTTTAGGATCTGCTTGTATTCACTGCAAGCAGAGACAAAAAAGTGCCTACTATAGTTGGCCGTGTCGCTCTGGTGAAGCTGAAAAAAATTCCTGTAGTCAATGGTGGTTAAGCAAATAAGAGAGAACCAAAGGGATGAATAAGGTTTAAGTCGAAACTTCCTGGTTGGGACAAAAACATCAATACTATCTTTCACCCAGGTGCAATCTTCAACAGGGAGACTACATATATATATATATATATATATATATATATACACACACACAACACATGATACACTAAAAGTCTGCCTCCTTCTACCGAGTGCCCATAGCCCAGAGGTAGAATCGCCAACTGACACCAATTCAGTTGGGTTTCAATTATCTGCTGCCTCGATACACTATATATATATATATATATATATATATATAACAACAAGGTACTGGTTAGACTGTTGTTCAAAAAGTGCTCAATACATAAACAAAAGTCCTGAATATACAGAGTCAAAAATATTTCAAAGAACAAAATGCTTACCTCTTACTTGTTACCCAGGTTTCAACTATGCTGGTTTCATCAGGCAGCAATATATATATATATATATATATATATATATTAATTAGAGAAAATTTTCAAAATTCTTGTTAAATATTTGTGTATTTAATAAATTTAATTTTTTGAAATTTCAAGTGCACCAACTAATATGGCAAATTTTCTAATCTATTTGTGAAATTTCCTGAAGTTCAGGATGAGGTCCTGGTCTTTTCCTATTATTTTTTTCTTCACTGTCTTATCGTCATCCTGTGGCCGACTGAAACAAGCATTTCTACAATCTGACAAGTTCTCGTTTTCTTCACTCACTGTGCCTGTTGGTTCATCAAGTGCCAGGCTGTTGAGGGTGGGAGAATTAAATGCCCCAAGTGATTTGAGTAAATAAACAAGGCCAACAAGATGGTTTCATAATCTGATAAAAATCTAAAATTTTTCAGTCCTGTCGATGAGTTTATGCAGACACACTTGTATCACATATAAATTATAATGATGAATATGACAGATTAATAATTGCCCGAGTGTCTATAAACACTAAACTTCTATAACATAAAAATTAACTTTATTCAAATACATATATAATTAGTGAATAATCATCCTCTTTATTTTAATAAAGACTGTAATATATATGTTTCTTTATTTACGTCACTATATATATATATATATATATATATATATATATATGTTTATTTAATAATTTACATCACTATATATATAGTGACGTAAATTAATGAATAAACATGAGGAGGGTGTACAAATATATAGTATTAATATTCAAGTGTTGATAAAACAGAGCTTAATAAATGGCTGAACAGAGCTGTATTATATAGCTCCTGGGAATTATGGTAAAAAGCATCCTCAGCAAGCTTTCTGATTGGGAGGTTATGAGGAGCATAGAACCACCTCTTAATTGCTGTTGTTCCCAGGTTCACCCTGACCTGGAGTGGTAGCACCTGTTAGGGTCCCAGCTATGGACAAATAGTTAACCCTCCAAACAGGGCTCAAAGCACTATGAAATTATAAATTTTTTTTATAAATTATTATTAGTACTTGAATAGGAAAATATAAATTTTTGAAGGAAAAAGATTATTACCATAACACATTGTTAAAGGAAAAAAAAATTATTGCCATAATACATTTTTGAATACAAAGCTAGAAGACATTTTTAGTTTTCTAAAATAAAAAAATAAATTTTTCATCAAAATCTGATTAGATCAACTGTCTCACTATAAATGAACATTAAAAAAATATATCTTAATGCCCTACCTTTTAGGCATTAAATAACCCACAGAGGTTGATATGCCATTAAACTCACTTAAATATAAAAATGTATTATATTTATATTAATAAATATACATATTATCCTCCGTCTATGGCACAACTCAAAGTTTTATGTGTTATGCAATCATCAGGTGCATATTTTAAACTAACAGTCTAATAAATTTGAATTTAAGTTCACTCGATGTTCATGGGAATCAAATACTATAAAGCTAAGTTATTGCTTTTTTAATAACAAGATTAAAAATTTAAATATTCTAAAGTTACAGGTAGATAAAAATTTAAAATTTAAACTTAAATTTTAAAATTAAAATAGAAAATAAAAATAATAAAATGTAGGGAGAAGAAATCAAGGGGGCGTAAATCATGAGTTTAAAAAATTTAAATAGATAAAAAATGTAGAGAAAATTAAAATTTTAAAATTTTAAGTAAAAAAAACAAAGAACAATAAAAATAAAAATTAAGAAGTAAAATTTAGAATTAAGAATTAAAAATTAAATAATGTAGGGAGCGAAAAAAAAAATTAATTCATAATTGCTAAAAGTAATATTGCAGAGAAAGAAAGAAAGAGGCAAACGTAAAGAGGGATCTTTATCAATCTGGGTCTAAGAATTTAAGTAAGTATCTTTTCTATGACAACATGTGTTCATTAAATTACATTTTTTTATAAAGCAAATTTTGATTCTTGATATGGTTTAAGATGAACAAATTTTTCTAAAAGGCATACATAACATTTATCTCCTTTTCCATTGTAATGTTTGGATTTAGCTATGATATTTTTGTGGTGGACTGGGGTAAGAAATGGCTTTTAAATTTTAGTGCTTCCAAAACGAAGCTGCTATCCTTTAACCACTATAGACAATCTCATCTACCCACTTCCCGTCAGCATGGATCATGCTAGTCTCCTTGAAAGCAATACCCTAAACCTCCTCTGCCTCACTTTCTCAGCAGACCTTAAACAGAAAGCCTCTGTTGAATCAATAGCTAAATCTACTGCTAGGAAGGTCGGGTCACTATGTCATGCCAGGAGGTTTTTCTTGTCTAAATCCATCTTGCACATCTAAAAACCTATCATCCGCCCATGCATTAATACTGCTGTCATATCTGGTCAGGTGCCCCTGCTATTTATCTTGGGGTTCTCGACAAAATCCAAACGTGAATCTGCAATGTGATCAATCCCGACCTGGGAGCTCGACTACAATCACTTTCTCACCAATGAGATGCGGCTTTTTTCTGTCTATTCTACAAATATTTTCATTGCTTTGCTCTGACAGGCTTAGCTCCCTGGTGCCCCCTCTACACAAATTTACTCAAGTTTCTAGACTGACAAGTAGATCTCACCCTTTTACAGTTAAAACAACCAAATGCAGTTGCCACTTCTACTCCATCAGCTTCTTTTCTCACACTTCCCACCTGTAGAACTTCCTTCAGTATACTTGCTTCCCTGATGGCTACAATCTCTAAGAGTTTAAATGCAACGTCAGTTGCCATCTCTTATCCCCTTAACTCCCATCCTTCTTTTACCCATTCTCTGACACCCCCTTCTGTCTTGTTCTTCTCCCTTTTCACTCTACTCTCGTGTAACTCTCTTCACACCAGTATTCCCATCCTTCTTTTACCCATTCTCTGACACACCTTGTAACCTGTTCCTCTTTCTCATCATTCTCCTCTTATGTAGCCCCCTCTCCCGCCCAGTGTCAGCATTGCCTTGTTTGAAGTGAAACAATTATAACAAAAAAAAAAAAAAAAAAAAATTATCACTAGTTTTCTTCCATTGTTGCTTTTTATCCCAACACTCTGGGGCAATATATTCTTCATTATTATTTCTATTTTATTACTAGTTTTATTCCATTTTATCACAACATTTACGATCATCTTCTTCTTATCTTGTGTAATAAAAAGTAACAATAATTATTTCTTCAAAAAATATAAATCAGTCCAGTTACATTAATGTATTCAGCTTGTCTATCCTCTATACAAATTGTACCAAGGATAACTGGCATCATTTATCATTGGGCTGCTGTATGCTAGTGTTTAATTTAAGTATCATTTTCAGCTATCCTCCCTTCAACTGCTGTTTTCTACAATAATTTGTAGATAATTTTCCCTATGGGGAGAAAAAAGGCCAACAGGAAATGCTGGAACTTGTAGATTCCACCAAAACTTTGTAACCCAGAGGAAGAGAGAGATGGGAAAAATAGGGGACAGGGGTCAATGTATCCTTTAATAGCATCTGGCAATCCCTTGAAATTAAAGTTTCAAAGACTAAACAAGAAACATTACCAATGCTTATGTCGACTTAATTTATTAAGGTTTTAGTGGCAGAAACGATTACATTTTAGCACATGAAGTGTTGGCTTCATTACAATTCATGAATTGCTCTTAGCAAAAGGATGGTGGTTAATTAGGCGTGTATTTTATTGAATAGTTTGTTATTGTAAATCAATTTGAATACTGCATAGAATATTCTATGGAAAAGACAAAAAAAAAAACAACTCTTCTCTCTATCTCAAGAAGTAATGGCAATTGTCAGATAAAGGAATCTGGGGCGAGCCAACACTACTTACATCCTGACTAGAAAAAGACAACTCTAAATTCTAGACTGTGGAAATGGCAATGAGAAACCAATCTCTCTACTATCTTTTCCAAGTATGCATGGTAATTCAAAGATAATAAAAAATAGGAATGTGTGGAGAGTCATCATTACTTGCATCCAGAATGGAAAAAGACTAATCAGAATTCCAAACTGTGGAAAAGGCAATGGGAAACCACTCTACAATCTTTCCCAAGAAGTCATGGCAAATCCCAGATAATAAAGAAATGGAATCTGTGGAGAGCCATCATTGTTTACATCTTGAAAGGACATGACATTTTTAAAATCGTCTATTCATACCTATCATTTTTTGATATCTCAGTCTCTTCTTATCTATCTATCTATCTATCTATCTATCTCAGTCTCTTCTTATCTATCTATCTCAGTCTCTTCTTATCTATCTATCTATCTATCTATCTATCTATCTATCTATCTATCTCAGTCTCTTCTTATCTATCTATCTCAGTCTCTTCTTATCTATCTATCTATCTATCTATCTATCTCAGTCTCTTATCTATCTATCTATCTATCTATCTATCTATCTATCTATCTCAGTCTCTTCTTATCTATCTATCTATCTATCTATCTATCTATCTATCTATCTCAGTCTCTTCTTATCTATCTATCTATCTATCTATCTATCTATCTATCTATCTATCTATCCCAGTCCCAGTCTTCCTTATCTATCTATCTATCTATCTATCTATCTATCTATCTATCTATCTATCCCAGTTTCTTCCTATCTATCTATCTATCTATCTATCTATCTATCTATCTATCCCAGTTTCTTCCTATCTATCTATCTATCTATCTATCTATCTATCTATCTATCTATCTATCTATCCCAGTTTCTTCTTATCTATCTATCTATCTATCTATCTATCTATCTATCTATCTATCTATCCCAGTCTCTTCCTTCCTATCTATCTATCTATCTATCTATCTATCTATCTAAGTCTCTTCTTATCTCTTTCTCTCTCTCATATATATATATATATATATATATATATATCACAGCCTCTTCCTATCTATTTATCTATCTATCTCTTCTTATTTATCTGTCTATCTGTCTAACTTTATATATATATATATATATATATATATATATATATATATATTTCTTATCACCTGCCCCAATTTGCTTAAAAATGGGGTGCATTTTCATTACATTTATACAACAAATCAGATAGAAATGTGATCCAAAAGATACTTTTCCTCAGATCATGTGGTATTATATATATATATATATATATATATATATCTCGCAGCCTCTTCCTATCTATCTATCTATCTATCTATCTATCTATCTATCAAACCAGACAGTTAATTGTTGCCATGTTATAACAATTTTAATGTTTAACCCTTTAGCATTTAACACTCCATAAACATCAGCTCTCAATGTTCAGCCCTCCTCATGTATTCTCTACCATAACATGTGACAACATTATTGCAAATAACACACGAAATCAAGCAAACAGTGAGACTTTGAAAGCCAACATTTGTATTTTATATTTAGCATATTTAAAGGTAGTTCTTTATAATGTTTTGATTAGAGAATGGATTTGAAATTGGTTTTGAATCATGACTAGTATTTTAAAAAATGTAAAATAAAATAATGTTAGGACCTTGAACAAGATCTTACTGTTTTCCAACAGACGACATTCCCAGAACCGTATGCGTAGTTTCAGATTATTATGCATCTAAAAGAAAGTACTAGAAGCAAGTTTGAAATTCAGTGCATGTCATTTTGCTAATGTGTAAACAACTTTGTTTTTATAGCATGAAACATGTTGGATTTCATGCCAAAGAAAGTATATTTTTGAGGAGTTTTACTGCACAACTTTATGCAAGAGAAATCTGCAGCCGAAGGACACAGAATTCTTGTTGAAACTTACGACAACCTCGCTTTATTAGAGCCAATATACAGAGATTGGTTTAGATACTTAAAAAGATAATGAATTTGATGTTGAAGATAAAGAATGCTCTGGTATAACAAAAAAGTCTGAAGACAAAGAATCTTTATGAAAATTTATGTCAGGCACAAGCTGAACTTGCAGAATCATTAGGAGCAATAATTTTCAAACTGGACAGTTTGAAAATGTCTGAAAGCATTAGAAATGATTCAAATGTAAGGACATTTAGTGCCATACAAGATGAAGCCAAGAGATGTTGAACAACATCTTGTCACGTGTGAACAGCTGTTTCAACGGCAAAAAAAAAAAGTTTCTTTTGCATCATATAATGACTGGTGATGAAAAGTGGATACATTACAATAACCCTAAGCATAGAAGATCATGGGGTAAGCTTGGCCATGCATCAACATCAGTGGTCTGAAACTTCTGCTCTGCATTTGGTAGGATTAGTTGGGTTTAATTTATTATGAGGCGCTTCAACCAACCAAAATCATCACAGAAAATCCCTATCAACTATAATTGATGTAGTTGAATGGAACATTGAAGAAAAAAACAGCTGCTATATGAGCAGAGACGACAAAGTGATTTTGCAACATGACATTTTGTGAAGGCATGAAGGCATTGTTTTGATGTCTTCTCTCTTCACACTGTTTCCCATTTTTTTTCATAAACTTTGGTGTAATTTGGTATCTTTGTGTCACAGTGATTCATTTGCTTGATGAATTTTGTTTCTTAGGTAGTGTAAGATTTGCAGGTGGTTAATTACTTTTATTGCTTTTTACACCAAAAAAATAATCAATAAAATGCAATTAATCACCTGCAATTCCCAGACCACTTAAGAAACAAATTTTATATCAATTAAGCACACACGAAAAAGAGGTCAACACAATAAAAAGCAATTAACCACCTGCAAATCTTACACCATTTAAGAAACAAAATTCATCATGCAAAAAAGAATCAATGTGCTGACCAAGTTTGGAAAAAAACATTCTCATAACTTCAATGACATAAATAAAAAATGCACACATTCAGTTAAAAATTAAAAATAAAAATTGTTTTTGATAATGGCAAAAAGATTAACATAAGTGCTTGGATATGCATAACTTTTGGACAGTTTTTACACATTTTGTGTCCAGAAAAAAAAAACACTTGTACAAACACAATAAAAATTAAATAAAAAGCTTAATCACAGTCCCCTTGTCAGTCATCTTTAATGAAATTTGTGTGAAAGGACTGCTGCTTAAGTACATAATACATACATACACAAACATAACTTAGAATATTTGGTATTTATTTCAGGTAAATTCCAATAGAGACAAACTCAAAAGAACTCAATGTTAAATTTATTCATCTAATTTAAAGGAGTAATACAATTTAGAAAAAATTTTAGATATTTTACATTTTCATAGGTAATACGTATATCGCAGACTGACCTTGCTGCTCGTCAGACCCAAATGATACAACAGTTAATATTCAAAATCATCCCCCCCCACCCAAAAAAACACATACAGACACTCACATGCCCATATCAAGAATAGACATTTGTAATTTGTAACAGTAATCTACAAAAAACATTTCCTCGATCATTCAAAAAGAAAATGATTTTTATGATTTTTCTACATTTTTATTTTTCTTTCTTTGTTTTTTTTTTTGTTTTTTGAATGAGCGAGGATATGATTTTGCAGATTGCTATTACAAATATCTATTCTCGATATGGACATGTGAGTGTCTGTATGTGATTCTTTCCTGGATGATTTTGAATATTAACTGTTGTATCATTTGGGTCTGACAAGCTTCAGGTTTTGCTGCAAAATAAGTATTACCCATGAAATTATAAAATACCGAAAATTTTTTCTAGACTATAGAGGTAGAATTGCTGACTGACACCAATTCAGTTGGGTTTCAATCCTGGGTAAAAGGCGATAGGCTGTCTAACCGTACTGATGAGCTTTGACACAGCAAAACAGATCTGTCTGCAGACGACTATATATATATAAGAATGAGTAAATAATAAAAGGCATAAGTCTGACAAATCTATCTTTAATCTGATTGTATAAGTTAATGGTTAGTTGTAATATATATATATTTATATGTATAAAACAAGTTACCTCATCAGCCACCATTGAAAACATTGTCATTTTGAACTCCATAACTTTTTCCATAATCTACACTAAGGCTACATTAGGTTTTGAATTCAGAGTTTTTCTTCTCCTGGACTGGTTGCCAGTCATGGAGAGAGACCAGTTTGCTATACTCTTTAACACATAATTGGAGAGAGAAGAAATGGATTTATACCCTTCCCAAGGTTATTTACACAAAAATAAATGCAATGAACTCAATCAAAATTTTTAGTTCAGCTGGTCATTTTCTTGTTCAGAGCGGCTAACTATAACACCATCTGCACACCCATAAGTATTTACAAAGATAATTCTAATTTAATCTGTTTGGACTTTCCCTTAAGGATGTGAAATGTCAGAACAGGATATCAGTACTGAATTAGTTGACATTCCACTCCTCACTAAAAATAAACCCTCAGGAATTAATCTAAACTATATAATTTTATAAAAATGTGTTTGATAACTGATTAGAGAACTGAGGAGAGAAAAATAGAAAGAGAATCTGGTTATTTTGTAGAAAAAAAGTAAAAAAAAAAAGAGGCTCAATAACAAACAAATGAGGACAATGGTTGACCTCGATGTTCTTTTAAAAGAACAGTAATTTTGTTATTTTTAATTTATTTGCTTAAACATTATTTTTAATGGATACACATATTTGAGTAGATGTATTTTTTTATTATTAAAATAGTATATTTATTTACATATACTGGTCTGAATAATTGAGAAATCTTGTTAGGAAAATATGCATTCTCTAGTAGGATTCGAACCTGCACACCTTAGGGGAAGTCGTCATTAGATCTACCGTGTGTTAGACTGCTCAACCTTGTAGGACCTCTCGATCAGACAAAGCCTGAATAATGATTTTGAACACAGATCTTTCCTAAGTCTCGAAATATGGATATCTGCTGTGTTTTGTATCCTAATGTAAACAAAGATAATTTATTTATGAAATTTTACGAAATCTATTATGAAATAGATTTAATCTGACATATTTTTAATTTATATGTTTAAACATTATTTTTAATGAATAACACATAATGGATAGCACTTTTAACGAATAACAGAGAATGCATATTTTCCTAACAACATTTCTTGATTATTCAGGCCAGTAGAAATATAAATAAATATATAAATAAATATACCGCTTTTTTTTAACCAATTCACCTCAAAGAAGGCAGTACTGCCATTGGTGAACAGGGGGTTATAAGCGGCAAGAGCAAAAAGAAAAAGGAACAAGATACAAGGGAGGGAGGCAGGGAAAGAATAAGAGAAACATGAGAATCAAAGGGATAAAAGATGGCAATTGACATTGCACTTAAACTCTTGGAGATTGTAGCTATCAGGGAAGCAAGTGTACAGAAGGAAGTTCCAATGGTGGGAAATGCAAGAAAAGAAGCTAATAAAGTAGAAGAGATGGTTACATTTGACTGTTTTCACTGTAAAAGAGTGAGACCTCATTGCCAGTCTAGTAGCACAAGGAAATTTGTGTACAAGGGGTACCAGGGAGATAAGCTCATCAGAGCAGATGCCACGAAAATATTTATAGAAAAGACAGAGGGAAGCCACATCCTGATTGTGAGAAAGTGGCTGAAGTTGAACCGCCAAATCAAGATTAATTACATTGCACATCCTCCTTTGGATTTTTTCAAGTACCTCGATATAAATAGCAACAGCGCCCAACTAGATATGGCAACAGTATCCAATGCACTGACAAATGGTAGATTTGCATATGTGCAGGACAGATTCTGATGAGAAAAAACTTCCTGGCCTGACAGAGTGACCTGGCCTTTCTAGCAGTGGCCTGTAGCTATTGATTTGATGTAGCCATTGCACTTGTTGGTCGGCTGTGAGAGTGAGGATGAGGAGGCGCAGTATATTGCTTTCTTGGAGACTAGTGTCATCCATACTGATGGGAGGTAAGAGAGTTTGTCAATGATGATTAAAGGAAAGCAGCTTTGTTTAATAATAAAAAGGGCATCTACTCAAATATGAGTATCCATTAAAAAATGCTTAAATAATTTTTTTTTTTATAATCGTGTCGCTCCAAGCAAGGCATTTTACTGCCACTGTTGTGCAGGGGGTTACATAGGAGGAATGTCATGAGGAGTGAGAATTTGCAAGGGGTGTCAGGAAGAGAGTAGAAGAGGGAAGAGATTACTGATGAGAGTGGGGTGGATGTAGCAAAGCATGAGAGAGAGGATATAAGTTAGTGAGACAGGAGATGACGATTGACTTTACATTTAAATTCTTGGAGATTATAGCTGTCGGGAAAGCAAGTATGCTGAAGGGAATTCCACGAGTGGGAAGTGCGGGAAAGAAGCTGCTGGAGTAGAATTTGCATTTAAAAATATGTCGGATTTTGTAATGCATTTTATAAAATTTCATAAATATCTCTATTATTTTATATACTTTTGATGCTCTCAATAATATTTATATTGAATCCGTATTGAATCTATTGCCAGGTCTGCTGCTAAGAAAGTTGGTACTGTTGCTAAACAATCTTCTTCTGAATGTATCTTACATATCTATGTCTATCATTCATCAATGCTTAGTACATTACTGTCACATATAGTCCAGTGCTCCCCTATATATCTAGAGATCCTTGAAAAAATCCAAAAATGAATCAGCAATATTTTTGGTCAAAATCTGGCATCTCTGCTTCAGTCACTTTCCCACCTCTTTAAAATTACCTCCCCGTGCCTTTTTTCATTAATACTTTTGTGATAATTGTTTGGATGAGCTCTTCGCTATGGTACTCAGACTTTAGGAATTTAAGCATAATATGTTACAGGCGTCAAGATCTCATCACTTTACAGTTGAACTTGCTAGATGTAACTGTGAGTTCTAAGTTAACAGTTTCTTCTCTCGCATTTCTCACTGGTGGAATTCTCTTCCTGCTCCATGCTTTCCAACTAACTTTAATCTTCGGAAATCTAAATGTAATGTCAACCGCTTTCTATCGTCCTCCTGATTACTCTTCTTTTGTTCTTGATCCTTAGTAATGTTTCTGTTTTCTAATCCTTCAACACCCAGTAATTCCTTGTATCTTAGTGGATTTACTGCCTTGCTTGGGGTGAAATCAATAAAAAAAAGATTATAAAAATATGTCAAGCAAATACAAATGTGATATTTATTATTTATCTTTTATAAAGATTTATTATTTACCATTTAATAATTAAATAAATTTGAAAATAAAAATTTGTATTCAAGAATTCATAAAAATTACATAATTATCAAAACATGTAAACCTATTCAATCAGCTAAGTGCCGTATGTGATACACATTCAGGTGATCATTACTTTCTGTGGTAGACTGGTTGCCAACCAAGGCTACATAACCCAATCTGTCCTGCCATTTAACCCATAGATGGAGGGAGAATAGGTGGATTAATATCTTCCCCAAAGAAGCATGTAAGTGAATTTCACTTTCCAGTACAAGACATTTTTTGGTCATAAGTCAATTACCAAAATATGACCAAAACACAATATACATAAACTGAAGGTTGTGTTTAAGCATGAAACCGACTGTTGCCCCTGAGTGCTGACAACAATGTCCACTTATATCGACATATGCTCTCTCCCTGATATTGAGCACATTAACTCATAAATATAACATACCTTAAAACAATATTTTATCATATATATAATTAATGGGGAGAGGTTTTTCTCTTAATCAGGCCAACTTCAAAGTTTCGTAACATCTTTATTCTGCAGAGTTGTTTTTTCTGCTCTGATAAAAAAAAAACCCTGAAGAGTGAAGATATCACATTAATGACTTCATGAAACTTGGAAGTTGGTATAATTGAAATAACACTGCTCAGTTAAAAAAAAACCTCTCACCCATTAATTCTATTAATGCTCTATCCCTATCTTGATAATGAGCACTTATGACAAAATACCTGCTTGCCTAAAATGTCTTTCTACTAGTAAACTACTAAAAAATAGCAATTTTGGCACTAAGCAACATTTCACACTATCCCCTTCCACCAAGTGGCCATAGCTTAGAGGTAGAATCGCTGACTGATGTCAATTCGGTCAGGTTTCAATCCTGGCTAGAAGCAATCTGATATTTAACCGTACTGATGAGCTGTGACATAGCAAAGCAGGACTGTCTGCAAATGACTATATATATATATATATATATATATACAAATAAATACACAAGTCTTTATTATAATAGAGAGGATATATATATATTCTTCACTGATCAACAACATAATTATTGCAAAAAAAAATATGGCACTGTAAAAATACAAACATGCATCGAAAGCTTTTATAAATGGTAACAAAGTTTAATAAGAAACTGAACTGATACTAACCTCACTATTTTTGCTCTCTCAATGAGTGTGACAGGAAAGAAATATATATATATAACATAGTGATGATCCACGTATACTGTCTTAATAATATGTATAGGAAAAACTACTAAAAAGTTGTAAGTTCAAAAATGTATTTTTTTGACAGTATTTATTTATTTATTTCTATTATTATATTTGATATTTCAGACCGTCCTCGGCCTTTCATCATGATTTTAAAATTTAAATTAGAAACGTTTTCGCGAGGAGTGTTCGTCCGAGAGATTGTTTACATCACGTGACGCAGAAAGCAACAGATTTTTTTAATATTTGTAAATGTAAACTTATCTTTAATGTTGTTTTAAAGAAAATTTTTTTTAAGTGTATCTAAAAAATGTTTAACTATTGAAATATTTATAAAGATTCAAAACACCTAAGTCCCTATTTAACCCTAGCCTGTATGTATTTAATATCCTCTCTATAATAATAAAGACTGTTGTATATATATATATATATATATATATATATATATATATATATATACAACAGTCTTTATTATTATAGAGAGGATGTTTATTAACTAATTATATATGTATTTGGATAAAGTTATCTTTGATTATATTATAGAAGTTTAGTGTTTATAGTCACTCGGGCAATTATGAATCTGCCATGTTCATCATTATAATTTATCTGTGATACAAGTGTGTCTGCATAAACTCATCGACAGGGTGGAAAAATTTTAGATTTTTATCAGATTATGAAACCATCTTGTTGGCCTTGTTTATTTACTCAAATTATTAAAAATTACTGACAATGTAATGCAGTTAAGTTTATTATTCAATTTTTCTCATATTCTTAAAATTTTCTTTTCTGGTCCCAAATTATGTAGAAATTGTCCAAATGCTTTGTATGTCTATACAATCTCAATTATACTTTTAGCCATTATCAAAGATTTTTTTTTTTAATCGTTTCACCCCAATCAAGGCAGTACTATCACTGGTGTGCATGGGGCTACATAAGAGAAGAGTGAAAGTTTAAGCAGGAGGAGAGTGAAGAGAAGGATGAATCGGCTACAGGCGGCGTCCAAGAATGGGAATACCAGTATGAAGACAGTTGCAAGGGTAGAGCGAGAATGGAAAAAAACAAGATACATGAGGTGATGTAGAAATGATGAGGAAAGGAGATTAAGAGTTTGAGTTTTGTTTAATGGCATATCAACACCTCTGTGGGTTATTTAATGCCAAAAAGGTGGGGTTTTAAGGTATTTTTTTAAATGTTCGGTTATAGTGAGAAGGTTGATTTAGTCAGATTTTGATGAAAGTTTTTTGTTTTTATTCTTTTTTTATTGTAGAAAACTGAAAATGTCTTCTAGTTTTGTATTCAAAAATGTTTTGCTAAGAATTTTTTTTCCTTCAAAAATGTGTTATGGTAATAATTTTTTCTTCAAAAATGTATATTTTTCTTTAAAAGTCTAATTTTATGTATATATTTCTATAAAAGTAATTTTATACTTTCATAGTGTTTTGTCCCCAGTTTGGGAATTAACTATTTGCCCATAGCTGGGAACCTAACAGGTGCTACCACTCCGGGTCAGAGTGGACCTGAGAACAACAGCAATTAAGAGGTGGTTCCATGCTCATCACAACCTCCCGATCAGAGGCCTTGCTACCAGATGCAATTTACCATCATGCTCAAGACCAGATGAGGGAAGGACTGGAGTCAAGTGGACAAGAGATGGGAATTGACATTGTTTAAATTCTTGGAGATTGTAGCCATCAGGGAAGCAAGTATGTCAAGGGAATTCCACAGGCGGGAGGTGCGAGAAAGGAAGCTGCTGGACTAGAATTGGCGGCTGCATTGCTGCTCAAATCACAGTTATATATATAAAAGTATATCCAAGTGAATAAGGCAGGCCGGCAGGCAGGACTTGCCAGGGGAGGCCGGTAAGAAGGACATGACCGGAACCACACGACAACCACTACTACTAACTAGGAGGCGCCATGCCCAACAACAAGATCGCTGTGCCACTGCTGGTTGCCCGTGAAGCGAGAAAAAGTTAACAACATTCAAAACATTAATTTAAAACAGTGCTCAATATAAAATAGAGCTATGAATATTTATTATAAATTATAGTTTAGAACATGTACAAATTATTATCTACTACAAAGTGTACATTTTGTTTCGACATTGAAAGGACAATGTCTCATCAGGTAGTGCAAAAAGAAAATTGAAGATTCTTTATCTTATATTGGCGAATTATGTGTGAGAGGTAGGTGGGGTAGAAAATGGGAAATCAGAGTTTAAGTTGTAATTTAGAATTTGAACGAAAAGAGGGAAGAGGTAGAGGAGAGAATTGATTAATGGATGTGTTGAAAATTTTATAAACAAATTTAACGGGAGAAGATAAGGTATGTCCTTTACAGTCTTTATGGCCAGTCCTTTGGGTTTAACAAAGAGAAAAATATCAGAAAATGTATATAGGGTTGGAGGTGGAGTAGGAGAGGATGCACTAAAAAGGGGATAGGAATTGCTATTTGCTGTATTAGTGAAGTATATGACTGCAAATATTTTTGAATTTAAATTTAGTTTTTCATAATTAATCTATTTTTTAATATTTAACCTTAATCTAAAATTTAGAAAATCTCTTTTTTATATAAAACTTTAATTAAATTACAGTTTGTAATATGAAAAAAAGGTCAAATTTGAGGTAAGAGTGTCATTGATACTCTTACCTCAAAAGTATATATATTTAAAATATAATAAGCACTACTCTTTGCAATTACCATGGTTTCCTTGGGTAGTGAAAAGATCAATTGTTTTCATATCACTTTATGAACTAATGGTATCAACGAAAAATTTAATGAAAGGAATTGTATAAAGAAAGAGTAGAGAAAGTATGTGAAAGGTGGCAAAGGTGTGGAGAAAAAAAAGATTTTTGATTCTTTCATCCGGATTCTTCAAGTTTGCAAGCCGTCATTATTTTTGATCTCTCATTTAACAATTTGTCTTGCTCTGGATATAACATAATCACCAGCTTTTCTTCCTGACACAATCTGGACATAATATTTCTAATACAATATTAATATTACTTTGCTTTTTTCAAAATATTTCAATATAAATTATGGCATCTTTCATTTTTTTTATTTTTGTTCCCACAGATGACTAGCTAGTTTCATACAATGTTGGTAAACTTCTAACTTAAATGATGATAATTGATTATGCTATTTTTGCTTAAAGCTGCATTCTTAAATACACTTTATTTTGGCCTTTTTCATTTTTCACCCCTGCCTTGTAGACTACCCACTTCTGTTTTATATACTTTGTTCAGTAGGCACATTATTTTTATTTCTACAACTGCACGTGATTAGATATACCATTATCCTGTATGTCATCTTTATTAAAATCCTTGATGTTTTGCTTGTTATTGTATTTTGTAACTTGCTGGTATGACTATATCTTTTCTTGTTTGAAAAACATTTTTTCTTTATTTGTTTTAACTCCTAAATTGGGCAGAATTAACCATAGTTTCTTTTTTTATTTGATGTTCCTCATCGATTGAATTGTTTGGAGTTTAAATTCAAGTCTGGTTTTGTGCCCCTCTTCTATTAATGTTCATTAATAATTTTTCCTTAAAAAATAGCTTTATTTGAAGAATTTCTGCATTCACTTGCTTTTGGGACATGTTTGATCCAGTGTTTACATATTGCAACTTGCTGTTTGGTTTAATGTACAGGGAGATGTTGCCAGTTTCTAAAATCAATTCGATGTCCGGGTATTGGACCACTTTCAAATTCATATCTAGCTTGATATTAAAAAACATTCTCATCATGCTAGAAACATTTATAAAAAATCTATACAGTTTAAAATAAAAAAAAAAACAATCTTGATAAAGGCTAAAGGAATAGCCAAAACCATGCAGATATATACGTTATTCGTACAGTTTTTATACACTTTGTGTACAGAAAAGAAAACATTTATACAAATATATGAAAAGTTGAATGAAAAGCTTAATTGCAGTCCCTTGTTAGTTGTCTTTAATAAAACATGTATAAAAGCGGGATTGTTGCCCAAATATATAATTACACACACACACACACACACACACACACACACACACACACACACACACACACACAGGGTATGAGTGGTAAATTGCAGCTGTTCTATATTTTTAATTTTGTGCATGAACATTGTATAGTAGGTCATTTGAACACCATCTGAGAAAAAGAACATCGTAACACAATTAACTCCACTAGAAATTTTGAAACACCATGCTGGAAGTGCCAATACAAGCCTTTCAGAGTGTGTTAACATGATTACGAAGGTACATAAGCTCGAAAAACTCATTCTGATAAGAAAAGAACTCCCGAATTGGTTAGTGAGGGCTTCAACACGGAGACCTATATCAAGTGCCCTGAAGAGGTAGCGCTGCCCTAGGTTAAGAGGGTGGCTGTTGGAAGACCCTATGTCAAGCAACAGGACTCTACACCATGCCATACAAGCAGAAGAAACCAGTCATGGCTGTCAGACAATTTCTGTGACCACATCATTCCTTACACCTGGCCCCTTAACTCCCCAGACTGCAAACCCCTTGATTATTGTGTGTCGTGTGCAGTTGAGCAGAAGACCAATAAAACCCCTCATAATGCCAAAGATGAACTGAAGGCAAAGATTATAGTAGCATTCACCAACTTAATCAAGGAAACTGCCCAGAAGAGTTGCAGGTGATTCCAAACTCACTTAGGGGCCAAGGTTGAAACTAATGGTAATTTTATTGAATAAATGTATTCATTAGTATTTCAAGATATTTTTGTGGAGATTTGGTAAACACACCTCTTAAAATGTGTGTTGTGGTGCAGTGGATATCAGCTTGGAATGAGAAATCTGAGAGCCAAGTTCAAATTCAAGCTGAATTTGTTGCATTCACTCACGTGCAAATACACTTGAGAAAGATATTAATCTATCTCTTCTTCACAGCTATAGGTTAAATAACAGGACAAATTGAGTTCTGTAGTCTTGGTTGGCAATTAATCTACTGCAGAAAATAATGGCAATCTACTGCGGGATAATCTTCTGCCCAGTCAGTCATGTTTCTTTCGAGACATGATCGCCCAAGTGTGTACCACGTTTTGCACTTAACTGATTGACCTCTTAAAATGAGATTTTTATGTAATTTATACGACAATGTATCCACTGCAAATATATACCATATATACTTGTGTATCATGTGACTTTTGAAGACCTAATTTTGAAACTGGCAATATATACATTAATTTTATATCATGCTTTGATTATACCCCTTTAAAATTAACTTCAAAATTAAGATTTCAAAATTCACATGATACGTGAGTATTTATGGTATATCTTTGTAAAATTCAGATCTAAATAAACGTTTCTGAAAGGAAAACATTCATAAAACAAATGACTAGAAAGCCGTTAATTTCAATGCATTTTGTTTGTTAAGAAATTTTATGAAGGCAAAGGTAGAAATTTCATTTTGGAATTTGACTTCATTCTAATAGCAGCTCAAACCAAAACACTGGCTCATAAAATTCTATACGTCCAAAACTAAACTAACAGCATTCTATCATTGCCAGGCTTGAATTTTTTCCAGTCCTGGTGAGTGGTCATTTTCTAAATGAAGCTCCCTTGCCCTGGATGCCTATTGAGACTCAAGCAGACTCCAAATGCCACAAAAAAGGTTGGTCCCTTGTACCACTCTAGAAAGTACACAACTCCTTCTGCCATACTTTAACTTTCCCAAATTAGGTGATATTGCCCACCAGTGGGCAAGTTCAACTGTTGGGTGGCTAATGAGCAAAGGAATAGAAAATGATGGGTGGTATGAAATTTTTATGAGTATTAAAAAAGTATTTCAACATATGCATTTTTTATAATCAAGTCAGGACTGTCACTGGTGTGCAAGAAGTTACAATGACAAAACAATGTACAAGGGATGTTGAAGAAAGATAAGAGATGGATGGGATTCACGTAGACAGAAGATAGCAATTGACATTGCATTTAAACTTTTAGAGGCTGTAGCTATCAGAGAAGCAAGCAAATGGTAGGGAATTCCACAAAAAAGAAGTGTAAGAAAAAACAACTGCTAGAGTAGAAAAGGTGTTCATATTTAACTATTTTGGAGGTAAAAGAGTGAGACCTAGATACTAATCTTGTAGTATGCATAAATACATGTGGTCAGAGAACCAGGGAAAAAAGCTCATCAGAGTAGTTGCGATGAAAATACTTGTAGAAAAGACAAAGGGAAGCCACATCACATTAGTGAGAAAGTGAGGGAAGGCAGGCTGCTAAGTCAGGATCAATTATACTGCAGATCCCCTTTTGGATATTGTCAATAAGCTAAAGATGAAAAGCAGGAGCGCCCTACCAGATATAGCAACAGTATTTAATGCACAGACAAATGGTAGATTTATAAGAAAAATGTGTTCTGATGAGAAAAACTTCCTGGTCTAACACAATGACCCAACCATCCGAGTAGTAAATAGAGCTATAGACTCAATGTAGTCATTCCATTTGAAGTCATGAGAGAGTGAGGCCAAGGGGGCACAGTGTGTTGCTCTCTCGGAGATTAGTGTCATCCATTCTGATGACAAGAAGGAAAGTTTCTCTATGGAGGTTTAAGGAGATCAGCTTTGTTTTGGATGTTTTCAAATTTACCAGTCATTTCCTACTCCATTCAATCACAGATTGTAGGTCCTTTTAAAGGGCAGCAGCCAGGTTTACTTTGATGGCCTTGGCAGATTTCAGATGCTACCACAAAAACTGTCAAAGATCTGCAAAGAACCTGTTTAAAAGACAAGTGGCTAAATATTAATAATTTAGTCATATTTTTCCATAAGATGTAAATATTTCTGAAAACAATGAATATTTTGGTATTTTCTAAAGTTTTCAGAAGAGTTTTTGACATTCAAATAATTCTTCAGTAATCAACACAACAAAAAATATTCACTGAATATTTATTAGTTGCTACTTGTGTATATTTTTTCAATTTTATAATTATGAACAATTTTTAAAAGTTTTTTATTAATACTAACAACATTAACCCTAACAATAAGACTAACCTTGGCCATAAAACTAAATTATATATATATAGTTTTTAATGGTCAAGCTTGCTTTCATTTGTTCTTTAATACAGTAGTGGCATTAACAGTCGCATGTCAGTGTTATTTTTTTACCTCACTTTGGTATTTTTTTACATCATTAAGCAAGTTTATGAACCAGTAACAAACATTTACCAAACAATTTGGGTTTGCTTTTGGATATTTCCTATATATGTGGCCAATGGAAAATCTTTCCATGCTAAAGTGGGGAGATGATGTCAAAAATTATGGGAACCTCTGCTTACAAGAGTCAGAACAAACCAAAAGTGCAGTATTGCCAAGGCTGGTGCAAGGCAAATGAAAAAAAGAAAAAAAAATGGTCAGTTATTCAAAGTTAGTTCAGTTTGGAAATTTTCAATCAAGACATTGGTTGTTTTAAGAATTATCTGGAAAAGTTTTCTAAGCAGAAGAATTGATTTGTTTGCATCTTCAAGATATTAATATACAGGGTGGTATCAGAATGGGTGCAAGGGTCTCATGCTCCCCAATCTATGATACAAAGCCTCTACTGCATCTCAAATTTCATAAGGTTGTATTCATAGTAAATAGAAATTTTATTGTAACCTAATTATGTACAATAATGGATCATATACAATATAGATGAACAATTCAACTAGAAAAATTGAAAATAAATACAATGTATCTAAATACAAATTAGAGACCTGTCATAATAGATCATTGCAGCCTATGTACAATAATGGATCATATGCAATATAAGTGAACAATTCAACTAGAAAAATTGAAAATAAATACAATGTATCTAAATACAAATTAGAGACCTGTCATTATAGATCATTCTAGCCTATGTACAATAATGGATCATATGCAATATAAGGTGAACAATTCAACTAGAAAAATTGAAAATAAATACAATGTATCTAAATACAAATTAGAGACATGTCATAAAAGATCATTCCATCTTAAATAAATCAAATTTCTAAATCAATAAATCAAGCAATTGTTAACATCAACTTGAGATTTTTCTTGTTAAAAGTTGAAGAGTTTAAATACATATAACAATATGAGCAATACTGGCTGATGTTGCCAGATTCTCACTCTCCAGCCCTGACAGCGTTTAAATGCATTCACACAGTCTTGTGGGTGATGAATTATTTAAAACCCAATTGCCATTTTCCCTACAGACAAAATTTCCAAAACTGCTCAGTTTCACATTCAAATGTAAACAAAGCAGTTTCCTAAAGAGGATTTTTTTTATTAAGTTGGTTCTAAGCTTTCAGCTTACATGAGCCATTTTCAGAGAAGTTACAAGGATATTAACATAAAAACATCCACCATTAGCGACGATTTTAACTTGTGTCGACATAAAACTTTGCTAAGCAGCAATAACAGTTATCAAAAATAGTAAAAGCTTAGAACCAACTTAATAAAAAATTATCCAAATGTTGAAGAATTTTTGTCTTTCTTTTCACCTGAAATTAAAGCCAAAATATGATGTTTAGAACAGCTCATGATTAAACATAATAGACATTCATTGTCTCTTATGTTTAACAGTATATGTTTAGAAAATTACCTGCTACCTCGATACACTAAATATATATCTAAATCTAAACTTATTTATAAATGGAACTTTGTCTGTGTGTGTGTGTGTGTGTGTGTGTGTGTGTGTGTGTATGCGTGTGTGTGTGTGTGTCTGTGTATGGGTGTGTCCGTTACCTATAGACTCCGAAACAGCTGAACCGATTTTCTTGAAAATTTACACAGTTGTACTATAAGCATCTGCGAGTGTTCTTAGCTAGGTTTTGTGTCGAGGTACCCCCGATAAATATCGAAAATCAATAATCGAAAAAATCGGCTTATAGAAGGAGTGGTCCGATTTTAATCAAATTTGATACACTCATAGACAAAACATAAGAAACAATATTCAGAAGTTTCAAGGTTGCAGTTTTTACAATAGTGCAGAAAATTGATAATATATATATATAAAAGGCAAGATGTTTGTGTGTGTGTCTGTTTATCTGCCTATATGTCTGTATTTTTTTCAGCCCCTTTATTTTAGTTTTTGCTTCGGGTTTGGCTCTAAGTAGATATAATTGTAGTTCTTAGTCTCAGCCATGATACCATTTACTCAGAGGATTTATTTAGTCTTCAAAATTCAGTTTACAACAAAAAAAACTTATTTGATATCGATACCAGGAAATCAAAATTTGACTTACATCCTTTCATCTTTCTTTCACTCTACGGTTTCGCTTTAACTGGAAACAACTATTGCTTTTTAGTCTTTCGTGCCAACGTCCAAAGAGTCTGAGCTCCAGGACCATGGATTAGTTTTAAAGCTTTCATTACACCCGAGCAATGCCGGGCTATGCTAGCAGATATATATATATATATATATATATATATAATGGAAAGAATATATATATTCTTTACCACTCGATAACATAATTATTGCAAAAAATAAAAAGCACTGTTAAAGAGCAAACATGCCGCAAAAGATTTCATAACTGGTAGTAAAGAGAATGAACTGAGCTGACACTGCCCCACTATTGTCTCTCTAATGAGCTGAGCCAATGCTACCATAATATTGTCTCTCTCTGTGCATAAGCATGACAGTAGGGAAATATATATATGTGTATATATATATATATATATATATATATATATATAAGGATGTGAAAGAACAAATAAAATGAAATCTGCTGTTCATGCACTTACTTTAATAAAGAGTGCTCAGTACAAAGTAGAGCTTAATATTTTAATTTTTTTGTTATTACAATGGTTTATAAAAGCATTATATCACAGCAAAAATTTTCATGTTTCAGAAAAATACTGTTCTTCTTCAGGTAATATTTTAAAATAAATTGTGGAAATTATTTATTTTCAAAATATAAAATGAATTCATGGTTATTTAGAAAATTAGGGAGTGGTAGTTGGAGAAAATGCTTTAGGCATGTCAATATTGTTCAATCAAAAATGAGAATTATGTAACCATGGAGATTTAATATTTGGGTTTATGAAAAGGGGCAGGATGGCTTGGATCTAGACATGTTAGTTTTTAATTTTGTCTGGATAAGATACATAGTGGGACCTTAGATTTTTTAAATGGATAGATAATTTTAACGGGAGGTTGGATTTTACGTTTTTTTTATTGAACAATAGATTTTTTTTACTACTATATGATCAGTAAAGGGGCTGGAATGTTTAGGTCAGAATTAGGGTTAAATAATTATGATATACTTAGTTGTATTGTATTAAGAACAACCATTAAGTATTTTAGTAAAATAATTTTCATTTTTTGAATTATGTTGGAGTATAAGTTATAAATGAAACATTGTAATTAATTAAATTTTAAAGAAAATTATCTTGTCTGAGTAAGGTACATAGTGGGACCACACAATACTTAAATAGATAAATAATTTTTAACAGCATGTTGGATTTTTTTAAACTACTTCATGAGTAAAGGGGCTAGAATATTTAGGTCATAATTAGGAATAGGATTAAATAATTATGGTATATTTAAGTATGTTGTAGTTAAGAAAACTAATTAACTATTGTGTGGGTCATTTATTTTAGTAAAATAATTATTAATTTTTAAGTTATATTAGAGTATAAGTTATAAATGAAACATTGTAGTTTTTTATGAATTAAAATAGAATTATTTTGTCTGGGTAAGATATCGGATCGGAAAGAGAAACCGGGGAGCCGAGTTGGGAAAGGTATTAATCCGTCTCTTCCTTCCAGTTATGGGTTAAATAGCAGGACAGATTGGGTTCTATAGCCTTGGTTGGCAACCAGTCTACCACAGAAAGCAATGGCAAACTACTGCAGGATAATCTTCTGCCCAGTCAGTCATGTCTCTTTCGAGACATGATTGCACAAGCGTCTATCACGTATGGCACTTAACTAACTGACTGAAGATACATTGTGGGAACATACATTATTTAAATTTAAACATGAAAATTTTTGTGTAGTGATATTATGCTTTTATAAATCATTGTAATAACAAAATTACAATATATATATATATATATATATCATCGCTCATTCAGTAATGAATTAAAGCACTCTGGCTATTGGTGTATGATACATGATACGCTAAAAAGTCAACCTTCTTCTACCAAGCTCCCATAGCTCAGAGGTAGAATCGCCGACTGATGCCAATTCGGTTGGGTTTCAACCCTGGGTTAAAAGCAATCGGATGTCCAACCATACTGATGAGCTGTGAGACAGTGAAACAGATCTGTCTGCGGATGACTATATATATATATATATATACAAATACAAAACAGTCTTTATTATAATGGAAAGGATTACCAACAATACATTTTATAGTAAAATAACCAATAATACATTTTAGGTGTACTTAATGGCATACAATTTATTTTAAAATGTTTAGATTTTGGCATTAAATAAGCCATAGAGGTCATTATGACCCAAAACAAAATCAAGCAACCAACATGAAAGAATTATTTCATAACATTAATCTCTATATTTTACAATTTCTTAAAGAAATCAGACTCTATTCCAAAATATAACTTCAACAAAACAATGTAAAACACATATATCACTATCTCTATTAATTATGTCCACACAAACATGCATATACATATAAGTTAAGAATTATATACCATGTATTCAATTGTGAAAGCAGAATAACATATATCTTCCCACTCATTCACAGTTAAATCAACCAAATGCAGACAACAATTCTACTCCTGCAGCTTCTTTTCTCGCACTCCCCGCCTGTGGAACTTGCTTCCAAATTCTTGCTTTCCTGATGACTACAACCTCCAGGAATTTAAATGCAATGTCAGTTCCCACCTCTTATCCACTTGACTCCAGTTCTTTCTACACCACCCTGTATATCTTTACCTTTCTCTCCACCTTTTGCAACTGTCAGCACAACTGTATTCCCATCCTTAACTGGTTCATCTTTCTCTTTACTCTCCTCCTATCTAATTTTTTTACTCTTATGTAGCCCCCTGCACATCAGTGGTGTTAACGCCTTGCTCAGGGTGATACGAAAAAAAAAAAAATTTAAAGAATTTTGGCATTAAATGATTCATAAATTGTTGACAAGTTGTTTAACAAACTATTCAATTAAATTAAACAATCAACTCATATCTGGTTCAAATTGTTGATGAACACAGTCATCCACATTTGCTTGAGTTTCTACTTTTGGGAAGAAACGAACTGATTTGTTATGGCATGGCTGTCAAATACTATGAAGAAAATAAGCCAGTGAAGGACTTTTACACAGAAATTGTTGTTTTTAATTTTTTTAAGAGAATATCAGCAATTTGGGGTTGTAGCACCTGTTGGGGGTCCAAGCTATAGATAAATAGTGAAACCCATACAAAAATCAACAGAACATTTTTATTGTAAAATTGCCAACAATACATTTCATGATTTACAATATATATATATTTAAAAGAATATACCTTTACTCTGAAAGTATAAAAATTTTGTACAAAATGTCTGTTGTTGAAAGCATAAAATTATGTACAAAATATTTAAATTTCGGCATTAAATAATTCATAGAGGTGTTGATATGCCCCCAAACAAAATCATCTGATGTAAAAAAATTGTCTCATATCATTATTCCATATAATATACTACAATCTCTTAAAGAAATCAAACTGATTCAAAAACATAACTTCAACAGAACTACAACATAAAAAACACATATCACTCCTAGCAACGATGTCCATACGAACATGTATATGCAGAAAAGCTGAGATTCATCTGCCATGTATAAAATTGTGAAAGCAGAATAACATATTTTGATTACTTCAAAGTAACCAGTCTACATTACCCAGAGGATAAAGGTATTTGCATAAGGACAACACTCCTACCTATAAAAAAGAGAAGTTACAAAAGCATCAACGATGGTGAGGGGGTCTTCAAAGGTCTACGCCCCACTGGGAGTCATAGGGGTTTAGATTACATTTAGGACAGCCAGCCTTCTTTTATTAATGTTTACTATACTGTCCCTAATATTTATTGTCGTAATAGAAAATGGTTACTGGAAGTGCCTGGGACAATAATAATTATGTTGACTCTCTTGTGGAACCTTTAAAAAGAAAAAGAAGACAAGAAACCAATTTCAAAAAACTCTTTCATGACATTAATCCGTATAATATCCCACAATTTCTCAAAAAAATCAAAATGTATTCCAAAATGTAACTTCAGCTAAACAACATAAAGCACCCATGATGCTGCCTGCAGTAATTCTGCTCACACAAAATTCACAAAAGCTGAGTATCATTTATCATGTACTCAGTTGTGAAAGCAGAATAACATATATCATATTTCTATTAGCTCCCAAGAAAATTTCCAATGATACCTGTTTATAGTAGAATTACCAACAATACATTTAAATGACCAGTAATACATTTTATCTATACGTGATGGTATACAATTGCATTAAAATATTTAGATTTGGCATTAAATAAGCCATAGATGTTGATATGCCACTAAACAAAATCAACCAACCAAACAATTAACATGAAAGAACTCTTTCATGGCATCAATCCATATAATATCCTACAATTTCTTAAAGAAATCAAACTGTATTCCAAAATATAACTTCAACAAAACTACAACATAAAAGAACTCTTTTATGACAATAATCCATATAATATCCTACAATTTCTTAAAGAAATCAAACTGTATTCCAAAATATAACTTCAACAAAACTACAACATAAAAGAATTCTTTTATGACAATAATCCATATAATATCCTACAATTTCTTAAAGAAATCAGACTGTCTTCCAAAATATAACATATTGCTTCTAGAAATTATGTTCGCACAAACATGTATATGAAGAAAGGCTGAGCATCATCTACCATGTATTCAATTGTGAAAGCAGAATAACATATATTTTTATTACTTCAAATCTTCTAAGAAAATTGAAGTTTAACGTTAAATAATCCATAAGTAGTTGATGTGATGTTTAACAAATCAAACTAATCAACAGCAGCTGGAGTCGCATTACACACAAGTTATACAAAAAAAAATCATGTTTTTTACAAAAAACTTCAGGAGTTGTACTATCAATGGAGTTGGGTTATACGTGAGCCTTTAGGGTAATCCCCAGAGAGAACTGTTTTTATTTTCCATCAATATGGCTGATGCTAACCTCCAAGAGATGAATTCATTGCACTTTCTTGGTCTCACATTTCCCACTGACTTTGTGGAAAGATTCTATTAAATCAGTTGTTGAATCTGCTGGCAGCAAAGTTGATTCACTGTTTTGTGTCAGACAATTTTTCTCTCCAGAATCCATCTTGCACATATTTAAATCTACCATCCGTTCATGTATTGAATACTGCTACCACATCTTGGCTGGTTTGCTATATATCTCAGCAAAACCTAAAGAAAGGGTCTGCAATTTTATATCCTGACCTGGAATCTTGGTTTCAGTCACTTACCCACCACCGTAAGATAGCTTCCCCATGACTTTTCTGTAAATATTTTCTTGGCAATTGGTCTGATGAGCTTTCCTTGTTAGTACCTGGACTGCATGAAATCATGCATAGTACTAGATTGGCAATTAGGTCTCATCATTTTACTGTTGAAATTGCTAGTGGCTAATAGTTTCTTCTCTCACACTTTTCACTCATGCAAATCTCTCTTCAGTCTTCTTCTTCCTCAACTAGGATCTTCAAAACTTTAAATGCAATCTTCTGTCATCCCAAATCCTGTTTTTTTATTGTCTTTTCTCCTCACTAACGTTTTCTTATTTTCTTAAGAGTGGGTGCTGAAAATGCTTGGGTTTGAAACGCTTCCTAAAATGACCAAACATCAGAATTTATTTTAGAATCTCTTCTTGGTCAGCCACAAATAATTTTCAGCACTTCTTTGTTCATAGGTGCGTGCAAAAATTACCAGAACATTATTTTTTGGAAAACTGCAGAGGGTAAAGACATTTTGGCAGACGTGAAGGAGACTAACACCACCTTTAAATTTGTTGTTCATTTTTAAATTTTTTCCAAATATTTTTTGTCAGTCAGAAAGTTTAGGATGTAATCGATAAGATTGCACTGAAAAAAGTAAAAAAAAAAAATGAAAAACAACAAATTTAAAGGTGGTAGCAGTCTCCTTCAGGTCCGCCGACATTTTTTTATCATAACTAAAAACTTTATTCATTTATTTTTTAATCATTTCTACACAAGCAAGGCAATAATGCCACTAAGACGCAAATTGTTGCTGAGAGTGAAAGAGAATGAAACCTATAGATTTTTTCTGCATATTAGTTTTCTGAATAAGTTTTAGAAATTAAAGTTAAAAAAAAAACAGAAAGATGAAAATTTACAGCACACTAAACAATCTAGTCAAAGATGAAGAAAAGACTCAAGGCAACCGAAATGTGGTTCTAGAGAAGGATGCTGAGAATTCCATGTTCTTATGTTAAGAGCAATGACAAGGTTTTGGAGAAAATGAAAATGGAAAGAAAACTTATACTTAACATCAGGAAGAGACAGCTGAAGTTTCTGGGACATGTAATGAGGAAAAATGGGAGAATCTGACACTCACAAGATGGAAAGAGAGACGGGAGGAAACAATACATGACATACTTAATGAGCTTAAGCAAGTGGATGGCAGAGCAGGGTTTGGAAGAAATACCAAGTCAAAAGGTGTTACAAGCTACAAGATATAGGAAGATGTGGCAAGCCATGATCATCTACATCCTGATGGGACAAATAGTTTTTTTAATATTTTTGGGGAGATAACAATGGTTTCGACTTCTCATTGTTTAACTTCAGTGACTGGATGAGAAACGGTGTTAGGGTCGTAAAGTCTGCTAAATAAGAAGAATGAGGAAAGAGGACTTAGAGAATCTGATACTCACAGGATATTGAAAGCAAGAAGGACAATGGAAAACAGCAAATATCTCATGAGCTTGGTTAGCAGAACAGGGATTAGTAGAGAAAGCAAAAAGACAAAATTTACTAAGAGATAAAAGACAGGAAATTTTGGAGAGCCATGATCGTCCACGTCTTGAAGGGGCACGGCAAATGGAGAAAGAAGAAGAATGGTTTTTGAGGCAAATAATAGAGCTCGGAATAGGATTGTCATACAGTCAGTCAGTTAAGTGCTATACGTGATATACGCTTTAGGCGATCATGTCTCTTCCGAGACATGACTGATTAGGCAGAAGATTATCCTGCAGTAGGTTGCCATTGCTTTCTGTAGTAGACTGGTTGCCAGCCAAGGCTATAGAACCCAATCTGTCCTGTTATTTGACTCATAGCTAGAGGGGGAAGAGATGTATTATATTATTTAGTAATTAGTGGTCAGTTTATTACTTCATAACAATAGAAAATCGGTCCCCCAATTTATGCCCAGTAGAAGCCTTAATCATGTTTCCAACTATTATATTCAGTCAGTCAGTTAAATGCCATACGTGATACACGTCTAGTGTGATCATGTCTCGAAAGAGAAATGACTGCCTGACTATGGAAC